>CM033624.1:15951687-16279187 GCA_019453435.1 Rhinogobius similis | reverse complement strand
AAAAACAGGTGCTGTTTTTGTTTTTTGGTTGTTGTTTTTTTTGAGACAGACAACAATGTACCTCCATCTCCGGCTAAGGTCCCCTCATACCCAGGCATGCTGTCAAACATGCCAGCTGGAGGAGCACTGGGACCTGAGGAGTCCGGGGCGGGCGGGGCAAACATAGCTGAAACAAACCAGAACAACCAGTTCTGACAAAGTTTATAAACCAGAACTTCCTCAAAAAGTCATAAAAAAACAATCATCGCTATGGATATGGCAATAAAATCTCACGCGACTCAAACGTGTTCCTCATCTATTTACCTATTTACCTTTTAACATTTCATACACTAGGATTGTGATTCTTTACAACAAGCGTTCAAGTTTGCCTACCTCGCTTATTTATGTTTTGATTCGTTCGCCCAATAAAGTTAATAGTCACTGAAGAAAATATAAAAATATAAGAAATAAACTTGTTTCGAGAGACAGAGAGGCCGTGCACGCTGTGTGTTAGTAGTGTGGGTAGTGGGCTGGATCCTTGCATAGCTGAGATTCAAGTAAACTACAGACTGACGTCAACTGGCAGAACACACGGAAGTGAACTATTGTCATGATTATCATCCATAAGAGATGAATGCAGAACTGGTTCGTCTCTTCCCTCCCTAGAGCCTGGCCCGTACATTAGTATTGATTCATTTGATGGTACCTGGTGCCGTATCCGCTGTCGCCACATAACCAGGGTTGGCCAAGCCATAGGATCTGTTGTGACTGAAAAACAAATAACGGAAATCAAAACATAACTAGATCTGCTCAAAAACGCGTAAAACAGCAGTAAAACCACAGTAAAACAGCATCTAATATACAGTTAATCTAACATACGTGCTCTAATACTCACCTCATAAACGGTTTATTTTCCATCCAGTTTTCGTGAAAGAACCAGTAGTAAGAGAAAAAGTTTTAGAAACAAAATGCAAGCTTCACCGCTATTCACTGCGATCTACTGCGTAATGAGCTCTCTAACACCTTTTACTACACTCCACCCGCACTACCAGTCACGACACTGCCTCTACTGTCTTGTGACAGGAAAACGAAAATAAAACTTAAGACTTACATTAACTGACCAACCTTTGATTCCCTGTGTGTGCGTACTCGCGTTCATCTGACCTGGAGGATCTGACCAAAACAATTTAAATAAACCATATAAACGTTGGACTCCTGCTTTAATTAATGCAAACACTGCATATATCACGACATTTACACAAAGTTAAAACATTTGTAATAAAATAATTATGCGCGATTTTGCATTGTACTACACTACCCATAAGCCATTGGGGTCACTCCGGAAGTCCTTTTCTTTCCTTCCTCCGTTGTTGAAGTCCTCTCTGGATTTACATCGGCGGGTGAGTGGATGCAATCTGCCACAATCCTCTATAATTACCACACTAAATACTTATCTGCTTGCTGAAAATAAGCTCTAAAGGTGTGACCTTACTACATGTTCCACAAATGACGTAAACTTTTACAGGCACTTAACGATACAAGAGACGAAGTCACCATTGCTACCATGGACATAGCTACATCCATTATATGTCCATGCTAACTGTTGACAGGGTTAAAATGATCTGTCTATAATGTGGATAAACTGGAGAAGGCCCTCTTGAATGCATGGTCTGTGTATTCCGTAGACTGTCTCACAAACCTGTTTACCCAGCAATACCTTAAAAACGTTTGAACAGGTTGCGTGGCTAACTAGCTAAACATAGCCGTGTGGCTAAATGTATGAGGATCACACATTTTTCTTCACATGCATCAAGAATGCACTTTGTGTACTGTGACTTGACACTAAAATTAAATAAATTCTGTTAGATGTAACCTGTGAAATACTTTAACAAAAATGTATGTATCTATGGTGGATATTACATGGATAAGGTAACTGACACAGGATAACATAAAAAAGATAAGAAGAAAATAAAAGTGCTAATAGAATTCAAAACAAATTTAGTTAAATGACATAAGGTGTGCAAAATAATAGAGTGCAGAGTAGATTATGTGGAATCTTGCTGTAATCCTGAGGTGAGTGTGGTGCAATTACTAAAATGTTTTTTATTAATCTTTACAGTCACCATGGCAGCCCTTCGCCCCCTCACCAAACCCAAAATCGTCAAAAAAAGGACGAAGAAGTTTATTCGTCACCAGTCTGATCGATATGTCAAGATTGCTGTAAGAGCTGGAATATTAAGAATATTGTAACTGTTTATGTATTGCCTGTCTAATGACTTTAAATTACATTAACAGAAAAACTGGCGCAAGCCCAGAGGTATTGACAACAGGGTGCGCAGGCGGTTCAAGGGGCAGATGTTGATGCCTAACATTGGTTATGGTAGCAACAAGAAGACCAAGTACATGCTGCCAACTGGTTTCAAGAAGTTCCTGGTTCACAACATCAAGGAGCTTGAAGTTCTCATGATGAGTAACAAGTAAGGATATTTTGTAGCTGCTGCATAATATGTTAATAGATGTAAGTGGCCTAATTTCTGGTGCGTGGAACAGGTTTGTCAATAGGTGATAGTCAACAGACTCATGTCCAGCAGAACAATTCATAGAATGATTGTATCAAGAGTATTTGATTCAAAGATTCTCTGCCATTTTAATATTTCAGAAGATCAGACGCTTTTTAGCTCAGTCTGTGATCGACTGATGGCAATTGGATCTAATCTGTGTATGACTTTAAAGGAAAAATATTCTGCATTTTTCATTTTGCTGTTAGCCTTTAAACCTGCTCTTGAGTACCTTTGCCATCATATTTTAAAACAAAGTTTTATTCATCCAGTGACGTTTTTTAGCAGTCAGTATGAATTTACTTAGAGTGCATCCAGCCAGCAGATGGCGCCAATACACAATCTAGTGACGACAGCGCTGAAAAGATGTTATGATGCTTTAGCAGTTATTGTATTTAGACGTCAGAATTGCTCAGAACGAAGTGATGATTTAAGGACTTTAAAAAGCGGAAGATTCTTGGATAACTTGCGTAGATCTGAAAAATACGTTCCAGTTTGAGGGATTTCGCTCAGTGTTTAACGCCCGGTGGGAGGAGGATTTTTTAAAATTAATGAACATTGCTCAAAACGGCGTGAATGCAACCGAATGCTACTTGAGGTATGTTTTTGATGACAAAACATTCTTAGAACATGGTTAAAAGCTCAAAGTCACTATAGCAGAATGTGTCCTTTAACTTAAAACATTAAGTCAAGGCCTCTACATTTTAAAATTCGTGCCCTTTTCATAGCCACATGGCTTTGTTTTAATAGAAAGTTAACTTTAGCACATTTAGAGTATTGTCCACTGGTTTGTGGTCTTGACAAAGCAATGTATGCACCCACGAGGTTCTGTGTTAGGCTAAGAACAAGTTGGAGCCACTGACTGTTTAAACTGCCTGCCACCTCTTTATAAACTGATAAAGTTAAGATCTAGCCTAGATTATTTTTTGGTTGTTGTGGTTTAGATTCCAGAGAAACTAATGGCTGATAAGCTCTGCCTTAGGGCCTATTTTTATTTTCCTCAAGTTGTATAATTTAACTATAAACTCCTCAAAACCTGTTTTACTACAACTGGATGGGAGAGCCATGTAGTCATGTGTGGCGCAGTGGCTTCTTCTTGTTGAAGTCTTCAAATAAATCTTTTTTTTTTTTTTTTTTTTTTTTTTAAGCTTGTTGGCCGAAAGAAAATATCGGCCTCTGCTAGAGATGGCCAATGCACTTAAAAGTGCAAATGTCGACCAACCAATATATTGATCTCTACCTGTGTCTACAGAAATCTTACATGATCCTTGCATATGTGATCAGACCCATTTCACCAATTGCTGTGATTGACAGCTGTTCAATCTTAGCAGTTCTTTGAACTAACGCTGAACCTCTGCATCAGATCTATGAAAGTGTTTTTTTTTACTGCAATATGCAGTTTTCCCAATATGTATATGCATTACTAATGCTGACCTCACCTATTGAACGATGCTAAATGCTTTTATATTAAAATAGTTATTATATTCATTCATTCTTTCATTTTCTACCGCTTATTCCTGTTTCCGGGGTCGCGGGTGACTGGAGCCTATCCCAGTGACTTTGGGCCTTAGGCGGGGTACACCATGGACAGTGGCCAACTCGTCGCAGGGCTGAGACACAGACAAGGACGGACAACCATTCACTCTCACATTCATACACTACTGGCAATTTAGAGTTTTCAATTAACCTGAACACAGTCATGTCTTTGGACGGTGGGAGGAACCCGGAGAGAACCCACGGTAACATGGGGAGGACATGCAGACTCCACCCAGAGAGATCGTGTGATGTTGGGGTGGTCCAGGAATCAAACCCACGATCTCCTTATTGGGAGGCAGAAGCTCTAGCCGCTCTGCCACCGTGCACCCCCTAGTTACTATATTAAGTTCATAATCAACCACCATTAAAACTGATTGCTTTAGTCAGTGGTGACGTACCTAAAAATAGAGGAACTGTAACAACCAACCCTAAATGGGCTTTTATAAACCACATCCTCTTTGACTGGTTGACTGTTATGCTGTGCAGGATAATGGACTAGTGTTGTCACAGTATTAAAATTTCTAAACTAACCATGACTAATTTTCATCACAACAGTACTTTTAATGGATGAAACATTCGAGTTCATTCAGTTCAAATTTATAAGGTTTTGTAGGTTTATTAGCGATAAATACCAATATTTTTGACAGCCCTAATGGGCCATCTTTGGTTAATTACCGCCCATGTGAAACATAAAATCAGCTACAGAGACTGGGCTTTTTTGTCTGGTGGCCAGTATATATTCAGAAGAAAAACAAAGTTTTTTTGGGGCCGTCATGGCTTCATGACATGATTTGTGTTGATAGCAGAGATTGGCGATTAGACTCTGGGTACTGGAGGTTTTTGAAAACCACCAGTATCTAGAGTCTGAAAAACACATGCAGAAATTCTGGCTGTCATTACTAAGATGAGAATGTCTGCTTAGAAGCACAATTTTCAAAGGATTTCATACCTTTGTGTTAAAGTTGAAATGTAATGTATTCCTATTGTTTTGGTTCTTGCGCTAACATTTTACTATTCCATCTTGTAGGACTCACTGCGCTGAGATCGCCCACAACGTTTCCTCCAAAAACAGGAAGCTGATTGTTGAAAGAGCTGCTCAGCTGGCAATCAAGGTCACCAACCCCAATGCCCGACTCAGGAGTGAGGAGAACGAATAAACTAATCATTTACAATAAATATATAAAAATGGAAATGTGTTATGTGGTTCTTATGAGCTTGAAGTGTTTGTGTGCCAGTTTTGAAGGGTTGAGTGAACTTGGCATACATGTCATTTATACAAGCATGATGTGGAGGAGGGTTATGACCCAAATTCTTTAGAATTCATTTCAAATGGCGTATAATTTGGCTGTAAATGTCCATAGCACATAGAGTTGTGTTAGATCTTCCCTGCTGAGAAGGTTTCCATTACATTCTGGCGGCACACTGTGCCCCTCAGCCGTGAACCTCTGCCATCTGTTCATGTTCTGATGATATAACATTGAGTCCTGTTGTATTGCGGTTTATTTTTACTCTTCTGGACAATGGCTTTAGAAGTGGTGGAATCCTGGAAGTCTTTAACCAGTATAAAGATGCTTGTTCATTAATTCGATTGGCAATGAACTGTTCAACCAGATTAAGATTAAGTGAGGGGGAAAAAGCAGTTCTTTATCTTTCCTCGCTCAGAAATCATGAAAAGGAGTCTGTCCACTCCACCGAAGAAGAGGATGCTGTCGTTTTCATTCAGATGTCGAATGGGAATTATAAGGGGAAGAGCCAAAGGTAAGGATCATTTATGCCATTTGATAGTTTTAAGACTATCGTAAAGAAAGGAAATGGCCCTTTGTAGTTTTAATCCATGATTACAATTTTATATTGAACTGTTGGATTCAATTTTGCCGCACACTACATTTTCTCTACATTTTTTCCCCTCAACCAGACAATCTTTTCTACACAATTACTAATCTGCAACTAATTTGAATTGCCACTAGATGGCGACGTTATGAAAACAATATTCAACTATAAAAACGTAAGAGCGCATGTCCAAGATGAAGTTCTTTCCAATTTAATCGTTTAAGGACAAACAATGGGGCAAACTTTCTGTAGACCACTGATATAACTCTTATTAAATTACTACACCTACAACCAACCGAGGTAAGGCCAGCAATGCACCTACGATTTGTTGATCTGTGTTTACCTAATCTGTTGAAATTTTGACTTTGAAAAAATTGCTGAATTATAATTTTTATGTATTTTCCAGTAAGGTAATTTGCTACTAGACTCATACTAAATAAGATCATATGGTTGTCAAACATCCTTAAGAAACGTAATCTATCCATTATTATTATTATTACTTAATTTCTACGTCCTTTTCCAAATATTTGCCACATTGGCAATACCATTTTTTGTATGAAAACACTATATGAGTGAAAAACTGGTAATACGTTCCCTCTGACATTTACTTGCAGTTCCTACAGAACCCGCAGTGTCTTGCCTTAAGGCCCAAGAGAATTAAAATTATATTTTGGCTACTCACTTATTATTTGTCTTGAAAAGTAATTCTTATTACATGACCAATACGTATAGTATCTGGATAATAAGGCCCTTGTAACATTACCACAATAACAATACCAGACAGATTCTTGAAGGCAGATGTTCAGTGCTATTTTAGGCTTCCGGCGGTAAATAACCGGGGAGATTTTTACACTTTTATTGTAGCTTTGGGCAAATTTCAACAAATATAGTTCACTCACTATATTGGGCAGTATAGGTCCATATTATACTATTATCTATAAGCAGTTGTCTGTACAAAACATAGTGAAATAAAAGGAATTTAGACGTATATGTGGACTAATCCAAGATGACACCAGGAGTTAACCAGATGAAGAATGAGTCTTAACTCTTGAAGATCAAGCAATATTTCTATACATTTACGCCCCACATTGTGCCCGTGTTAAGAATGACATTATTATGAAGCTCTGTACTCTTTTACATTTTGCTTTACATTATGTGACAAATACAGAGGTGCTGTGTGTTGAGATTCCCAGTGAATGTGGAGATGGTGTTAATTGAGCAGAGACCTGAGGAATGAGTGAGGTGCGATTAGTTTAGTCGAGTCTAATCTTGGTGTGTTTGAGTGTCTGTGTGCAGTGTGCAGGGGGAGGGACTGTCTCTCTCAAGCCCTCCAAGGCTGAGAGAGCAAACACATTTACTCCAGTGCTGCTCCACAGACAGAAAGAGCTTATGTGCGAGCCGTGTGAACATAAGCTGCAAAATCCACATGAAAAAGGGACCAATGCTGACTGCAGATGCACAGCTGAGAGAAGAGGACATATGATATTTTTGTCTTTGCTTTTGAGCTGAACAAATGCACATTGGCAGAACAGAAAAGGATTATAATAATGGACTAAGACATTTGTGGCAAAAAGAAGAAATAGTATTATTCATTTTTGTCTGCAAGGAAAGACAATGGCAAAGGTCACACAGGATTTGGATCAAAGGAATGCGGTGAAGATGGTGATTTTGTAGACATAAAAAGGGTTACATTTCAACTTCTTAATTATACGTTATACGACTGTCGAGGTCCTAAAAATATTTGGATTGGATTATATTTTTGTGGAGAGATTGTTACAAGCATGCTGTGTGGTCTGAGAAGAGACACCAAGAGCTGCATTGGTAAGAGCAACACACTTTGATGTTTGCAATGTGGGGTCAAGTAACAGAGCAAGAGGCCAGTCAACACCTGGACTCAAAAATCTCATTCATGTGAACACGGCAGACATGTGAGTCTGTTTTGAAAAGAAACCTTTTTGTTGTGGCAATGTGTCATGCCAAAACTGTGGTGTTACAGCTATGTGCAATAAAAGAGGGTTCCAGTTTGCATATAATTATGTCACAAACTTTGATTCAAATAACAATTTGAATTAGGGCTGTGTAATTTGTCTAATTTTAATTGAGATTGAGAGTTAGTCATTTTTAACCATCAATGATCAGCTTGGATCTTTTTTATTGAGAGGTCCACAGCCACAGTCAGCATGTGGTTTGGAGCAGATCAGACAAGAAATATGAGTTTTATGTGACAAGGATTAATGTTCAGGAAATTTACTTTGAAAGCAATGTTTATTTGTTTTTAAGACAGAATAAATATGAATTGAAAATCGTGATTGATCAATACAAGGAGAATAACCACAATAAATCTTTTGACATAACGACCCGGCCCCAGTTTCATTCCTGTTTTAGTTTGTTTTCTTTGTGTTCCTTGTGTTTTGACTCCATCAGTTTTGTCCTGGCCTAGTCATAGTTCATTTGGACCTGGTTTAGAGCTGTGTAGCCCTTGATTTTGTTTGTCCTAGATTGATGCAGCATTTTCCCTGTTTAATTCTTGTTTACACCAGATAAAGTCCTCATTTAGTCAAGGCATGGTTCTGGTTCTACCTTATTCTGTATAATATTCCTGTTGATTTTATTTAAGCCTGATTTAGTGAAATGGGTCTGGTGAGGCTCTGCTTTAGGTAATATCTGAAAATAGCAATATGATTTCATTGTCACAGATTTGCCCATCCACATTTAACCTCGATTCTTATTGGTTATCAGTGGCACCATGGCATGCACTCAATCCAGAATTAATTAAGTCACCATGAAATTGTTTTTAACCCTACATCTTGTACGCTATGATTATGAAAGGTTTATAAAAGGTCAGTAAGGGGCTAAAGCCTTTTTCTTTCTTCTTTTTTTCTTTTTTTTATTAAATCAAGATCACTGATAAGCCCTGGAAATTGTTTTAGAAATTCAACATTCCATTTTGAGAAACTAGCCAACAACACTCATTAAAGAAGAACTGGTTTCTGTTTGAGATATAATTGCTGCTGATATTGTTTTGTTGTTTTGTGAGAGTTAAGAGTTGCACTATTATTCAGCTGAAGAACATGAAGTCTAGTCATGGGTTTGCTAGTTGCTTCTCTGTAGTAGTACGTGTCACGTGCAGAGGAGTGGTCCACATAACCCACAGCTAATGTTGCCTTTTGATTGCAGTGACAGCTGCTGGACTGTCAGGGCCCTGCGGAGCCGCGTGGTTTGGAGGCTTTTGCGCAGCGTTATGTGCTATGGATGTGTCACTCACTGTATGTGCACAGCTGACCAGGACATTTGTGCAAGGAAGTGTTTCAAATTGAATCAAATACCATGCTTATGTCATGCAGCTAGAAAGATAGGAGACCACAGCATGTTTTCCCATGTTATGAATGACCACTATTAGTAGGAGCAACATTAACATTCAAATATTGCAATTTACATATTGTGATTGCTATTAGATTTCTAATTTATGTTTTGAAATCAAGATTCAATTCAAAGTGCACATTTATGTATGTCCCAGAGCAGTAACGCTTGAGCTAAACTAAAACAGGAATCAAATCCATTTCAGTTTTTGTTTGTAGAAGTCAAGAGTTAGCAGGTTTTATAGCGACAGGAGATGAGATTTTATTTGTAAATTACATTGCAAATTTGACCACTCAAATTGCAATTCGGTTTGTAATTCAATTTGTATGAATTGCTGCCGTAATTCATAGATTTATTGTGCAAAAAACGTTCTCACCAAAAATCCAAGCAAAAATGATATTACTAATTTTGCTGTAGTTTCTGTACATAGTCAAGTCCAATGAGGATATTTCTGAGTCTTGGGCATGACTCATACTCACAGAGGCAGATTTGACTCTATTACTTGTAAGTCTGTGCTCAGAGGTACCAGGGACAGGCTTGGATAACTGTCCTTGGGGTTAGTTTTTAAATGTAAAATGTGTCCAGAGAAAACCTTTGAATATGAATCCCTTGAAGCACTCCGTTCAGCAGTCTTCACAAATCAGCATTTATACTATCAAAAGAAAGGCACATAAATGTCACTTCCTTCAAGGCCCTTCACTTTTAAATAGTTGTATTATAGTGTCCTTTGGAGCGCAATAGCTTTAGGTCATCGTTGTTTTTGTCCTCTAGCCCATGTTGCTTACCCTTTAATTCATATTTTTGATGATGAAATTTAAAACACAATGAAATCAAAGCTGAATGATATCTATTATCTCCTCAACTAATAGTCTGTCGCACACATTTGTCAAGAATTGAATATAACACATATTATTGGCATTGTAGTCCTAAAGAATTCCTGGTCATTACTCGGGTCTTTAGTTCTTTTGTCACATTTCGGTTTAACGCTGGTCAGTCAGAATGAATAGTGTCCCCATGTCAAAAAAGCCTCTCTCGTAAAATAGAAGGAAGACCTTCTTGGTTTGTAGGGCAGCTGCTGAAATGACATAAAGATGATAATTTTCTCTCCACGCGCGAACAGTCTATTAACCGCACGCTGCTCCTTCAGGAAAAGCCCCGTGGTTTAGCTGCATAGATTAGTGCAAATGTATTCTCATGGTAAAAGGCTGGGTTTGGCAGAGGAGCTATTTCAGTCCCAGACCATTCCTCTGGATGTCATGGAGACACTGAGGAGTGACCCCGTAGGTTTGAGTTCACATTGTGTTACTGTCTGCAGAATAAGGCTTAGTGCTCTCTGATCTCTCCATTGCACTTCAAAGTCTTAATATCTCAGCGGTATGCTTCATTTCTGCCCATTTTGGTAAACCAGGATTCATATGGTAAGAAACCGGGACTAAGACAGAAAAAAATAAATAAAGTAGGTCAAAGTTATGACAGAATCAAGAGTGAAAGCTGAAAAGAACTGGGGTTGTAATAAAAATAATTGGTTTTGTCACAGTATGAAATGTATGGTACAAAATGCTGTGATCTGGTGGTGCACAGTGCAGAGGTTTTCAATCAATATAAGATAATGTTGTCAGATTTAACTTTAAGAAAAAATGCTTTATGCCCACGAGTCACAGCACCACTAACATTTCATGTGTTGTATGCGCCAGACTGGATTTCAAAATAGTTGTGCCAAGTGTAGTGTAATCCTTCAGTCGTTTAGTAGATTAATCGGTTGATGGTGTCATTGTCGATCAAGACTTTTATTAGTCGACTAATCATTTTATTTACATTAAAATTATGTATGGCAAAAAAGAAATATGGAGTTAGTTATCTGAAGATTTTGCTGTCTAACATACTGTATAAATAACTGTTCTCTAGTACTTTTCTGTATATAGATGTATATGTAGATGTTTTAGCGTGAACTCCTCTGCAGTTGTTGCCTTTTGAGTGCAGTTTATATAGTTCTGATATATTTTTGATACACCCTCTTTTAGTCAATAGTCTTTAGTCGACCAAGAATTTCTTTAGTCGACTACAGCCCTAGTCAAGTGAGATCTATCCTGAATGTTTCGTCATGGCAATTGATCACAAAGATTTGTACTGATTCATCGACGTATAATGATTTAAGTTGCACGTCTAGCAGGAACCAGGAATTAAACAAGTCTTAACCAGGAGTAAAAACATTACTAAACACAATCTAAACTAAGACTAAACCAAATAAATCCAGGACTAAATCTAGACTACAGCAAAACCAAACCAATAGAGCAGAAGTAATTCAGTCAAAACTAAAAAAATTCTGATATTAGACTGGATCAAAGCTAAACAAGGACTGATGATAAACAAGCGTAGAGTTTTTTGGGGGGGGTAAAGTCCTAAGCGTCATCGTCTCAGTGGTTCTGTTCGTTTTTGTCTTTTCTGCAGTTTCAAACATGATTTCCATATATTTGTGCTCTGTCTCTTCAGATGATGGACCATACTCGAAGGGGAACAAGGACTTGGGACCATGTGACCAATCACATTCCACCCAGCGGCACAGTCTTTCAGGTACTATACAATCAAACCTGATTCAGCCGTGGTTTGTTTTGCCTCTGCTGTCTGATTCATGATGGTGGGCCTAGTCTTTCTACAGTAGTCACACTGCTCTGACGTCTATACCACAGAAACCTCAAACACGTGTCCCCTGTGTTTTGTTTGATGAAGCGTTGTTTGAATAGCTCATAAATGCTTAGACATTATTAAAAATGCGTGTGCGGCATATCTGTCACAAGTACTAAGGCCCTTGTAGATGCAACACAGAGTCATTTAACAGCGCAGCATAATGTTGGTGAGGCAAAATGAGACAGAGAACTGCCAATATAAATCCAAATCATCTAAGTCAAGAAAATGACTTGTTTGGTCCAAGTCCGTTTCTTTGAAAATTAATCCATAATTGAGGAATTATTTTTATTTGTCTAATCTGTCTCAAAGGGAATGTTGTCTTAAAGTAACACGTATCTTACTATGAACTATTTTTGAATTATGATTTTTAATTTTAGACAATTTCTTTATAATATTGATGCCAGTATTCATAAGATAAAAATACTGAGTTAAAGTGATGTACATTTGGAATATCTTTGCGCTTCTTACTTTCATCCTTTTTCTGTATTTTGTAGTGTCCACCACAAAGAGATTTAAATCCGAAATATAACGGTAGCGAAGATGAAAGCATACTATTGTAGCAGTGACGGTTTCTGTAAATCTGAAGAGACAGAAAAGATGAATGTGTCCTTTTCCTTTGACTGCGTTGATGCCGTGGCGCTGGCTCTAAGCTGACAGTGCCTATGTGCCTGTGTGTCCGTCTCAGAGGAGTTCAGAGGAGTGACCACTGTGGAGCTGATGAAAAGAGAAGGGAGCAGCCTCGGCCTCACCATCTCCGGAGGCTCAGACAAAGATGGCAAACCCAGAGTATCCAACCTGCGTCCAGGTGGGCTCGCTGCCAGGTGAGATCTATGTACCCCCCGCTATTCCCTCTGCTCTGCTCTATGAGGCACAACGGGCAAACACAGCTGTCCAGATGTGTTATTCTGCTCCTTCTGAGAGCCACGTGTTACGAAAATACGCCAACTGCTGCTTCACAAGCTTTTGCACTAAAATCTAAACTGCACTCTTTGAAAAATAAGGTGTTTTTTGTATTCATTAGGACAAACGTTGCTGGCATACACCCTTGCGACAACTACCAACAACTTAAGATTTAATGTTCTCTAACATCTAATGATACTGATGATACTGATATGATAAAAAATCTTTATATGGCAAACAATGACAATTAGCGATTTGAATTGTTAGGCACGAGATACTAAATGAACTGTATCAAATGTATTTAAGATCATTATTCTGAAACTCTTTGAAGTAATTTGCCTTAACGTTACCAAAAGAAAAAGAAAATTCTTAGGATTTGAGATGATTAAACAACGGGTGACTAGCTGTGACACACACAGAGAGAATGACAACGCCCTGTGAAAATGTCTTGGAAAGAAATGCCATCACTTGTCAAGTCCCAGGAGTTGTTCAGACAGACAGCGCAGTAATTCTACCAAGCAGCTTGTCCTCCCACTGCTGTTTATCCTCCTTTAAAGTGCTATAGATCAGTAATTTCTAACTTTTCACACCAAAACGAAACCAGGACCAAACCAGTGATGTAACATGATTGAATCAGGATCAAACATGAATAAAGCAAGACTAAAGTAGAACACAAATATTAAATTAGAACTAAACTTGACTGAAAAGTAACTCTAAATCATGAGTAACATCATCAGACAAACATCACAACCGGGACTTAACCTGGATTAAACTCAGAACTAAACCTATAATAGACCAGGACTGAAACAGGATTAAATCAGGACCAAACCAAGTCTACATCAAGACTATTCCAACACCAAAGCAGTGTGAACACATCCGGAAACCATATTTGAACCATGCAGGAGTTAAGTTTGTCTTTATCAAGGAAAAAATCTGGACGAAAACAAAAATTGAGTGAAGATAAATTTATAGGATAACAGTTAAACGAGCTAAACCAGGAGTAATCTTGACCTAAAGGTGAACAATAAACCTAACAAAGACACTTAACTAAAGGTAGTTCCAAACAAGGACTAAACTGGACCTGGTAAGGCCAATTTCAAGACTGGACAAGATCAAACCAGAATGAATTGAAAATGTAGATACAGGTTCTAAAACAACACAAATGAAATGGTCCAAATGTGTCTTCTACATGAACTGCTTAGACTGAAACTTGTTCAGTATTGTTCCATGTGCCGTACTTTGAAAAAACATATCTAGACACAATTGGGAAACAAGACAAACCGGCGGTGACACTGTGTGACGTGGACACAGCCGATGACAGGCCTGGATGGTCTCTGGTGTCTCGGGTCTGAGTGAGTGACAGTGCCCAGAGGTGTGAGGGCCGGAGAGAGCAGACCCTGTATAACATTAATTAGCCCCACTCTACACTGGAGCCTCAGTCAGAATGTCATATATGTGTGACAACATCTCCCTCAGAGCGGGACCTGGAGGTGCTTTGAATGATCTGACCCTTAGCACTCCACGCTGTACGTATGTCTGTAGACCGGGGGGGCTATAATCAAATCACCATTGCTATCTGTCAGATCAGGTTTGCTTCCTTTATGTCTTCTCTCCTGTATTATTGTCGCAATTCTCATTTATCAGGTTTGATTGTAGTCCAGTATCAAGAGTAGTCCCCTTTAGAGAATGGATAAGCTGCTGATGCTAATGTTCTCATATCATCTAAAAATAAAATTAGGTATATTAATTAATATCTTGGGTTGCAATCTTTCCCAACTACTTTGGGCTTGGGCTGGATACATCTTGCAAACTGAAAACTCAATGAATTCTTAAACTAATTTATTATGAACTAGAGATGTGGCAATAACCTAGGCTACCACTATTTATCAAATTACAAGCTCTTTGCGTAAATGCATTGTTTTGTTGCTGCTGCTGCTGCTGCTGCAAAAAAAAAAAAAAAACAGAAGTAACTAATTACATAATTTATGATCTTTTACTCCATTTCAGTGCAAACAACATATTAAATTGAGTTAGTAAGCACTTTTATATGGTAAACCTTTGACAGTATATGACAGTAATGATTCACATCAAAGGCTTGTGAAGGCATTTGAAAGGAAAAAGTAGCATTTCTACAAGTCTGTGCCTCTTCTTCATAATATCTCAATAAGTACAGCACCGTGAGATGCATATCGTGATGATATTGTTAAATCCCCTGTTATTTAACAGTATTTAGACAAGGTTAAAGGACCATTTCAAGATGTACAACTTGATTTATCTGCACTCTTCTCTTGTAAAATATTTGATAATGCTTTTGTATGACTTTATCTGTTTTGTGATTTTAATGTAATTTTATTCTATTGTGTAAAGCACTTCGAATTGCCTTGTGTACGAATTGTGGTCTACAAATAAATTTGCCTTACCTTGCCTTGCCTATTATGGACATTCTTCTGATTTAGCTCATGTGCCTTTCATAATGACATTTTTTGCTATTTGAATAATGTCATATTAACTCAATGCTTCTTTTACTAAAATAAATAAATAAATAAATAAATGCACAAGTGCTTCAGCCAGTCCACCAAATGAGAAAATGTGTGGTGTTTTGTTCAAGGATAGCCAAAACTGACTTGACAAGGAAAGCTGTTTCTCGTCTTTGTGAGGGGGCTTCACATCTGGACTTGCGCACACTTGACCTCAGGGGCAAGTGGTCTATGGCTCCGAGGCAGACTGTGAAAGCTCTGACAGATAAAAGGCTGTCACGCCAGTAACACTAAAAATAAACTAGACTCAGTGCTTAATACTAACATATTAATACAAATTTCATACATTAACGTTAGGACTACCTGCTTTAACATGCAGCCCTCATATGTTACATGTGTTTTCTCAGAAGTGGCTTGTGAAATGTACTAAATTGGTTTTGAGTAAACTTGTTTTCTGTCTTCGTAGGAGTGATCAGCTGAATGTGGGAGACTACATCAAGTCGGTCAACGGCATTAACTTGTCAAAACTTCGTCACGATGAGATTATCAGTTTGCTCAAAAACATTGGAGAGAGAGTCGTGCTGGAGGTGGAGTATGAGCTGCCCCCATTTGGTATGTTACCGTTTTCCAGTGAACAGTGGTGTTGTTACCGATGCTATTTTAATTTTAGTTTGGTGTAAAAAGAGGAACTAGTTTATGTAGTGTCCATGGTCTTTGTCTACACTCTTTGTCTGTTCTAGTCACCCGATATAATCTCATACTCTTATTATACCACTGAACCAACCACAATCATGTAAGATAAGAAGAGGATTTTATGTGTTGAAAATATAGATGCACAATTACAGTAAAAGAACGCTGTGAAATCACCTGTTTTTGCTTCTTCTTTCACAGTTCAAAACCCCACAGGAGTCATCACTAAGACTATAGATGTGTGTTTACACAAAGAGGGAAACAGCTTTGGCTTTGTAATGAGAGGTATTTGAATTTAAAATACACTTGTACACAGATTTACAACTACAGTACTGTCATAGGTTTGACAAGGGTTTATTGCGCATTATTGCCAAAGGCCTTAGCTGTTGTTTAAGAGCAATGTAGAAAAGGCTTAATGTCAGCTTCTATAACTGTCTGTATTTTAAAAAGCCTTCAAGTCGTGTCTACAGAGCAGGTTATAAATTATTTCTATAGCATTTATTTTGCATTATTAGATGCATGCGTGCAATATATTCTTAAGCATTCTTCTACAAACACCTAGAGACTTGTCCTGACTGTGATTTTAGCCTTAAGCTTCGTAACACAAATACCTAAGGGCCATACTTTATCTGCTGCTGTGCTCTTCACATCAGTCACAGTGAGCACAGGTCATTTAGCTTTTCTTTATTGTTAAATATTATATTTTTAGGAGGTTTCCATGAAGACTGGCGCAGGTCGCGTCCTCTAGTTGTTACCTATGTTCGGCCTGGTGGTCCTGCCGACAGGTGAGCCACAAACATAAAATTCTGTTCATTCCATTTAAGTAATACACAGAGTGACTTATTTTGGATCGTGATTAGGGTAACATAGGCATTGCATAGGAACAGCATTAGTAGCAATTTCTTTCCAAAACTGCAAATGTTCTACAACTACTATACATAGATACTTTTATTTGTTATTATGCGTTTTGATGTTTAGGTCTCCCAATGAAATGAATAAACAGTGTTAGAATTTGATCTCTCCTTAAACAAGAAATGCTAAACTATTTTTAGCAAGTTATTTGTTTATCCGTCCGCATGTGCCTTCTCCTTCAGCACACTTACTATACTACGTGTTATCTTCAAAGGCCACTGCTCATCCCGGGGCTAATTCAACATTACACTTTTCCTGTACAAAACTAACACAAGCAGAACAGCAGAGCAAACATAATTCACCATCAAAGACTTCATGCTCCTTTATCTCATTTATTCTCACACTCACCTGGGAGCAAAAACTCAAGTGGAACTATTTGATGATTTACTGTGACGGCTGCTGAAACGCAGGTTCGTCAATTCTATTCAATTCAGTTTGATTTCTTTTTTTCATTTTTTATTTTTATTTTTGCCAAACATCACAACAGCAGTTTCTTCACAGATCAAACAGACACAAAACAAATCAGACTTAATACTGTATGCAGAAAATTTTCTTTTTGTTACCATTTTCAGTTACTTTTATATGTTATATATTATAGTCTCAAATCAATAGTAAAATATTCTTTTCACACATTTACTAAGTTCAAGAACCAGTGAACACTTTGTGACAGTACCAAACCTGAGTAAATAGAGAGATTAATGTCAAATAAGTCAACAAACAACATGATTTATACTTGTCCTTCAATCATAAATACATTTTCTGATTGTATTTGTGATATTATTTCCAGAGAGGGCACACTGAAAGCTGGCGACCGCGTGTTAAGTATTGATGGGATGCCGCTGAACAGAGAGAAACACGCTGACGCTCTGACCGTCCTGATGCAGAGTGCTCAGGAGGCCCTGTTCCTGATCGAGTACGACGTCTCTGTCATGGGTGAGAACAACAGAAACACAACATACATACGCAATGTAAACAAATACAGGGCACACGTGTACAGTATGTAGACTGTAGGCCAGCATTGTATTGTCTTTGATTACTGGACCTATAGAAGCCCCACATAAGAGGCACATGAGTGCAACGTCAGGCCTATACAAGTATGGATGCTTATAACTGCAGTTCTGTCAGACAATAAGATACACTCTATTCTTAAAAATCATATTCAATTGTTTGTAACTTGAATATAACATATCTTAGACCCTTGATTTTCAACCAGTGTGCCGGTAAACACTACTGTGCCTTGAGGAATTGTATTGCCAGATGTGCCTTGAAAATATGCTCAATTTGCATTCACACATTGATTTAATTAAATAATTTACTTTTTTGGACTGTCCTGAATATACTTTTGAACCAAAAAAGAAAGCAAATGATCACAATTTTAAAGAACTAGATAGTGGTACAGACATGGTTCGTCACGATAGCTCAATTTTTAAAATGAAAATGGCACATTTAGTAAAGTAGGTGTCGTGCTGTGGAATCTTTTCAACATAAAAAGTGTGCCCTAACTAAAAAAGGTTGAAAAACACTGCCTGAGATAACCATCAAAACCTCAATTAAAACAAATGATGTCTTATTATTTGCTGGATTTTGACTATGCTGTATGTTTCACTTTGTAACTGACTGAAAGGAACTGAACTGAGGACATCGGAGGAGCAGCTCATGTTAGATGTTTGGAGATGGCGATTGAAATGGTTTTGACATGAGATAATAATATATAATATGAAGACTTAATTCTTTTTTCATTACTTATATGAAAACATGATCTTGTTAAAATCTACATAAATTACTGGTGGTATGTTTTTTGCAAAGATAAAGAATAGTATTTTGAAGTCTGAGATTACTTGATGCAAGTGCAGCTAAATTACTAGGCTGAATATTCTGCTCTGGTCGATGCAAAATGGGACATGTCACTAAGGACAGTTGGCACACATTAACAGCCTCACAGTTTGTAATCAGGGCTTCATGCTTCCTGTTTAAATAAAGAAAATTTTCTATGTTAGTAGCCTTTCACCAGTTACAAAAAGATGAATTCACTTGAATATTTATTTTCCAAATTGGAAACGGTTTGCCTCTTATCTTATTTTTGCATGTTTTCTGTTTTAGAGGCAGTACAACAAGCCTCCGGCCCTCTGCTGGTGGAGATTGTGCGTGGCCTGTCGTCGAGCCTGGGGATCAGCCTCACCACAGCCATCTACAGGAGCAAACAAGTCATAATTATAGACAAGATCAAGCCAGCCAGTGTGGTGGAAAGGTTAAACTCCCCTCTGTTTTTATACTTTTTATTTAAAAAAACGTAAAAGAATGTAGTGGTGTGTGATAGCGTTGTTTTCAGAAAAAGATAAACCAGACTAAAACAAAATTAATTGATGGGGATAAAGTTAATGATAGATTACACAGTATACGTGTAATCTGTTATATCCCAACAGATTACACGTATACTGTTGGGATATAAAGGGGACATGAAGGTTTTGGAGCTTGGAATGCTACCTTGGTTGTGGATTATCGTCTCTGAGTGCTTCTAGTTTTGTATTATGGTGTATGGGAAATTTTGTACATCGAAAGCCCTTTAAAAACCTGCCTTTCTGAAAAGCCTCTTTGATACTTCTCTATATTGATCTTTTTCTGATCAGGTGTGGAGCATTGAATGTTGGGGACATTATTCTGGCCATAGATGGGACGAGCACAGAGCACTGTTCACTGATGGAGGCCACGCAGCTCCTCGCCAGCTCCGGTGATGTCATCAAATTAGAGATACTTCCAGCCAATCAGAGCAGACTTCCTCTCAGGCCACAAGACACAGGTACCGTATATGTCTCACATTTAATTAAAGCATCTTTTAATTTGAGAAACATGTTCTTTCGTAGTTAAAATTTGAAAGTGTCTTGAAGTGGTCCTGTAACTTAACTAAAGTGTATTGCACGATCTACACATACATTGATTGAGACGATCATGATTAAGTAGATTTATTTTGTAAAATATATTTTTACACATTTACTACATTTTGTACTATAGTATAATGGTATATCTAACAATAATATTTATGACATAAGCATTTTTATCTATATAATAAATATTCAATTACACTGAAATATTCTTATTCATTGACACATAAACATGTATTCTGCATCACTATGTTTTCAGGGTCCCTGCACACAAATCATTTCATTATTTCTGGGTCAACTGTGGCTTCAGTTTCTTAACAAGCGTCATAAAACAACAGTAGTTTCTTGTCCCTCTTTCTTGTGCCACTGTACCATCACAAAGAATACAGATTTTCAAGTAAATATAATACTAGACCTGTTTCACATGTTAGAAGCAGAATGTTAGTATTTTTATCAATATTACATGTACATAACAACTAATCTTGTTATCTTGTCTGGCAAAACCTTCATTCATAGCTTATAGCTCGTTCCTATGAAACATATATAAATTACTTCTTGCCATTCAATTTATTGAGGAAAAATACAGTATTTTTACCACCAAAGACCTTGATTCAAATATATTTCTTTGAACAAGATTGTGGTTGCTATATTTCTACAGCTTCTATTTCCAGATAAGACGTGATTAGAAGATGCAATTTGTTTAATCTCCTCCAGGGATTTAATAACACTGATACTGCCGCATCGAGATTAGCAGTTAATGTTCCAACGCACCATTTCCTCACAGCTTGCCTCAGGTGAGCTCAGCATAAGCTGTGAAATAAGCTTTTATGGGATCTTAAGTCTTTCATGCAATTTAATATTACCATGTTGACCTGCAAATACATCTGACGTGGCTCCAGTTATCCATGCTTTTTCACCAATTCCTCCCATATCTGAGCTACTTAGAAGATTAATCCCTAGAAATTAAACCGTATTACTGTTGCATGTTACTTGTGACAAATCTTTCCCCACAAATCAGTCAATGTAATTATTCAGGTGTATATTTGCAGGGATGGAGGAGGTAATTTGTACTTTGACACAGCCATTTAAGTTGATGAAATAACCAAATGTTATGGTTGTGAAATTCCTCTTATACATGACATGTCTTCATACAATCACAATATTTTATCGACATATTTACCAGACATTTTATTGGTTTATTTAGTTGACATATAGATTATTAAATTCTTTATTTTCATGACATCAGATGTTTTTATTGTCTTAAATATTGTGATTGATCATTGCAAAACAAATGTCAATTTATTTATCTGTAAAAGACAAAAAATCTCAAAATGGAAAAACAAATATATTTCTAAGTAAAAGTGCAACGTTTCAAATAAGCAGCAAATCAAGTTAGTGACATCATCACCAAATGGCTCCACCTGTGCCCAATCAAGTCACATGCCTCAGATGAACTCACGATGCCCAGCGTACGAGTTATTCATGCTTTCCTTTCACCTATGGGCTCTCTGGAAAATTATATTTTAAAAATGATCTCCAGTGTGCACTCAGCTTTTTGGAAGCTTGCGAGCAGAAGTAAGACATGGTTCTCTATGTGTTCTCTGCTTGTTCAGTCGATTTGCTCTCCCCTCACAAACTAAGGGTAAATCAAGCTGAAGTAATTCATGACTCTTGGCCAGTAATTCTCAAATAAGTGAGAAAGCTTCTCTTGACTGTTCATGTTGTACTTGAGACTATTTAGAGTCTGGTTTCTGTGGCCTACGGTGCTGTGTCAGTTAACCTGCTTAATATATGCTTCTGATTTAATCTTGAATTTGTTTGATTTTAGTTTAGTTCATTCTTCTATAACATTATTTAGTGTTCTCTACATTACACATTCTGTGAAAATCTGCACATAGTAATTATTATACACTATTTTAACACATTTGTGGAGTAAAAACATTAATTCCATTGACAAATACACTCGTGCTTTCTTCCTTAAATTGTGTAGTAAAAGTGCAGAAGAGCAACCATCACCATCACTGGGACCAAAGCTTCTGCCATCCCCCACATGTGAGCCACAGCAAGACATGGAGCAGTCCCAGCCACCCACACAACCAGCAGGACCACTGCAAATGTAAGTGATCACAAGTGACAGCACTGCTACCGGCTACACACCACAGCAGAGGGCCGGCTCTCTGGCACGTGTTGGAAGAATTGGTGCACTAAATTGGCTTTGGAACTGTACAATTGAAATAGGGGTTGCCGTTTAATAAGAATCAAAAATTGCTTAATTACATACTTTCTTAAGTATTATGAATGAGAAGAGATGCATATTCTGTTCAGTGTCTTTAATTTATTTAATTAGACATTATCCAAAATAACAAATTATTGACTTTTGTATTGTAGGAAATAGTTGCTTAATTTTATGTTAAAATGCCCTGCTTCATGCTTAATTGGCCCAAACCATAGGCAGTATTTAATGCAAATGTGAGTAATTCTGCCAATATAATTTCAACATTACATTTATTATGATGCAGACTTAAATGAATGCTCCAAGTCTTATTAAAAGTACTGTTAAGTTACGATAAATGCACTTATTTGAATGACTCTCTGTATAGACCACCTGTTGTCTTTGAATGTGTCATGTGCTGCCCTTGGTGAAAACATTTGGCACCTATAGCTGGTGGTACTATAGCTTAATGCTTGTATTGTCTTTTTAACCTATTGCCTAACCTATACTAATCATAAACACCCGTTACTGATCTGTCACTTACATGCAGACTTCTGTTCAATAGAGACTATCTACTCAATAGATACTTTAAGAAGGTGTATGTCTGCTTCCAGCCCTGGTGAGTGGTGGCTTCTCCCCTTCCTCCACAGTCACTTCAGGCTTTAGCAGCCAGGGGAGCAACACTCTGCCCTGTCCCAGTGCTCCTGTTGCACCCACCAGTCCCCGCAGCTCCACGGGCCGGAGGAGGACCAGGAAGAAGGACTACAAGAGTTCATGTAAGTCTGGCTTGTTTGTTAGCTGTAAATGAAAACAGATGCCATAAGAGAATATTGAAATGGTAAGAGATGTTGTTGTGTCCGTTGGCAAGACACCCACATTGCCTAATAATGAGAGTGGTGTGTGTGTGTGAATGGTTGGTGGTGGTCGGAAGGGCCGATGGTGGACACTGGCAGCCTCGTTTCCATCAGTCTGCCCCAGGGCAGCTGTGGCTATAATAGCAGCCTACCACCAAGTGTGCAGTGTGCCATGTGAAGCGTCTTTGAGTGTCCAAAAAAGCGCTATATAAGCCTAATATTAAGAGCTAACTGAAGCATGCTGGAAATAAGCACTACAGATTATGATAGCTCAATTCTCTTTTTTCATCTATATTTCTTACATGTGAGTTCTACTTTCCCGTCATTGTCATAAAATGTGTAAATGACTGTGAATATTTGTATGGGTTTGTTTGTGTCTGCCTTCTATGCAACTGGCGTTTATGGTATAGAAAAATGGTAAAGTACCCTTTTGGCGATATAATATAAAACAGAATATCAAGTATCAAAAATCGTAAAACAAGGACAGTGTTTACAATTCTTTCATATTCATATATGCAATACTTGCTCTCGAACCGCTACATACATATTTTAGGACATTTCTGATAGATTACCATAAACGCATCTGATTATTGTTGTTGCGATTATCCCAAAAATATGACATTTATTTGTGTCAATATCACCCACCCCTTGTCTTGTAACCTAATGTCCAGCCTTTTTTTTTTTTTTTTTGAAATATTTGCAAGCCAGTTTTTTAAGCCAAACCTTTCCATCTGTTCTCACCTCTTCTCTTGAGCTACATCTTTGAGGCCTGATTTAAACTTGTCTGACAGGCTTAGGTCATCACTTTTCCTTTCACTGTTTTTGTGGGTGCATGTCAGCTCTCCTTACTCACCACTCTCTCCTGCTATCTCCTCTACGTACATTATCTGCCACTATCTGTCTCTCTGCCTTCCCCACAGTGTCCCTGGCCTCCAGCTCCGTGGGGCCTGGAGGTCAGGTCTTTCATGTGGAAACAAGTGAGGTGGTCCTGAGGGGAGATCCACTCACAGGTTTTGGGATACAGCTTCAGGGAGGTGTCTTTGCCACCGAGACCCTGTCTGCTCCCCCAGTCATTCGCTTTATTGAGCCCGACAGCCCAGCCGAAAGGTAACACACTCAGA
Organism: Rhinogobius similis; assembly: GCA_019453435.1. Lineage (NCBI taxonomy): Eukaryota > Metazoa > Chordata > Actinopteri > Gobiiformes > Gobiidae > Rhinogobius > Rhinogobius similis. Next base: position 16,255,194 of record CM033624.1, on the reverse strand, counting down.
CACGCAATGAAAAAACTAAAATCATATAGACAGTCACCTTCAACTTGGGGCTTGTGCTAATCATTGGACTTGGCAATGAACAACTGACACATGCAAAATTAGTCTAAATTTAGCCTGGCGTCTCACTCTGCATCCAGTTTGACTGGATGCAGAGTGAGGCACCGCGCTAAAAGTCGCCAACATTTTCTGAATAAAACCTTTTATTAAGTATTAGAGATACATTTACACAAATGCACTATTTGGTTTAAATGTTGCATAATATTGCAATATGGTTATGTTATGTTATAATATATGGACGTCAGTTGACACAGCGCCATGTTCAGTATAGAGGGCGAATCTATGCTTCAACATAAATTATAATTAACTTGGTTTTTTTGGACTTGGAGCCTGTCCTTGTCCTGTAAGATTAGTGGTGGATCTTTTGTCTGGGGTCCTGCAAGAGCAGAGCTGTAGGGATTGCATGCAATACTGTGATATTGATGTCTTTGCTTATACACAAGGGACATTAATGGAGGAGGAAGTGAATTAACATTAGCTGACACTGTTTTTGTAGCTGGTCGCTCATAATTGGAGGTCTTGGTAAATGTGTTACATGAGGGATTCCTTTTCCCTGTCAATCTGGGCTCAGTTTTTAGTACTTTGTGGCCTTAGAGATGAAGCATTTGACATACTGTGACTCATAATTTCATTAGATGTCAACAATCTTAACACCTTGTCAGGACATGGTGAGACTGCAAAAATGTATGGCACAGCAAGTAATTTTCTTACTAAGTAAAGCACTATTTGTACGTTGTTGCTTATAAAATCCTGTGCTGCGTTGGTGAAAATTCTACAGAATAAACACATTGAATCTGGATGAGACAAATTTGTGATAATGATTCTCAATTTGAATTGAATATTGAATATTTTTGTCTTCAGGTGTGGGCTGCTGCAGGTCGGAGACAGACTATTATCCATAAATGGGATTCCCACTGAAGATGGTACTTTGGAGGAAGCTCACCAGCTCCTCAGAGACTCTGCTTTGGCCAACAAGGTCACACTTGAGATTGAGTTTGACATAGCAGGTGTTGCATTTTATCTTATCCATGCTGTGTGATATAGCACATTTGTGATGGTTTGCTTGTTTTCATTTTCCCCTAGAATCTGTGGTCCCCAGCAGTGGCACTTTTCATGTTAAACTTCCCAAGAGGAGAGGAGTGGAGCTTGGCATTACCATCAGTGGTAGGTGAATATAATGAAACATCCAGCAGAGGGCACTGTTGTTCCACACCAATCCACTGAGCTGCATAAGTACTGTTAAAACCAATGTTCTGTGATCCATAAACTCAAACCACCAGGGTCGTCAACCCAGAATAATGCAAACCCACAACAGCCACCATTCTAGACCTTTGTGGCTATGAAGATGATTTTAAGCAGTTTTTTTGTCACATAGCAAATGTGTCTTATGATAAAGCCAATTTACTTTCCTCCTTTTCTAGCAAGTAAAAAACCTGGAAAGCCTCTCATAATCTCTGAAATTAAGAAAGGAAGCATAGCACACAGGTATGTCATATTTTTTTGCCTAATGTATTTTTATGACTTAATGGGATGTTTACCAGAACTACTTTCTCAGCATCTTAGTTGGAAGTCAGTAGTCAGAAAATGTTTATCTTAACAGTTAATTTGTTGTTAGTGTCAACAATGACCTAATCGTTATGCCTCGTCACTGTATTATATCATACACTAAATAAAAGTTAACCTCACTAATACACGCCTAATTGGATTACATTATGAAAACTAGAGCACTAGAGCAACCACATTTCACTGCAGGCTCAAGGCCGAGGTGATGGTCACCTCTAAAGTTTCCAAAGAGATTTACAGGAGCTAAAGGGATTCAGTCAGTGACAGGCAAGGTTAATGTAATGCTCAAAAGAATTTAGCATGGAAGTGGTTTGTGTGTGAAATGACTGGTGGTAGTCGGAGGGCCCGATAGCGCAGATTGGCAGCCTCGCTTCTGTCAGTCTGCCCGAGGGCAACTGTGGCTACATAAGTGGCTTACCATCACCGAGTGTGGAGTGAAAGAATGACTATGATTATAATCATTATTCAGCCCTAGCGATTAACATGTTTCTTAAATATGATTATTTAAGACGCTTGATAAATCTTATCAAGAAGAAGCCCCACCACACACTACACACATTTAGTGCCCTGGTTCTGATTCAGTTTCTCCTGTGTCTAGAACAGGAACTCTGGAGCCGGGGGACCGGCTGCTGGCCATAGACAGTGTTCGTCTGGAGCACTGCACAATGGAGGACGCCATGCATGTCCTAAACCAGGCTGAAGACATGGTCAAACTACGGATACAGAAGGATGAGGATAATATTGGTAAACATTCAACATTAACTCATTACTATAAGTCACAGGCGGGGTACACCCTGGACTCTGGAATAGTTTAATTATCATCATTCACTCCTATAATCACTTCTGTAATTCAGAAACACTTGCAATGACAGGGTCAGTGTTACATGAAGACCAAAAAATTCACACAGCAGTTTTATTGACTTTTTATCGTCAAAATATTTGCCTTTATATTTAAATTTACAACGGTGCGTTACGACTGCATTTACAACATTAAGATCTAAAAAAGTTTGAATAATGTGTCTTATTTTCTAGATGAGTTAGAAATGTCTGGCTCCATAATCTACACTGTTGAGCTGAAGAGGTACAATGGGCCTCTAGGCATCACCATTTCTGGCACAGAGGAGCCTTTTGACCCCATCGTCATTTCTGGCCTGACCAAAAAGGGACTGGCCGAGAGGTAAGCAAGGGTTATGAGAGGGGTTAAGAAGTCAGCTACTAATTTTATGTGGACCTTTTCTTTTTTGAGAGAATTTACTGTGGTTGACTCATTTCCACAGCTTTATTGCTCTCAGTGCCTGTTGGAGCCATATGGTCTGTTGTTCCTCCTGCCACTGGGTGGCGCACTGTATTTTTGCCCTGCAATTACCTGCCCTATATAAAGGGGGAGAAAGGTGCTGTCAGGTGTTGCAGTGTGGAGGCAAACAGTCTTTTGACCGTGTCCGATCGTGTCCTATCGTGTCCTATCGTGTCCTATCGTGTCCTATCGTGTCCTATCGTGTCCTATCGTGTCCTATCGTGTCCTATCGTGTCCTATCGTGTCCTATCGTGTCCTATCGTGTCCTATCGTGTTCTGTCGTGTTCTATGTATCGTGAGTTCTGGATTTCTGTGTATTTGTGGATGGCTGAAGGTAATGCCAATAAACCAGTGGAACGCAGCATTTTCTGAACTTTATTCTGGGGTAGACACGCGTCCGAGACGCCACACACGCTGCATCCATAGCGGACCTTGCACAGGGCAAGTTTGGCCGCTACATTGTCAAAAGACTACCTCAGGTGCCGTCTGGGCGTAAAGATTGCGTCGGCTGTGTTTGGCACAGCGCGGTTTCCTGGAGTGGAGTGGAGTGGGCCCTCCAACTACCGTAGCGGTGACTCGTCACAACAGGTGTGCGGCGAACCGGCGGACTGTTGGCGGGAGAAAGAAGGAGGAAGGGGACGGAAGGCACCGGAGAGTATGGGGAGAGCACCGGCGTCCTCTTGATCGTCAGCGGGGGCGAGAGACGGCTCTGCGCGGGAACTTTGTCTGCAGCGGAGGCCGAGCAGCGCGGAGCGGTCGCCGTGGAGCCACGCCACGCGATTTGAGAAGGCTACACGTGTATGCTAAAAGTATCCACGCGCAATCAAATGGCGCACGGACAAAACTGTGACGTTTGGGCACGCAGCGCTCATGGATGTGGGTACACTGTAAATATGAACACTGTAAAAAATGTGCACCTTGGGTATGAACAGAAAACTGACAAAAATGGAAAAACAAGCTGTGAAAGGACACATAAAGCCAGTCAGGGTAGTGTGAGGAATACGAAGGCTTCTGTTGCGTCATCTCTGATTAAAATTAAAGCAGAAAAGGCTGCACTTTTGGTTAAAGCTTCATATTTGGAGGAGATGCATGTGCTTGAAGCGAAGCAGAGTGCTATCAGAAGAAAATTAGAAGAACTGGAACTTAAAGCTAAGCTAGCTGAGGTAAATGCAAAGCTAGCAGTATTGAATGCCTCAAAGAAACATAAGCATAAAACTGATAAGTCCAAGTTACAGCCAGAGGAGCCCAAATCAAGCACACTTGCATTGACACCGGTTTCTAGATTGTGTCCTTTGAATCAGACTGAAACTGTTCCTGTTTTGCTTAAAGAGGAAATGGGGTCAAATGATTATTGGGATGAAATTAACTGGGAGGAGCCAAAGATATGTGCCACATTGGTGGGTCCTTTCAACCCAACAGGGGCCGGTACCGCCACTGAAACGGATTCTTCTCACATTGAATCTCCACCTGTTCTCTCAACTGAATCCCAGGAACTTCAGCAGGACACTGAGGTCCCTGCCATTGAGACACAAGAAGCACCCCTGAAGATCAAACGGGACAGTACTTTGCAAGGAGCAAGTGCGTCATGTGCTGACCAGCCTCTGACTGAGATGGTCGGTGGCACAGAGGAGCAGGAGAAGACTGTGCTTCCTGTTCCTGAGGCCGTTGAGTGGCCTGTTGAGGAAATGCCTCTGCTGCTGGAGCCGGTGAGGAGCGGCTCATCAAAGGATACATCAGGCATGAGTGACTTCTCCTTTGCAGTGAACAGAGTAAGGGACATTGTTGTGCAGCCTCCTCTGTGGTTTGACGAGCCCATGCACTTTAATGGTGTCTTGACTGACTCTCATTTTGAAGAATGTGTTATTGCCATTGTGTCGTTTGTTTTGTATCTGCTTGTTTGTCAAGCCCAAAAGCTGTTTCAACTCAAACAGTACAAGGCCTTCAAAAGAAAAAGGTGGAAAATGTTTTACTGTGTAACAGGATGGAATTAAATATTGAATTGTTTTGAATAATGAATATTGATTTTTTTGGATATGCGGATTTGTTAAATGTGTAAACAGTGTTCCTAGCAAAATATGTTGAAATGTTTATAGACCAGCTAAGTTAATTTATTAATTAATTCCAAGTATAAATTGTATTTCATGTAATTGTTTCGCTCCTGGCTTTCACAATTAAGGGGCCGGTGTGTTGGAGCCATATGGTCTGTTGTTCCTCCTGCCACTGGGTGGCGCACTGTATTTTTGCCCTGCAATTACCTGCCCTATATAAAGGGGGAGAAAGGTGCTGTCAGGTGTTGCAGTGTGGAGGCAAACAGTCTTTTGACCGTGTCCGACCGTGTCCTATCGTGTCCTATCGTGTTCTGTCGTGTTCTATGTATCGTGAGTTCTGGATTTCTGTGTATTTGTGGATGGCTGAAGGTAATGCCAATAAACCAGTGGAACGCAGCATTTTCTGAACTTTATTCTGGGGTAGACACGCGTCCGAGACGCCACACACGCTGCATCCATAGCGGACCTTGCACAGGGCAAGTTTGGCCGCTACAGTGCCTTTACATCTTGAGCAATAACTGAGGCCACCAAAGAGCCCCATTCTGTCTTGTGTAATTTTTTTCTTTTTATCCATTCAGAACAGGGGCCATCCATATAGGTGACAGGGTCCTGGCCATCAATGGAGTCAGCCTCAAAGGGAAACCACTGAGTGAAGCCATCCACCTTCTGCAGATGGCTGGAGAATCTGTCACGCTCAAGATCAAGAAGCGAACGGACCGTGAGTGATTTAAGGTCTATACAATGTGACTGCAACAAAGGCAAGCAACTAGCAGAACAAAGTAGCTGTAGCTGTAGATTGTTCCTGTGCAGAAGCCCACAACAACAAAATTATAAGGGAGAAAATTTGTTATAATTAGCAGCTTTAGATTTTTAGAATGAACCTGACTGATACAACAGCTTGACTGTGACCGTAAGCAAGACCCGTTTAGACCTATTTACTCTGGCCATGATGTGTTCTCCTATTTCCACATCAAGAAACATCAATGTAAAGCATGAGCTACATGCTTTAATCATCTGCTAAAATCATTTTAAGTAAATCAAAATCTCTGTTCTTTGTGTTCAGATTCAGATACTAAGCCGTTGCTGCACAGAGAAGCTGGATGTTTCTGTGACCTGGATGACGAGCTGACAGACTTGCATAAAACCAGTAAACTGTCTGAGGCCTATTCTGCCACAGTTCCCAGTGTGGACTCTGCCATGAGCTCCTGGGATGGGTCTGGGTTTGACACTGGCTACAGCAATCAAGGTAGAGCTCCACTACTAAAACATATGATCTTAATACTGGATTTCACTGTTCATGTTACCCTTGTTAAATCCGATTTAATTTCATTAAAATACAGTGAGGTGAAATGCATATATACATATAATATTCATAGTATTATGCATGCCGTAACTTTGTCCCACATTAGTGTGCTTTGCCCCCAATTTATAAATAAGCTTGAACTTTTTTCAAAATTGTAAATCTTTTAATATGTCCCTTTTTTACTTTTATAATTGTTGTTTTACCTTTGCTAGGTACATATCTTCACAAACCCTCTGACTTCTTGCTAAATGCCAATGACTGGCAACAATCAAAGCACAAGAGTCAGTCAGGCTCCAACTCTGCAGGCCTGTCCCATCACACAATGCTGTTTGATACAAGGTTTACTGAAGACGAGTGGGACAAAGTACCGGGGTAAGAGTTAGTATGTACTGATCATCCAATTTAATGTTTTGTTATTGTTATGTAGTGCTATAGTGCTTTTGTGGTTTAGTATTAGTGCAGCCGTATTGGAGACTGCACCTAATGATGCAGTTTAATCAAACAATGAAACAACGTTTTACTTTTTGTGTACTGAACCTACTGAATGACAATGGTCTTACTTTGAGATTCACCTTTCACATTCATTTTCTCTTGTTGGTCTATCCTTGTTAAAAGTCTGCTGCACAATCTGAATTTCTTTTCATTTTGTGTCATGTGCTTTTGTGTCTGTGCGTTTCCAACTGTCCTTTTTTCTTTCTTTCTCAGGTATTCACTTTCCCATCTGCTTTACTAACAGTCTTCAGCATTCTTTTGCTGTGTTATGTCACCTTTTTCAAACCAACTATCTAAAATTCTGATGAACAGAACATTTATGGACATTGAACCGTTAGCCAGATTTTTGTTTCTAACATTTTGTTTTTGAGGTGACATGTTGAACTATTTACTAATCTATAGTGGACTTTTTAGTGTAAAAGAATAAGCTTTAAACTCCCAGCCCCAAAAACCTACATCTCCCATGCTATGTGCTCGGGGGTCCACATGAAGACAACGTGGACGCTCTCATAATCTTGGTTCCGTCGTTGTCATAGATTTATCAGCCCTCCCCGTTGCCAAGGGACACTGAACCACCCTGACGACTCAAGCTTTTGGTCCCAGGCTTTACAGGACCTGGAGACCTGTGGCCAGTCTGAGATCCTTCGGGACCTGGAGGTGAGTCTTACATCATCTCCTCTTCTCCTTGCCACACACAATCTGCTCTACATTCTATTTATACTTATACACAGTCACACCAGATGAAGCATTATGATAATCTCAATCATATAATCTGTTAAATCCAGCAAAGGCATCTGCTGTACTGATACAGACTGCCTTTTACACACTGTTTCAAACATGCATTGGCCATTTTTATGGGCTCGGGACAAGCAAAAAGACCACACTGGCTTGATATTTAATGTGCCACATTTATAATAACAATTACTTAGTCATGCCTCATTTTTTTTTCCCCCCCTTTCTATTGCCCTTCTGCAGGCCTCAATGACAGGAAGTGCATTCAGCCTGTATCTGGAAGAGACTAACAATCTTGAAGACTCAATGTTTCAGTCTGAAAACCTAGAGACCAAGAACAACAAACTCAACAAACTTAACATGTCCAACGGACCCAGCAAAATCTCCAAGAACGAGGACGCCACGGAGGATAAATCTGATGGTCTAACTTCTACTGCCCTCAAACTTCACAAGGTAGTTATGGTGACTGTACTAATGCACTGGCTCTGTTCCACTATTTAAAAAAAAATAAAACATTCACACAAAACCTTTGCACCATGCCTTGTTACACAAAATGGTCATAAACTGGTCAGATGGTCTCACTGCTTGGGGCACCTGAGATAAACAGCCGTGTCAACAGGGATGCATGTGTGCAGAGCAGCAGGTCTCTGGAAATCATAACTGGACCCAGTGGAAATACATGGCATGTCAGGGCTAGCACATAATACCACAAAAAACACACAGTGGCCATATTAAATTCACAAATCTTAAAACCTATTAAACAACAACAAACAAATATGAAGAAGTGTTTGATTTAACTTTAACTGTTTACATTTTGCATACCTCATATTGTGGGTGCCCTTATGTTTACCACAGCACATGACTTTGTGAAACAAAAAACCCCTTTGCTTACCTTTGCTGTAGCGAGTGCAATGAGGCCTATCAAAATGCATGATAATGGAAAATATGATGTTTTGACTTTACACAGTTGTCTTACTATCTATGAAAGTCATCTGGGTGTACTGTTAAAGTCATAAAAGTTAACTTTAAACAAATATATGGTACCTTTTTTTTTTTTTTAACTGTGCCATTTGCTGCGTCGTTGTGTGCACTAACATAGAATGTGTTTCTGTCTTAAGATAACAATCAGGAAAGATGCAGATAGCTACGACTTTGGCTTCAGTGTTTCCGATGGACTTTTGGAGAAGGGGGTTTATGTGAATATGATCCGTCCGGAGGGTCCGGCTGATCAGGGAGGACTAAAGCCTTACGATCGCATCCTCCAGGTAAGTCCAACAGAAATACAGTATAATGAAAAAGTACATTTGAAAGAAGTTCAATCTGAAAACATATTAAACACACAGGGTTGGGTATTTCAAATTAATTCAAAATATATATAAAATGTATGAATGGTATACATTTATTATTGGATTGGTAATATAACCCATTGTGTCCTGCAGGTGAACCGTGTTCGGACCAGGGACTTGGACTGCTGTCTGACGGTGCCTCTCATTATGGAGGCCGGCGAGAGCCTGGACTTGGTCATTAGCAGGAATCCTCTGGCAGCGGGGCATACTGGGCTGTCAAACAACTACAACGACTCCACAAACTCATTATTCGACTTTTCTGAGCCTAGGACCAACAGCATTGCCCTCTAAAAAAGTTTTAAAGGTTTTAAATGGGTTTTACAAAGACCAAATATTGTTTTGTTTCTTTGGTACTTATCAAGCTGCAAATTGGAATTTCCACTTCTGACTTTTATACATGGATCTAAATTTTACTTCAACCTTAAATGTCCCCATATCAACTAAACCAATGTTATCTCTGCATTAAGATCCAAAGATCACCTGTCACACTGTCTGGAGACGTCATGCCACAAATGCATTTATTTTCTGTTGCCTATTAAACCTTACACAATAAGACTTTTACACAATTCTGTAGCTGTTCAGCATAGACTGAACATATTGCCTCATGGTTCTCACTGTATATCAAAGTTAAAATACATACCTTCACACTTCATAATTACCTCAGATCACCTTTTTATGTAACACATAGGCATATCTATTCATATATGTTCCCTATACAAAAGCCACACTGCCTAGAAACCTCGCCAACTGCATGCGTGTCCACTCCAGCCTGTTTTAGACCCATGAGCAGCTGTAGGGCAGTCCACCCCCCTGAGTTTCAAAGGCACAGCCACCGCATGAATAAGCTTATATAACACGGGAGTCATTGCTTCTGACTGAGCCAGGATGTCAGCGTGCATGCCTCAACTCCCCAAAGCATTCGAACACCACACACTTTATTGGGTTATCTTTCTCTTTTATTCAAGATTACTTTTGCACATTTTGCTTATTGCACACATCAAACATTGTATTGGGCTTTTTGTCTTTTGAGTTATTTTGGTGCTTGGCTCATTGCCCTGGTTTCCACTGGATAAATTCTTATAGCTGCCTAACACATAGCATTAACTGTATTTTAAAGTCATGCAATTGTACCACTACAATACCAGGAATGCTTGCCCTTTTAAATGAAATGTCGGGAGTGGTTTAGTGTTTTCTGAATTATCCTCGAAAACCAATGCATTTATTTTTTTCTGCACAAATGTTTTATTTTGGGGGTTTTCAAATTGTTGCCCCAGTTGCACATTTAGTTACAATTTATAATATTTTAATGTTCCATGTTTCGCACAACTGATAGTTTTGATCTGTCACACATTCACATCTCACAGATGTTTTATGTTGGTTTTACCTGCCTACCTTCCATGTTTTTGCTTTGGCTTGTTGTACTCCGTATGTTTTAAGTATTTGACTCCTACCGTTCTAAGCATGTTATGCATGCCCACTATTTGTCCTCATGGGGGTCAGAGAGAACATAGCCATGTTCACACACGTCTGCAGTTAACATAGGGGGACTTATGGTTTGATAGAGCACTTTTCAGTTTTTGCAGCTACAATATCAAGTGAGCCTGAAGATGCAAACATGGACTAACTGACCTAACGCTGCCTTTTTCAGGTTGCAATGTTTTTATTATATATACATATGTATTTAATTTTATTTTTTCGTTTTGGTTTGATCATGAATCAAATTAATATTCAGAAGTTGGTGCACAAAAAGCTTATGTTCTTGTTTGTTAAATTATTGTCTTAAATGTTTTATGCAATTAAAAGTATGAGACCATAGTCTGTGATTAATTTCAGAAGACGATGTAGCACCTCAAATGTAATGTGCTGAAAATATATTAAGCGGATGCAGGAGACCACAATTGTCATCGAGTAAATAAAGTTTACAATATTAAAAATAAGGTGCTGTCCATCCATGGTGCTGTCTCCCAGAACAGTTTGTGTCCTTTCTGTTATTACTATCAGTGTTACTACAATTATCAGACTTACAACGAATCCTAACTGCACTTGTTTTAGAGTCGCCCATTCATCTAAAATACAATATGTTGTCAGTGCCTGGTTGGAAGTTGGAGCCCTTCATGTGACAACCATTTTCCATAATGATGCCATTCGCAGCCAGGTCCCATGCTCAGCTCACGGCATTCAATGCCCGCTCGAGTGACGTCAAATAAACTCTGAGGGTGTTAGGAGGGAGCAGGAGCAGGACTGACCCCAGACCATGTCCAAATAAGTCATGTTTAACCCGAGCCAAATGAATCTCCACCTGCTACGTCCAGTTATATCGATGTTGCTGGAGCATGAATCTAGGTCGAGCTGTCACTGAGTCAGCGCACGGACGTGAGACGAGTGTGCGCCCCCGACACTTCAACCGTGGTGAAGTTGTTTGGATATTGGATATTCGACACATTCGACACATTCGCTCTCACGGGCAGCACTACATGAGAGTGCCGAACGCGATGCACTGGACGCGGCTTGTGTTCGCTAGACTTGTCGGCAAATGTTCCGGGTGGTATTTAGGGACCGACAATAAATTACCGCGTATGGACAAAACCATAAAAAATTCATTGAAAAATAATTAAGCATAATTCTACATGATGAGGAGGATGGGGTACAGCAATTACTTTTTCTTGAACATGCATTTTCAGTTTTTTAAAAAACATTTTAGTTAAAAATTAAAGTTTTTTTTCAATAACTTTTAGGTTTTGCGACCCATTCACTCCAAAATGATGCAGATTAATTCTACATGAGGAGGAGGATGGGGTACGGCAATTACTTTTTCGTCAATATGCATTTTCAGTTTTTTAAAAAACATTTTCATTACAAAAATAAGGTTTTTCTTCAATAGCTTTTAGGTTTTGTGACCCAGTCACTCCAAAATGATGCAGAATAATTCTACATGATGAGGAGGATGGGGTACAGCAATTGATTTTTCTTGAATATGCATTTTCAGTTTTTTAAAAAACATTTTCGTTTAAAATTTAAGGTTTTCTTCAATAGCTTTTAGGTTTTGTGACCCATTGACTCCAAAATGATGCAGATTAATTCTAGATGATGAGGAGGATGAGGTACGGCAATTGATTTTTCCTGAAAATGCATTTTTAGTTTTTTAAAAAACATTTTCATTACAAAAATAAGGTTTTTCTTCAATAGCTTTTAGGTTTTGTGACCCATTGACTCCAAAATGATGCAGAATAATTCTACATGATGAGGAGGATGGGGTACGGCAATTGCTTTTTCGTCAATATGCATTTTCAGTTTTTTAAAAAACATTTTCATTACAAAAATAAGGTTTTCTTCAATAGCTTTTAGGTTTTGTGACCCATTCACTCCAAAATGATGCAGAATAATTCTAGATGATGAGGAGGATGGGGTACAGCAATTGCTTTTTCTTCAATATGCATTTTCAGTTTTTTTAAAAACATTTTCGTTAAAAATTTAAGGTTTTTCTTCAATAGCGTTTTTGTTTTGTGACCCAGTCACTCCAAAATGATGCAGAATAATTCTACATGAGGAGGAGGATGAGGTACGGCAATTGATTTTTCCTGAAAATGCATTTTCAGTTTTTTTAAAAACATTTTCATTACAAAAATAAGGTTTTTCTTCAATAGCTTTTAGGTTTTGTGACCCAGTCACTCCAAAATGATGCAGAATAATTCTACATGATGAGGAGGATGGGGTACAGCAATTGATTTTTCTTGAATATGCATTTATGAATTATTCTGCATCATTTTGGAGTGACTGGGTCACAAAACCTAAAAGCTATTGAAGAAAACCTTAAATTTTAAACGAAAATGTTTTTTTTAAAAACTGAAAATGCATATTCAAGAAAAATCAATTGCTGTACCCCATCCTCCTCATCATGTAGAATTATTCTGCATCATTCTGGAGTGAATGGGTCACAAAACCTAAAAGCTATTGAAGAAAACCTTATTTTTGTAATGAAAATGTTTTTTAAAAAACTGAAAATGCATATTGACGAAAAAGCAATTGCCGTACCCCATCCTCCTCATCATGTAGAATTATTCTGCATCATTTTGGAGTCAATGGGTCACAAAACCTAAAAGCTATTGAAGAAAAACCTTATTTTTGTAACGAAAATGTTTTTTTAAAAACTGAAAATGCATTTTCAGGAAAAAGCAATTGCCGTACCCCATCCTCCTCATCATGTAGAATTATTCTGCACCATTTTGGAGTCAATGGGTCACAAAACCTAAAAGCTATTGAAGAAAAACCTTATTTTTGTAATGAAAATGTTTTTTAAAAAACTGAAAATGCATATTCAAGAAAAAGCAATTGACGTACCCCATCCTCTTCCTCATGTAGAATTATTCTGCATCCTTTTGGAGTGAATGGGTCACAAAACAAAAACGCTATTGAAGGAAAAAACTCATTTTTGTAATGAAAATGTTTTTTCAAAAAACTGAAAATGCATGTTCAAGAAAAAGCAATTGCTGTACCCCATCCTCCTCATCATGTAGAATTATGCGTAATTATTTTTCAATGAATTTTTTATGGTTTTGTTCATACGCGGTAATTTATTGTCGGTCCCTAAATACCACCCGGAACATTTGCCGACAAGTCTAGCGAACACAAGCCGCGTCCAGTGCATCGCGTTCGGCACTCTCATGTAGTGCTGCCCGTGAGAGCGAATGTGTCGAATGTGTCGAATATCCAATATCCAAACAACTTCACCACGGTGACACACCAAAGGCACGCACTAGATGTCTATATATCGGGTTATTTGAGGCGTGTAATCAATAGTGCCTATAGTCATACTTCCAAGCAAGAGACATGATCGCTTCAATCACTGCGGGCCGCGATGGTAAAGTCATAGCTCAGTGTGTGTATCGTGTGTTCGGGCAGCAACAACTTGACCCCATAAATCCTTTCTGTTTTATGTGTGTTTATGAACGCCGAATAATTTAGAATACTACTTGTACGTGTAAATTACTTGCATGGAGATGGATGTATAGGCCTACCATTATTGTGGTCATATCGGCCAGTCATATAGAACCAAACACAAGCGACGTCAGGAGGCATCTGGTGTACATCTGATCCATTATGCACAGACCATGGAAGAAAATTCACATTTTAGATGTGCGCACTAAAGGAGCCAAATACTTGGCGGCGTCAAAGATAAGATAAACAAGTCAATGGCAAAAATATGTTTATTTTTTGTTGTGTAAAAATGACGCCTTTTGAATCTTATCAGGGACAAGTGAGAGACAAATGACTTTGGTACAAATGGTTTTTGTAACAAATTTTAAGTTGACTCCTATAAATTGAAATGTTTTAGTTTGTTTTTTGCTATCACTGTTGAAAACATGTTTTACAAAAGAAATTTAAAATGCCAAAATACAATTGCTTGTATGAATATTGCACACTATAAATGTAATCCAGGCTCGTTATTTTCAACATTTAAAACAATTATTGTTTCAGTACAATAACTATAGACTGCTGCATTCATTATCTCATACACAGTATAAAATTGTTACAAAAAGGCATATGTGGTTAACAAACAAACTCTGTACAGCATAACAACTTAACCTATATCCTGTATTTATCTGAGGTCAGTGAAAACGGCAACAACCGTAGCCCAGTGTTTGTTTAAACAAATCCTACAAAGTAAAACTGGAAGTAAAATTTCATGTTAACATTGTACTAGAATTACAAGAAGTATTTCATAGATTGTGAGAAACTAAAGTCTTTCATATCAAAATGTTTACACTTAATACACTGTATGTCTTCCTAAATTGCATTGCCGAGTAAGCAGTACTTTGCAGTAATAAAAACACTATAATAAAAGTGAAAAAATCACATAAAGTGCAGAGACAGATTTGATAAATGCACTGGGGCTGACTTCAATCATCACACCGGCAAAAACAAATACTCTAAAAACAAAACTTCCCTTTTGAGTTACATCCCTGATCTTAAACTTTTTCTCTTTGTTTTTGAGCATTTCCACCGTTTTAGCAGTGCTCTGATTCTTCTCACCACTGAGGATGGTGTAAGTGGAAAGCTCTCTCTGCTCAGCAAGGTCTGACTGAAGAGATTAATTATTATAGGCAACAATACTGCTAACACATTGAGTTCAGGCCATGACTACATTCATATTGTTAATAAAGGGACTGATTTTCTACAAAACAAAACAAAAGACGATATTCAAATGACACGGTAAACATACAGATCATGAACTATATTAGGATGCTGCTTACTCTGAGATCAGTGCCAACTACAGACTTTATGTAGACCAAAACGTCATAATATTCACATAGTAAAAAAAAAAAATAATGACAATATTACACAACTCCCTCATAAAAATCAAACCAGGTATCTATATCAGTAAACTATTCAAAGCACATCAAAGAAAGCACATTTCCTCTCACAGAGAGCGCTCACATCATTGTTTCTACAACAGTTTGGGTGGGCTTCATCAGGCCATTGTTCCCGTTGGCGTTCAGGGGCTGCGTCAACTCTCCGCCCTTCACGTTGTACTCTTTGGGCCGCGAGCTCACGCCGGACTTGGCTGGGGCTGCCACAGCTTTGATCCTCTGTAAAAACAAAACACCGGCATTTTATTCTGGAGCTCAAATTATTAAAGAGGCACTCTGTGAGGTTTTAGGTGGAGGGTCTGAATGCTTCTTTACTTCATTGAGATGTTGGTATTTTGCCTGGAATGTTCTACAAAATGTCATAAAACGTGACAGTCTGCATAAGCAGGTGAGACTACCAAACCAAATATTTTTTGGAAATACAAACTTTGAATAACTGAAAGATAGACAAGTTTATATTATACCTTGCAGAACATTACAGGCAAAGCAATAACATTTTCATGAGACAAGCAGACAACTTGAAAACATACAACATCCACCTTCAAAACTGAAACAACATAATATTTTTTTACAGATATGTTTTAACATGTTTAATATGCTGAGAATGACCGAAGTGGCCCCTCTTCCCATGACACATACCTTATGCTACTGTATTAAAGCAAATACATCTAATAAGTAAACAAAACCTGACCCTCAGTTTGAACAAGGAACTAATGACTGACACCCACCAAACCAATGGTTCTCATGGAAAAGGCTGAAAAGTACAATGTTCAGCTCAAAAATGTAATAAAAGTTGTTCTTGTTGTTTTTTTTCACGAGTGCCTGGATCATTTTTATAGTTTCTCCAAATGTGCACTTAGTGAGCTAGACAATATACTTTGGGCCAACTTGAACTTTAATTTAATCTGATTTAAATTCATTATTCTGTCTCTACTTTCTTATAAAAAAAATCATTGCAAATTCACCTCAATCAAGGGCCCGTTGGACTGCAGTATCTTGATGACCATGACGAGGGGGATGCAGATCATGGAGGTGAGGGCCAGAAACCAGCCCAGACCAATGGCCCAATCCGGATACTCGTAGACCTTATTGTACGTCAGGGGCTTGTACTTGACCAGCGAGAAGATAAAGCAACCCTGAAAGACAGACAGGGGGCGGTAAGTACAACGTGTTCATTTGTTTTCAGGTTTAAGTCAACATGTTAGCATGCGGCAGCGTCACACCATGCAGAGGACAGGAGTGATAATGGTCCAACTCCACTTCATCCATGGGTTTGGTCTGTAGCCAATCATATCCTCTATAGCATCATAGAAATTGTCGGCTCCTGTAAGACAAATAATACAAACTAATGTTTCTGCTTACAGTTATTGTCAAGTATGCAGTCATTTCCACAGTCAGTAATGTTAGCAGGACACAAGGTGATACTTATGTGAGAGAACTAGTAAAAACCACATCCACAGAAACATTAAAAGTTATTTACTACTGACATGTACCGGACCACAACAACATCTTTGTTCAGCACCATTTAGAGTTTGTGTTTCTTTGGGATCATTACTTTGACTAACTACACAGACCTGAATTTGAATGAGGTCTTTCTACTTACCATAAACCCAGGCTACAGCAATACATTCAAAGAATGCGACCCACAAAAGGCACACACCGCTGGCTGCATAGTAGTCGAAGAGTTGAAACACGTACATGCCACCCTGAAAGATAGAGGGGATTAATTATATGTGACTGGAAAAGAAAGACATGGCCAGAGGTGACAAAGGAGAGTGTTGTGGAGACTGCAGAGCAAGAGAATGCTGGCTACTTCCCAAGACAAGCACAGTTCAACAGGTGCAGACTTTTAAAGTTAACGGTGAAATGGAAAAGCACATACCAAATCACCCCATACGATAGAGGCCTTATTTGGGCAGGACGACGGGGACAGTGAGCTTGGACACTTTATAATACCTACACTTATTCATGCCTTAAAGCATGAACAAATAGTTTTTTCTACGAATTATTCAGGTTTGGTAACTACTTAATTAAGGAGTTAGGGTTAGAAGTTAAGGTTGCGGTAATAATTAAGTAGTTACTAAGCCTGAATAATTCTTAATAAATTATTCATTGTCTATGAATTAAGTCTTTGTTCATGCTTTATTAAGGCCCATATAAATGTAGGTATTATACCGTGAGGCTGATGTAGCTGGTTAATAGGACGTGTTTTCTGTTTCTTTAAAAATAGAACCAAGAAATGCACTTACCTTTGTGACCATTGCAAGTCCCAGGAGATAGCTTATGGAACACAATATGGCGATGAAGATTTCTCTTCGGTAACCCTTCCTTATAAAGGACGGATACAGATCTACTATTGAGGTGATCTGTCCTTCCACTTCAACAAACTGTGGGTAAAAGAAAAAGTATTTTGTTTGTGAAAGAAATCAATGTCTTTGTGTTTGCACTCTGTGTTTACATCTACAGGCCAGTGATCACAGAAAGAGAGCTTTGTTCTCTATCAAACGAGACTAGAATCTGCTTAAACGGCCCATCGCTATCAAGTCATACTAGAACAAAACAGTGGATCACTGTGTACATGTGTGAGGCAGTCTTTGCCAAGTCAGAACAGGCTTAGGCTTATGCTCCACAAACATGCGTCTTTGTATGTTACAGAGGCGTCTGCAGTGCACATTCTACAGCCTTCAGGACAAAAATGTACATAGCAAATGGTCATAAAGGTTCATAGTACAGCCCACACACAGCACTGACAGAGTTTCTCTTCAGAAAAAAGCCAGCGTATTTACATGTGCTCAAATTTAGAACTTTGACCCGTAGCCGCTCATGTGCAGGACAACGCTGGGGTACAATTACACTTGGAGCAGGAAATCTGAGCTCACTGGAGAATCCCCGGGAGCTTACGCTAGTGTTTTGTCTACTCGTCTATCTTGTCTCAATCAGAGCTCTGTCTGCCTGTATGTTAATGGAATGTAAACTGTGACTGTAATTACTGATCACTAATAAATAACCACTTTGCAGCTTTTAAACAGCCCTAATTGCCATGTGGTAAAACCCTTCTGGAACAGGCTGCATCTCCTCTATATCTGACACCTCAAATATACCAGCTGTGGAGATATGCAAATGTGCCTTCATGTCAGGTCACCCACCTGGCTGTCGAGGCCAAGGAGCAGCAGCATGATAAAGAACAGGATGGCCCACAGCGTTGGCATAGGCATCATGGTCACAGCTTTAGGGTACGCAATAAAAGCCAAACCAGGACCTGCAGAAGAACAAACCAGGGTGGGGAGGAGAAGGGGGAAACAAATTTAGTTATTTCATTGAGTGTCAACTTGGACGAAGTAAACTATACTTTTAAAGATAGACTTCAATTGTAATTTGTGTCTTGCAGAGCCAGAAAACATAATGTGTAATCTTAGCTAGCACATCTTTGAATATTGAGTAAACCAGGAAATGCCTGGTGCTCAGATGTTTGATATTGTCCCATATAGTGACAGACTGAATGTAGTTCAGTAATACATATGCTGAGTCACGGAAATACGATGACCGCAGGCACAATCACCGCAGACAAAATTAAAACGATAGAGAATCTAAACCATAATGGTCATTGACTATTTCTTAGCATTATTTAAATATCAAAGACTGGACAGTGTGAGCATGCCAAGAGAAGATGCAGCTTCAAATCCACAGAAAGTGATGAAGCAGAAACAGAATCAAAAGAGTCCAGCTCAGGTCCACGGTTCTGGACAAAGTGGGCTTAAAAATGATCATCACAAATATCGCTGATATCCAAGTGTGCTACTGTGGAAAAGATAACTCTTAAGCAAATTTAGTAGTTTAACCGTATTGTGGAAGTCACGAGTACAATGTAATGAGTCCCAATCCCACAAGTCAATACAACCTTTGTGGCTTTCATTCAAGGAGTGTGCATTTGCCGATACTTTACATTTTGATCTACTGCCTATTTTTTTAGACCAGTTTTGAGTTTCCAATGGTCTTAGCTTGGCAGCAGCACCCACCATCACTGCTGCCGTCACCTCGTACCTGACTCTGCCACATCGGCAATGTCCACCCCTTGCTCTTGTGCCATGAATCCCAGGACGGAAAATATTGCGAAGCCAGACACAAAGCTGGTACCGCTGTTGAGGCCTCCCAGCAGCAAACAGTCCCTGAGTCACACATATGTCATGGAGGTTGTTAATGAACACACAGGAACAGGAACCACAGTCCCCACTTTAGTTCTCAGCTGCCAACCGCTGTCTGAACCGAGCTGTGGTCACTAAAACAGCCCCCCCACGCCCCCAAAACACCAAACTCACCTGTAGCAGTTGTATTTGTACTTGTTGTAGCTCCCCAGGGACGTCATGGCTCCCAGACAGATGGCGTACGAGAAGAAGATCTGTGTCCCTGCGTCTATCCACACCTTAAAATAAAGATGATGTAAAGTGCCAATGAGTCATGCAGCTGCACTTATAACTATGCAGTCTCTCTAACCATAAAATCCAGATGTTGTGCTACTCTGGTTTCCATCTTCTTTCCCTTCATATTATGTCTTTTTTTTAAGGTGCACTATGTATCTTTTTTGGTGGAGGGTCCAACACCTGCTTGTCTCAAAGCAGCCACAGGTGACGCCACCAGGCCAAGTTACTGGTTAGATCTTTGCAGTGAGGATGTATATTTTTCAAATTATAATTGAGTAATAAAACACCTGTGATTAAATAAATGCAACATAAGTTTATGAGTTTGATGTCATACAATGGAACATTACAGGCAAAGCAATCACATCCACATGGAGACAAGCAGGTGGCGGACCCTCCTTTAAAAAAGTTACATAATGCCCATTTAACTCAAATGTATCTCTTTTATTCCAACAAGTATCCCACAATTTTCTAAAGTTTCAACATTATAGTAGGGCTGACATGTTGACGTGTTGACTCGTGTTATTAATAAAAAATAGTTGACGCAATAATTATGAATAGACGCAAATTAATCACACAGTTTATTTTGACACGCTCTTCTATATTACGCAGGGAGGCTTCCCTGAAAGAAGAGGTAATGTGCAGGAGCAGTGTTGATATCACACGGTTAAATGTACACATACGATCCATCAGTCGTCACATGGACAAGCGCAGATCACTCAGCTGCTGATTCAAACCAAAGACATTGCGGTGATGTTGAGTTGAACGCCATGTGCTCAGAGAGGAAAATAAAGGTTGGGTGTGACTATTTAACTAAAACTGTGCAGGACACTGGAAGATGTCAGGCCAACCCAGTTTGTATTTGTCACAAGAAGAACCAGTTACACCCGCAAGCAACAATGGAGGGCCTTATTTACCTAAAACATGGCCCTCCAGTCCACAAATTATAGCCAGTTGGGCTTTTAAATAATAGATTTTGATTTGTGAAATAATATAAATATTTCTCTTATGTTTATTAGAAAATACAAATATACAAAATACTTAAAATTAAAATGATTTATGTTACGTTTAAATAATAACTTTAAAATAAACGCAAAATGTGATTAATCATGATTCATTATACTTCAAAAGTGTGATTAATCTGGTCATTTTTTATCGATTGACAGCACTGCTTTACAAATATGTCATTTTACATATGTTCATATGTATGTGAATTCAATTGGGCAAATCATCAATTGAAACCTACTATATGTTCAAATGTTTTATTTAATAAATACATTATATTTAATAAATCATTTTAAGTTTATGGCCATACCTCTGGGTCCTGCAGACGGCTCAGATCAGGATACAGGTAAAATTTGATCCCTTCTGATGCTCCGGGTAAAGTGACTCCACGTACAAGCAGCACAATCAGCATCACAAATGGGAATGTTGCAGTGAAGTAAACAACCTAAAACACATGCAGGAAAAAAAATCATCATATTAGCTATTTTTCTATTTTTGATGTTATAAGAAATAGCTGAGAGTGGTGTGGCAGAAAACATGAAAGAACATGTACACCCGTCATCAGTTAGCATTAATTTATTGTGTAAGAGAATTAGTCATAAGAGCTGTTATGGACTTGTTGGGAGTATATTTGGGTATGAATATTTAATTTTAAATATTTTCCCCCTTCAAAATCAAGGAAAATACCACCAAAAATACTCAAACAAATATAATTAAACACAATAATAGATGTTTTGTGAGCTAAAATTATTACTGACAAAATTTCAGATTGCAGAGGGAGTCACTGGTCGCATAGTTATTTTGGAGGTCCTGGCCTAAAAAGATTGGGAACCCCAAAACTAATCAATAATGTTGGGCTTTATTAAAAGGGAACTGCAAGATAAGTAAGTGCTAAGAACTGTTTACTAGTTTTAATCAAACGTACAAAAAGTAAGTACAAAGTTTGGAAGGGGGAAGTTTCTTTATAGGTTGGGCTTTTGTCCCATAATAAAGGCAGAGAAAGAGCTCCTCCTGAGAGTCACCAAGCAGACTGCGAGTCTAGCCAAAAGTCACATCTTACAGCAACCTCCAAATAAAACAAATCGGCTTGGCCCGAGCTGTTTCTCTAGCGTTTTATCAGAGAACACAATGCAGACCGGATGTGTGTGGCCAGGACTTACTTTCCCAGTGGACTTGACGCCTTTCCAGATGCAAAAGAAGCAGATAACCCACACAGCTAACAGACACAGGGCCAAGTCCCACTTCAGAGTTCCGATATCCTCAATACCACTGGAGATGCTCAGCACATTTCGCCTGATTGAGAAAAAATATACACATTTTTTTACATTTTAAACAAATTTCAATGATATTTTTTACACATATATTTTTCATTCCCATTTAAAATACAACTATTAAACATATGCTACCACGTGAACCAAACAGTTACACTGTTTCAAGTATAATCGCATCCATTCATTGCAATACTCATATTCATATATTCTGTTGCCTCTAGGCACAGTGACTTCTACTTTTTTGGCTTCAGCATCAATCTTTGCTTAAAAGATTAACAAATGTTAAGTCTGTCTGTCTATCGGACCACTTAATAACAAGGTGTAACAGTGGACTAATCTCATGAGTATAAATTGCTCTTACTGACACTGTTTACCTAAGTCATTAAGTACAATTACATATTATGCATGATAGAAAACTCACTCCCAGAACTCGGTGACAGGGGAGGTAAAATTAGTCATGTTGGTGGTCAGCCAAAGGGTCTTGTTCTTGCGGATAGTGTCTTCGACACAGTTTTCGGTGTTCCAGGGCTGTTTGCACTTGGCCCAGGGCAGCTCAGCCTGAAAGCACTGCAGCAGGTAGTACAAGCCCCAGGCCAAGATCACGATGTAGTAGATGTTCAGGAGGGAGACGATCACGATGGATGCATAGCCGATACCTGCCAAGAGAGAAAGGTAAAAACTCAAAAAATCATAATCACAATTATTTGGCTAATTATTCAAGTTATGATTATTTTCAAACAGATACTGTCAAAATGTACCAATAGAAAAAGTGAAGCCCTAACATATTTTATCAATGTTTTGCTCCAGTTCTGAGGCTCAGAACAAGTGTACATATTTTTCTGAAGATAAGTTAATTCATTGTATTTTCGATTACAACATTTTTGTAATTGAATAAAGCATTCATTGAAATCCCAATTATACATTTGATTAATTGCACAGCCCTAGCCTCTTGTACATGTTTTAGGTCATTAACAGAAACAGCAGAAGCAAATGCCAGAGTGAAAGAGCCCTGTCAGTTAGAAGCAAGGACTTCATCGCAGAAAATATGCATATATTTATATATATTATGTTATTTTTTGTAAGATCAACATGTTCATCTTGTCGTCTAATCACCAAGTTGTGTAATCTGTGCATTTTTGGGGGTAGATAAAAAAAATATATATATAACCAAATACTGTGGGTTTTTTTTTTTTTTTTTTTTTCACATTCTACGTTATTCTTCCATATAATGCTGCTTTCTGCCCCAGTCTCTCACAAAAGGCTTGATGCATAGTACAATATAAGCAACGAAAAATCTCATTCACAAACTGTCTGTTCTCATATTACTGCTGACATACAGTATATTGAGCTCACATGTGTTATCAGTGGAGGTGTTAGGGACACTCAAACACTTGACCTTTATCAGCTCCTCATTGTCCTAAAAAGGTTTAACACGTCCAATCCAAGCCCATGTGATGAAGCAGTCTTATTGTTTTTGTTCTATTTTTATTTTTAGACGACTTTGTCATGAACCTGCACGCAGAAATCCCCAGTACTTGTCTACCACTACTCAGGACTATTTTAAACTCTTTATCTCTATCCAACACCTCATTCCTACATTCTCCTTGCAAACTTGGAAAGATTACAGGGACAGGTCCAGTTTCAAAGAGCCTGGAGAATTTGTGACGCTGTAATTGTAGCACTTGAGCAACTCTTTAGAGCTGTGGTTCACAAAATAAAGTATGGGAAACATGTTTGGTTAAGAGCAAAATAACAAGACCTGGTTAGTCGAGTTGATTTAGACAAGGTTTAATTCTGGGTTAGGCCCTGTTAAATTCTGTAATGATCTAGTTTAAACTTCATGTTCATCTTTTTTGTATATCCATATCCCAATAAAGGTAAATAAAATCTCATCATCCAAATGTCCTTGTTGGTGTTGAATGTTTGCAAATGACTGCTTTAGACCCTCAGCCTTGTCCTGGGACACACCCCGGGCTCCATGGAAACCTTAAATAATGGAGAACAGCAACAGTTGGTCAGCTACATTGACTCTTGACTTTTCAGCTGTTCCCGCCATATCCGCTCTTTAATGGGACATGTCTCATGTGACCTGGAGTCAGGCTGAGAGAGGGGCAGCTGCTCTGGGCGTGGTGTCTGTCCCCGCTGTGTGGCCTGGGCCAGTGGTGATGCAGGTGAAGACAACTACAATCTGCTGTTGGCTGCTACAGGAGTTTTCACACTAGGTTGAATGCCACTGTGTCCATTCTCCATTTGTAAAGTTTAGGTGACGCAATGTCTGTTCTTGGGCAAGTCTCTTCATGGACACTGCCACTTCGGTGAATATTCACTACAGTACATAGGCACCAATTTATGGTTTTCCAAGTGTAAGTCCACATATCACAAAAGTATTTTTACTGTGCTAAAAACAGGAGTGATACAGTTTGGCACTTCTTACTGCTCTAATTCCATCCTGACTTGATCATCAGACTTTCCCAATCCCACATCACAACTACTCTTCTATTCATTTGCGGTTATGTTTCCTGCTAGTAATCTTATAATGACCTGTTGTTATTATAGATTGTGTATGAGTGGACAGAATCTGGCTTCCATTCACTTTCTATTGAAACATCTGTGCCCCTTTCTTTGTCAATGCTGCTGTCACGCTCAACAGTCGGGCCTTAAAATGTTTGTTTTATTTCACACTGCGTTGCTAAGCTCTTGCCCCGTAGAAACCGGCGGAGCAGGCAAGAAAGGGTGTGTACCTTCAACAAGCTCACACCTGATCGGCTCTGTGGTTGCCAATAAATGCGATTTTCAAACGTCAAACTCAGCTCCACAAATTAGCCGCAATAAGTGCTAGCCATGCTTTGCTTCAATTGGCTCCAGCCAAACAGTATGGCGTCCTGATGTCCAGTTCTATATAGCTTATGCTTGCAATTTTTTCACAACAGAACTTTTCAATATTTCGCACAAAAATATCAAATGCTGAGATGTATAGGGTTTGTAGACTGACCGGTGAAAATGGGGCAGAGCTTTGCCCAGCAGGTGATGCCCCCCTCAGAGGTGTACTGTCCCAGAGCCACCTCCAGAAAGAAAACAGGCAGCCCTCCGCCGAACAGGAAGATGAAGTATGGGATCAGGAAAGCACCTTAGAAACAGGAAAAAAGACATTAGGAAATGATGCTCACATTTGATATTCTTTAATTAATTGGTTCTCAAACTGTGGTACAATGACTGGTAGAGTACAGGCTTGTTTTGCAGTTCAAGTTTTAAAAAAAATACAAATTAGTTCTACTCTAATTTACCACTGCTTAGTTTCTAAGATATGCACAGTTAAACCCTATAGTCAGGATTAAGTTGTGGATTTTTCCTGATGTGGTAAGGTTAAAGGCTGGTTAATACTCATGCATCAAATCCACTCAAATGTACAGCAATGCACACCACAGCCAATCAGAAAAAGGACTGTTGATGTTTGCTGAGCCGTTTGTGGGCTCTGGACGTGCACCATACAATTGGTTTGCGTCAAAGTCCTATGACAGCTTGGTTCATCCACAATGACATTATGAACACCGTGAAGATGAACTGAAAATGCTAAAGTTTCATGTAAACATTTCTGTCCACGAGCCTCATACATGAATTATTGTTAACACACAACAGTCAGCAGAGCGCAGTCAGACTTAGTAATCAGCCTTATGTCCTGGTTGGTTGCTTGCTTAGTCTGGGTTAAATACATTTTGTGTTTGAGCCTAGATTCATCCTTATTTTACTTCATGGATTATCATCATTATTGTTTTTACCTGATGCAAAGCTGTAAAAATGCACTATTCTCAATTAGCTATTACCTACCTCCTCCATTTTTGTAACACAGATAGGGAAATCTCCAGACATTTCCTAATCCAACGAAACCACCTGCCACTGAGAGGACAAAGTCGAGTTTGCTGGACCACTTCTCTCTCTGAGGAACCTTCCCCTCCGCCTCATCCTCGGGCCGCGTACCAGGACTCTTCCCTGGGGACGGTTTGAGTGTGTCCTTGTGGAAGTCCTTTAGGCATTGGAGTTTTTCTTTTTGTGCCATGCTGTGGATCAAAGCAAAGTTGTGATTGGTTTATGGCCTTTTTTTTTTTACAATTATTTGACAGCAATGGACAACAATTTTTTTAACACAGGCAAACAAGAAAATTCAATATGCAACATCCCTCTAGCTTGTCTTTCTTTCTTTCTTTCTTTCTTTCTTTCTCTTTAGTTTCCAATTGATGGGAATAGTTCTTTTATACATACATACATAAAGCTGTCAAATGTACTATATTCACCTCAGAACCTACAACAGACACAGTGCGAGAAATACTGGAATAAGAACAGTAAACCAGATGGATAGTTCTTTGGATATCAATCAGTCAGTCAGATGTACTCAACCCTAATGTGAACATTCTCCGTGTAAAATTGTAAACTGACTTTCAAAGACTAAACTGGTACTAAAACAGAGCTATAATAATTAAACAAGGCCAGACCAAGACAGAAACAATTACAGTTAAGGTAGAAAACTTATTTTGATAGCGTAAAGAAAGTGTAAATACTTAAAAAGCTTAATTTTTTTGTGTTTCTTTTGCTATATTTAGGTGTTTGTTAAGATTGCGATGACCATTTCTTTTTTCTCACTACCTTGTGCAGTTCCTTTGAAATGTGTCATATAGACACATTGGCAGAGGTGAAAAGGAGAGGACACAAAACGAAGGGGCATTAGTGGGATAAGTCTGTCTGCTTATAGCATTAAACAGTGCTTTGTCACCAGAGGACATGATACACACGTAGAATGTTAGTCCTAATCTTGCTAATCTGAAGCTCTGAGGTCATATCAACTACAGTGGAAAGATACCAGATGTACAAAATGCACACGTGTGATACGCAAACATTTTAGCAAAATAAATTAATCACCAGACATAAATTTAACTTTGAACAATAAGTCGGTATAATTTTAGCAGGACAATAACTTTTTTTCTAACCAGACACCCATATGTGCGTACATTTTACCCCAACCCCATTAAGAGGGTGTTAGGTATGGTTTCATTTATTTTACTTGCTCAATGATTCAGTGAAAGATTGAGAAGTAGCCGTCATCAAACATTTCGCATCAAGTACCACCAAAGAAAATATTTGTCTGTTAAACCAGGTCTAAAACAGGACTATACCAACTCTAAAATAGTTATAATGGGACTACTGCATGACAAGAAGGACTAACCCAAAGCAAGTAAAGAGTTGAACAAAATTGACTCTAAATTAACCAATTAAAAGAATAGAAGGAGGAATCCACATGCACCAGAAGCAGCCAGCGCACAAAACTTTGAGAAACAGTGATGTAAATGATTCAAATGAACTTATATCATTGCAGTTTGTCTTATATAAATCTTGCCACCAGCTAGGCCTCACTGTCTACACGTAGTTGCATTCAGTGCCATGGCTTGGCTTAGGAAGTTATAAGCTTAGGTTTCCTTGACTGTTTGCACTGTAAACCGTCTTTCCAAGAAAAGATAGGATTTATCATTACAGACCCAGGTATGTTCTTTCCACACATGAGCTGAAGGAAAGAGGGAATTAATGACAGGGCAGTGTGATTTTTAGTCTCAGATGCCAAAAATAAAGGGTTGGATCAAAAGAGAAACAAAAGAAAGCAATAAAAGACTAACTGAAGTGGAGTTTCTTTCAAGTTTTGTCAGCAATTACAACTAATTTCAGTTCAGAAATAATATAATATTTATGAATAACCAAGATTAGTAATAGCCTAGATTAAAAGCAATAACCAGTATTATTTACTATAACACAGTACAGTATGGCTACTCTTTTACACAAAAACTAAACACATTTGGCTAGTTTCATTCTCTGCACACAGTTGTTGTTTTTTTTCAGACTTGCATCTCCACAAACCTTACTCTTACTTGGAGCCTCCTCCTGCTTATTTCCAAGGAAATGTTATTTATTTGGCTATAAATATATTCAAGTAATCAACATGCCACATCCAGAAAGTGTGTATGCAGTGTAGCTCAAACAACAAATTTCCAGTTCAATGGTTTAAATGGACTTTTGAGCATTTAAGAAGATGTTTAGCTTTCCCAATTCAATAAAAATAAATGTGAAACTTTAAATATAAAACATTGCGTGTTATCAGCTCGGTGTGTGGCCAGTAAAGTTTACTCCTCCACTTAAACCAAACATTCTGGTAGCACACTCAGCCCTTCATTCTCCCCCCGAAAAACAATGTCTTCTTTCTCTTTATACGGACACAATTAATGTCCGGGCAGCAGGAACCTTGTCCCATGGCTTTGGAGGTATTTTTCTCTTCCTGTTATGCATGACAAGTCAGCTTGAACCACTTCCCACTTTCAGACCTCATTACATAACTGGATCACTACTGACTTTCACTCTTTCCTCTGTCTCTGTGACCATTCACATCTTTGCAATCACTGTGTTTTACTCCTTGCAACAATAAAAATAATTTGGCTTTTTTTCTCTGTTACATATACAATTATCTACAAAGATTAATAGCAAAACAAAACATCCGAAGAGCAAAGCATATTTCTCACAAAAAAAATCAGTGACTTAACTGCAAAGGAACTAACTTTCTTCCCTCTATATATGCTCAATCACTTTTTCAGGAATAGAAACAGAAACATAATCTGATTTTGTTTATTTTGTCCTTACTATACATTTTTCTAATTAAAATTCTACAAAGTTAAAAACCTACATCCAAAAAGTGTAATACATTTTGTTTGAATAATTGGAATAACAAAGTAACTTTTTTTGTTCAATAAAATATTCTACATTCCCTTCTGGTTTCAACCTAACCAAACTATACACCGAAAAACTATTGCAAGCATAGAAAATTTGAAGAAATAACACTATTAAAACACATTTACAAAGCCCCCGCTTCCCGGTAAAACAAGCACCAGTAATCTATCTATAAATACAAAATCAGACAGACTTACAGTTCCTTCATGGCTAAGTTTAGTTTCCCAGTGTCTCAGCTGTCACCATGCCACTATACTGAAGTGTCTTTATGCCGACCAGGGTCAGGAGAAGCAGAGCTGAAGGCAAAAGCCCCGCCCCCTTTGGCTAAAGACAATTAATTCCTGGCATATGATTGGCCAGAGCTCGAGCACTGACCAACTACTCAGGTGCCAACCAAGAGCACTGTAAATTTCCACTTCTCAACATGCTCCATGCGCACAAAACATACACAGGCTTGCATGCATAGTGCAGCAGTAGTAGTAGTAGTAGTTGTAGTAGTAGTAGCAGTAGTAGTTGTAGTAGTAGTAGCAGTAGTATTGATTTAAGGACTTGTGAATAGAGAGATTTTGCTGAGGCTTCCCAGGTCTGATCATTGCATGCTATGTCCATGGGCAAGACACTTTTCCTGATATTAATGTGCTGTGTGAGTGATCGGTGGTGGTTGGAGAGGCAGTTGCCGATGAACAGCAACGAGTCCGTCAGCTATGACTATAGTAGCTGATAAACACCACAGAGTGTGATTGTGTAAGTGTAAATGTAAAATTAGATAGTGCCAAATCGCTATTAGACAAATGCCTTATTATCACAATACTAGTATTTTAAGTATCCATGTATGTTCTGTTATCTTATTATTATCATTATATTAAAAAAACGTACAGTATAAGGTAATTCCTATTTATACCAACAGATGTCCGATGTTCCGAGAAGTATTTGAAATCACAGGCTTTCTTTCATGATGTGCACAGTGTTGTCTCAGAAATGTAAACGGCTACAGTTCAACTCATAACAATGCCATTTATGGTCATGTGACTCTACACTAGATGCAGGATTTACAATGTTGAATTAAGATAAGTAATGAATGGCTCATAAATAAACCACTCCTTAGGAAATGTAGACCCTTGAACTTACATGTTGTTGTTTTGCAAATTATTATTGGAGGCCAATTGCAAGATAGTCTTTGTTTCATCATTATGTTGTGCCTGGACAGTGGCTGAGCCAGGAGGGAGCCAGGGGGGCTCATGAAACTCTGGCCACCCCTATGTTTTCCGGAAAGCAAATCCTTCCTGATGAATTTTGAGTCCCTCATTTGTTTGCAATACGAGGAGCCACAGCTGAGGACTTTATTCCGAGGCCAAGTGGGTCATGGGGAATGAACCAGCATGAAGCATCAATATCAACGCAAGTAACTGTGGACCTGTCCTGCTGCCCTCAGCAGTGACATTTCATACAAGCCACTGTCTGCTGCATGAGGTGGCTGTACAGCTGTGTGCATTGTGTGCATCAGCGCGATACGTCTGCAGAGCTTCAGCGAGCGACTTTCTGGTTCTGTGATTTAAGCAAGAGCTGATGACTTTGGTGAGCTGGTGTTGGCCTAAGCAAATATTTCAAAAATTGATTTATTTATTTGATAGGGACAATGCATATTAATGAACTTCTGCAAGTGTGTACCAGAGTCAGCCCAATCTAAGCAGTGATGTCATATTGACTCAGTGCCTCCCATTACATACAGAAAGCACAGTGCGTTGGGCATCAAGAGCTCCAAGCGGCACCAGCCTGATCAGGAACTTTGGATTGAGTGAAGTAGCCTATATTTGATCAGCAGCTGCATTGTTCCTTTTGTAATTAAACAGGGGACATGTAGTTAAACAGTAGGCCTTTGTCTTTCTTTATAATTTCTTTATCATTTCAAAATTAACTCTAGTACTTTAGTGTGTTTGAGATGTGCACGGACAGCTGCACTGCTCAAGCAACAGTTTGAACAAACAGACACAGACAGACCACTCCGGATATGTATTCTACGACTCACGTGGAGCAAAACAGTCTTACATTGATGAAAATTACCCTCATATTAAATTAGAAACAGGGAAAAAGAGAACAAACGGAAAAAGAGATGCCTTGAATCAAATGCCGTGCCAAATCGTGGAGCTGACACCACGGTGTACGCAAAGCCAAAGTTGTACAGTTTAGGGACTGAGGGGGGGCCCTCGCAATAAACCGAGAAAAAACGAGTTTCTAATAATATAACATCTAAAATGCACAAAGGAAATGATACGATTTTTGGTTATGATTTGGTTTGGATTGTGATTCAGAAATAGTCATCTTAAAGGAAAAATATTCTGCATTTTTCATACTGATATTAGCCTTTAAACATACCCTTAAATTTGCCATTTCATGTTTTGAAACAAACATATTTGTTATGAAATAATTAAAGTTTTTCTCAGCAGTCTGGGAAGACATTTACTTAGTGCATCCAGCCAGTAGATGCATGGCACCAAGCGCTTACACAATTTAGCTATATTATCTCTTTAAGAGAAGAACACGCCATTATCAAGCTAGGAGCAGCGGTTAGACGGTAGAAATGCCCAGAATGAGTTTGGCGATGATTTAAGGAACAGCAAAAGATTTTTGGATAAATGACGTAGATTATCTGAAAATACGTCCCAGAACAAAGAATTCAGAAAGAAGTGTTTTTGACACTTGGAGGGGGTAGGATTATCTAATGAACATTCCTCAAAACAGCATGAATGCAACTTCAGGTATGTTTTTGATGACGGAACATTGTTAGAACAGGGTTGAAAGCTCAAAAAAGTTACTGTAGCAGAACATGTGTTCTTTAAGGCTGTAATACAACCTTCAAAGACCTACTTTACATTTTGTAAGGAGGTTGGGGGCATGGGTTCGCCCAAGAGAATTCCTGCTTTGGACATCCAAATGACTAGCAGCGGCCCTGTATTGACAGTATTTTAGTATACTCAAGGAAGAAACCACAAGCACAAAAAATGTATTTGTATTCACAACTAGGAAACCACACACATGTTTTTATATTTTTGTGAAATTCTGTTGTTGTTGTTTTTCATATTCTCTTGATCAAGAATATAAAAAGTCAGTCTATGCAAAAATAGAGACAAATATGCGGCGCTGCAGAAATAGGCTTTAGACTTATATAAAATATAATAGCCCTCTTGTATCATTAAAATATCACGGAAATTACCATAATACCAATTAGGCCAAGTAAAATGGCAGTAAATAGACTTTTAGGCTGAGTGATAAATAACATGATGAACAAAATAATAAAAACAAAAAAATCACACACACAAAAAGCCCTGGAAGGGCTGAACACTGACAAATTATGCCTTTTGAAACGTTTTGTAATAACATATAACGGTGGATCGTTTATTGTCCTGTTTGGACAATAAATGAAATGTATTATTATTATTGTACAGCCTTTCTTCTGAGCACCCTACGGCACATATACTTCTGTG
This sequence comes from Rhinogobius similis, assembly GCA_019453435.1. Lineage (NCBI taxonomy): Eukaryota > Metazoa > Chordata > Actinopteri > Gobiiformes > Gobiidae > Rhinogobius > Rhinogobius similis. The sequence goes on along the minus strand of CM033624.1, from coordinate 16,223,059 downwards.
GAAACACACGCCAGAAGTCTTCCAAAGTAAATTACTTCAGAGGGTAAAGGAGTCATTGAATGCTCTTCACTCACTCCTCTTTTTGAGACCCCTTGGACAACGCCCCCTGCTGTCACTATTTGGGGGAGGGATTACACGCCAATGAATAAACAAAGTGTGTTGGCCCCAGAGTTAACTCCGTCCCCGTGGGAGGCAGCCGTTTATTAGGAGACACACGTCTCCCTCATCATATTGTTCACACTGTAAACTACAAAGTAGGTTAAGTCTATGACACTAATATAAGCTAATAAACGTCTTAGCCAGTCATACCCGCGTCAATCCAGTCACCTCTAGTCACTCAATTATGAGGGTGAGGCTTTATTGACCGTTCTGGAAAACCTGAGGCGTGTACCAAGGACGCGCCTAAATCCACAGACAAGAACGAAAGAGTGTATTGCATCTACATGATAAAAAAAGAAAAAAGGCATCACAAAAGATAAATAAATTAAATCAGAGAAGTTCACAAGCAAAAATCCTGCCAATGTATTTATAAAAACATAACTAGAATCATACACGATTATCCCAAAATAGATTAAAACTGTCACTTTAAATTGTACCCACGGGAAAGTTATCTTTCGCGATCATTAATAATAATTAATAATAATAATCAAAATCAAGATATAATAGAGATTCCCAGTTACCTGTCAGTGTAAATATTTAATCATCGTAGTTGTAGAACGTTGTGAACTGTGTTGCCAGATGAACAGCAGACTCAAGTCGTGTTGGACAGTTGTTACTGTGAGCATGTGCGGGTTTAATATTATCAGTTTGAGTGGAAAATCACCAGCTTCTCCATGCAACTACTACTACTTAAAGAGACAGGCTCCCGTTTATTCAAACGACGCCACCCTTCACCTTTTTACCACGGCCAGGCGCTGCACTGGTCTGGGTCTGCGTCTGCGTGGTGCGTAAAGGAGTCATTGGACCCATAACAGAATCTATTTAAAATGTAATTATCGCATGTAGCCTATGTTGCAACACATTGCATTGCCCCGTGGCTACCAATAAGCATCAACATTTCAAGTTCCTCATTTGTTAAAGTGTGTTAAGAACGCTTTGTTCCACCAAGCCTAGCCTTTTTTTCTCTCTCATCTGATCTTGATAAGGATTTGGTGGAGGAATATGTTTATTTCTGTGCATGTTTAACCAATAGAGCCATGATTGTACCCCACAACTTAAAGCTGCGGTTTTCAGCTCCCTGGTGTTACCCTGATGGGCCCTCTGTAACGGAAGTAACGGTGTTCGGCTGTGGCTGCAGGGGCCTGGTTTGTGGGCCCCTGGTGGTGCCTCATCTCTCCACTGGGCCCTGTCCTGGGGCGTGCAGACAGCTCCTCTCATGGTGCTTCCTCAACTGGTTCATATTTGCCTCATGTACTTTAGTGTGTGTGTTTTGCTGGCTGGGTCAGGTGGCTGAGTGGGATGTGGGCATTTGCAGGATTTTTTTTAATGCAATGTGAATCATTGCGTTACATTTTTGTATGAAAAGCACTTTATAAATAAAGTTTGATTTGATTTGTTACTGCCTTGCCTGCAGTGCTACACATTATGATAATAAACATATCCATCTTGCATGTATTCTCTCCTCTGACCTGTAATTTGGTCTGGTGACACTTCTGTTTCCATGGAGACAGATAAGGTTAATGCCATTCTGTGGAACATTCCAGGCAAAGCAATACCATCTCATGAAGACAAGCTGGTGACAGTCCTTCCAGCTGGAAATGTATATATGGTGCCACTTTAAGTCCAGTTATATTGATCTATTATCTGCAGTATTTGGCAATAAGCAAGTTGAAATGAGTTTGTAGAAAGCAAGTTAGTAAATAGGAGACCTTTATCAGATGTTTACTCAAAACCACCTTTGAATTTCGACTACAATAGACAAAAATATGAAAACGGAGTTTGATTCATTGACCGCCTTGAACTGTTTGCATCATCTGTCTCTGACTGTTTACACTGGAGGCTTTGGAAGTCAAAGGTTGATGTCCTCAGCAGAATTAGCCTCAGTCTTTTTGTAAAGGTCAGACCTGTCACTTGGTCACTCTGTGATTCCCTCCCACTGTTTGTGGCTATTTACCCACTACCTCAAAATATATGGGAAAAACTGCAGAGTGAAATCGGTCCCTTTTCATTCCTTGTTCTCTTTCTTTCTGGACTTGTTCCAAACAAATAATTTGCCTGCCTTGTCAAAATGAATATTCAATAGATATTTCACACTTCTTGTAGAGTTGTAAAGTAACTCTGCTCTCTGTATAAGCCAAGCACCATGACTTGAAAATGTATTGATAAATTAAGATGTTGGCAACTTAAATACTATTGATACGTAAGGTGCTGCACTTCAGGTGGCATTGTTGCTTACCGCATTTTTGCAGTTATTACACTTGAATGCCTAGTTCTTCCAGTCATTACAAACAAGTATGAAAACACACTGAGATATAATGCCATTTCATAACGGTCTGTTTCTCCCTCCTCCTTGTGTTTGCTCTCCCTTATCATCCGCCAGAGCTTACTGTAACACCACTGCTGCCCCCCTGCCTGCCTGTCAGTGTAGCGTCGGCTAATTCTTCAAGGAGAGAATGCACAGCTTAATCCCATATTACCCAGGCTATGTTAAGTGCAAGCTTCTGACCGTCGCACACTTACAACAGCAATGTCATCCAATGTCTACTCGAAATTCACACAACTCATATTGGTTACTGTTACCAAACATGTACTAGAAAATAATACTACTCAATTATAACACCTAATACTGCTAGTGCAGCTCATATTGATGCTTTATTAAAACCCAACCTGACTATTACAACCACCATAAGCACTCTTCAACATAACCAAAAACCATTGAAGTGAAACTACCGGGAACTACTACTTCTAACCTGCTTTTCATTGATTGTGTTGCTTTATTACATTGTTTTTCAGGGCCTAGGACTGACACAAGCACTGTAATTGAAAATCCATGTTGCTGATTCTTTGCATGTTGTGGGGATGAGAAAATAGGGGAAAGAGGTCGTTCATTCAGAACAGGCTCCAATCCGATAAAGAGATCTGCTCGGCGCTGTTTTAGTTTGAGTGTGTTTACTGTGCCATTCCTTACATAAGAGCTGGACACACTGAGGGGACATGAGTCACTGTGGACTGACTCATGCCCCTAAGACCCAACATTTGAATGCAAAACATCAGCTTTATGTGGTAGAAGAAGAAAAAAAACATGCACATTTTTTGTAAAGAGCTGCTGAATGAAGTGTTTCTTGCTATTATTCGACTACTGCAATATATCAGCTACTATCATCACCACGTATTAAGATAAATTCCATAATGGAAACATACAGTGAATAATTACCTTCCAGAAAGAATGTCAGTGTGAACTATTTTTGTTTTCCAATATAAGACATGTGTTAGAGGTAAATGTCCTGAGAGCTAATGTCCTTCCAGGTCAGACTGTGGCTAAATACAGGCTTAACAATTCTCTCCTTTGCCAGGGTTAATCCTGAACTAATAACAATGTAAAGAAACAGTATATCACTTTAACAAAACAGGAACGAATGGTTGATCTAAAACTATACATACACTGAGACTATCTTCATTTACAATATCATTCTGACCTGAAATGAGTCGAGAGAAGCATGTTTGTTAGACTGTGGATGGGATTCATGTACAGACTATTTTCTAATACACAACTGAAGCACTGGCTGTATATTATGTTAGTTTCAAAAGTGCAAAAACGGATTTACTTTCTCCTGTAGCTTCCTGCCCCAGATTAATCTGAGATTATTTCCTTTGTGATGCTGCCTTTTGTTTGCAGTAACATTTCATCGCCTCACAGTTTGGGGAGCTCTGCAGAGCTAATGGCTTTCAAATATTGTTGCCTCACATGATAAGAAGAAAGATAACATTTTTAAAATCAGCAATAGTTTTTAAGCATTTGTTTTTACAGTTTTTTGTTGTTTTTTTACAGCAAGCTGAGGCTGAAGAGCTGTAACATTGCAGCTGCTCACTGCAGGTTACACTGGAGAATTATAAACTAAACCCCAGTTTCTTTTAAATCTATAACATAAGTTAAAAAAAACTGGATACACAGTTTAAATTTTGCAAAGAATTTAAGAGGTTTTCTACAGCAATAAAACACATTTTAACCACAAAAAATGTCAACAGTACATTTGCTGTGTTTCCAAATGTTGAAAAGTAATTTTACTAAAACGTAATTGTTTGTCACAGCGTATGTCTCATGGACTGTAGAAAATAGCTCTGAGCGCTCTGGTACAAAGCATTTTAATGTTTTCTTTAATTAATGCTTCTTTACATGGCCACTGTAAAATAAACAAACTGAATTAATTGACCTTTCAGTGAAAGAAACCACTGTGATTAAATTGTATTAAACATATTTGCAATCTTCAGACTGTACCCTAGTACAAATACATATTGTTGTGACAGACAGGTTGAAGTGAATGATTTCCAAAAGAGGCGTTATAAATCAGCAGGCTATATGCTAAATAGTTTATTCTGTTTAAATGTGTATGTATGTCCTGTGGTTCAGATGTTTTAGCCACATAAAATTAGACTCATACAAATGGTCTATAGTCAACTCAAATACAAACCCTCTGTGGACTTATGCCCAGGAGCTCACGCTCTTTCAAGACACAGAGGGATGTTAAGAAAGCTGTGAAATGGCGCCACCCTCTGTACCTTCGCTATTTGCTTTGTTTCTTAATTTATTCCCATTATAAAGCTATGTTATGGTGACACAATATATATCATATATTAAATCTGGTTGATCTTTTTTCTTCCAACTCTTCCCTTCAGGTGATTTTTGCCATGATTCTCCCATTCGTCTGGTAGCTCTAATTATTACTTTTTAAATATCCAGCCATCTGTGACTTCTTTTCTACATTCCATCTGAGTTTGTGCCCTCCTGACAGAAGTTATTAATTATTAATTCTATCCATCATATCCACGAACAAAGAGTGCTTCTTTCGCTTATTCGATATTGCGCAAACAAAATGCATTAGCTTGAATACAACATGCTTTATTTACCATAGTTAGTTTATTATTCATTTTACCAGCACATGACAAAAATTAAATGGAAGACATGATAACAGGAGCCATGCTGTTAAAACTTGAAATAATGAAAAAATGCACATCCTTCATCATCTCAAAGTAAATAAAAGCTACTTTTTGAATTTACACTCAATGCAGCACTGCTTTTAGGGGACAAAGTGCATCTTTTTCTTTTATTAACGGACCGCATGCTTCAGTGGTTATATGCATTTCATCATCATATATTATATGTTATATTGTCGTGACTTTCAGCCATGGTAAGATTGCTTTCTAAAAGGTAGTATCAATTCCTTTTACATTTTTTTTGATAAAGGCAAAACAAAAAGGAAAATATCTTAGCATAATTTGACAAAAAAGATTCAGATATTTACTGAATGTTTTTCAATTCATGAAAAATGTATATCTGAGGTCTGCAAATTCATAAAGTCACACAAACCTTTAATTCCCATTTTCATCAGGCAATGGGAAAAGTCAGCAAAAAAAAGAAATGTATATATAATATAAACAATCATATATATATTTTTACATTGTTCACCTCACTTTCTTCTTCAAGTCTTTAACATTCAATATTAATGTCACACAAAAGCTGCTCCAGGGCCCCGTGTTTCTGACTGGCCTCTTCAATAGCGCTGTAAGTTTGTACATTGCTGGAGATGTGATAGCGGATGTCATCCACTAGAGGTACAGAATCAGTCTCATGCCGCCCCTTTACACTCGCTGCATCCTCTTTGATGAGCTCAGCAAATTCAGGGTCAAGCACCAGCTGGAAAATATACATTAAATTATTAGTTTTGGGTGGTAGAGAACGCTTCAATGTCTAAAAATAAAACTGTAACAATTGCACTCAAAACTACATTTTGGCTAAACCAACAACAATATATAGGATTGTTGTGAATTTACATCAACTGTGTGCACTACATTCACTTGCTGCCTGTACTGTACTTCAACTTTTGTTGTCAGTAAACTGAAAGCTCAATGGTAAATATCCAGTAAAAAAATAAAAAACAAGCTCTCTGTTTAAGGTTATGGTTATGGTTAAGGTTAAGGTACACTTTAGTGTCCCTGTAGGAAAATATGTCCTCTTTAATTTGCAAAGCTATTCACCTTATACTGCACTTCACATGTACAGGCACTTCTGGTTTGGGGAGAACTCAGTTCACTCAAGTGGCGAAGGGAAAAAGTCATGCTGCTAAAATATTATATAAAGTATATTGATCTGTGTAAAATGTTTAATGTACACATGCAACAAGTCAGCAATGCACCAATTTCCTGGGCAGCCTGAAAACGGCGTTGTAGTCCATGTAGAACTTATTTTCTGTTGAGCTCAATTGCCCCATGTAAACTAATACAGCGGAGAAAAGATGGCGACACCCACAGCAATTTCCGAATAAAGATGAATACAGTCACAAAACATCTGAGATTTCAAAACAATCAAACCCCCCATAGCTGAATGGAATCTATATAATTAAAGTTATATGCTGATTTTTCTTCCTGTGTGAATAAACTATGAGTTTTGAGAGATTTATGAGAGCCAAGGCTAATATAAATCCAGATGTCAATTTCATACCTGCTCAATGATCTTGGCCATGTATTCAGTGCACTGATCCTCCAGTCGTGAGAGGTGAAAGAGCCGAGCTGTTTTCCACAAACAGATGACGTTGTCTCTGCTCAAAGCCTGACCCAGAGTCTTTCCACAGAGGCGCTTTAGGCCCGGCAGCAGATACATGTCGGCCACACACAGCACGTCAAACACGTTGTCCATCGTGAGCTGCAACAGGGAATCAAAATAAACATGTGTTCACATCCCAAGTTCACATCCCAATGGAGACTATAGTTTAGAGGAGATGGGCAGTCGCTGCATTTGTACAGTATATTGGGCTTGTTTGACCAGATAAATATCTGAAATGGGAGTAAAATGTCAAACTAAATACACAGTTCAAAACCGGCACTTGAAGAGGCCCCATGCCTGGAGGCCTTTTAAACTGGGAGGAATGAGTAAACCCACCTCAGTGTCATCACTGTAGATGTAAAACAAGACGTGGATGAAGATTTCGTGGGAGATGTTGTGGAGAGTGATGACCGGAGTATTGGGCTGAGACTGCAGCTGACCGCCTTCACAGAAGTGGTCTTTAATTAAGGCCCTGAAGTAATCACTGCGTCCACAGAAAAACGCCTGCCGAAAAACACTTAGCTGTAAAATCTACTCCACAGGTGGCATCATTAAGCACAAGAATGTGTTGTACCTTATGACACAAGAAGTTGTAACTATCTACTGAAAAGCATATGTCAGGATATGTTGATAGATTTGTAGTTCTGTGGAAGGGAAGCTCTCCAAATCCAAGCTGAAAAATATAGAAAACTTTAGACTTAATTATAATGACATTTTTAAAAAATCCAATAAAGAAATAGTTAAAAGGACAACTTGATACACACTGTAATCTCTGGATTAAAACATATAAAATGTCATTGGAAGATGTACAGATGTATATGAAATATCTAAATATCACTAAAAAATTCATGCTATTGCCATACCACAGACACAAACCACTGATAAGAGCAAATATGTATGACAATATGAGAAGTTCACACAGAAGGGTTAATACTCAGACTCAGTTACTTGTTTGTCCATTTAGCTGTAGATTTTTACCTGTAGCTCAGCTGGAAGTGCACAGTCAGCTAACTGGGCCAGTTCATCCTGCAGTCTGCCGTTCTGTGGCTCTAAGCTCAAAACCTTCACACAAATGCCTGGTTTATTGGACACTGTGGAAGCAGACAAAGAAACAAAGCAATCTATAAATGACACCACACTGTGTGATTGTACTAATTGGCCCTCTAAACGACAATAAATAAATAAGTGAATAAACAAACTATACGAATGAGCAAAAATATTGAAATAAAATCTTTTCTACAAAGGTTTATGAGCAAGAACTAAAGACTATAGGCTATAAAAACATTAAAACAGAAGTCAGTATTGACACTTGCCAAAATCATAAACCTGCTTGCACTTATTCTCCAGCTCTTCAATCAGAACTGGCATTTGACACTGTTTGGCCAGTCGTGTGCAGTCCTCCAGGAAGCTTATATCAATATCCATACGTCCTGTAACACGTACACAGCAATTATTAAAATTACACATTTAGAAAAAAACACATCTGGTCAATATTTGGGGTTTATGTTTTCTAAATTGGTGATATCAAAAGTATCACAATCATATTATAAACAGTTAAACTATTGTCTTGTTGTAGTGGGTCATATTATATTGTAACTATTACCCACCTGTATAAATATACTGCAAGATTGCTGCAAAAGCTGATGGATTAATCTAAAAAAAAAAATGAATGTAAATTAATGGGATTTAGTTCAGTCTGTTCTTCAAACTTGTCAAATAAAATGAAGAGAATGTTATTACCAATGGGTGTTTTAACGTAATGAGAGATTTTCCTCTCCATTTTGTGTTGAACATTTCAGAAAAGTAATCAGATCGGGAGCTGAGGACACAGCGGTGAGCAGGAAAAGTTTGTCCATGAACCAAAAAGTTCACATCACTGTGTTGTCCTTGTTCCAACAAACTAAAGTAAAACAGAGACAGAAAAAGCTCAAATACAGTATTTTGTAAATGCTGTTATTAAACACAGAAGTACAATCACCGCTATATATGTATTAATAAACGTATTTACACCAGAACTAGAGGATCTTTGCGTGTTTTCACAGAGCAGCACAGATGGACTTACGTGTAGAGGAAGTGGTTAAAGGCATCCTGCTGCTGCATTGGGCACGTGTTGATGCAGTTGTATTCTTTTAACAAACGTCGAATCTGATCGCTCAGTGACCCATACATGCATCGCTCTCCTTCAAAAGTGTTAGCTTCACACTTAGCACCTAAAGTTCAGAAAACACTAGTTTGCTCTAAAGGCTGGAAAATATTAGTAAAAGCTCAATACAGCTACTATGCTGATTATGTGTACTGTAATATTATTATAATTATCATAGTTTTGCAATTTAATGATATTTGTGAATGAATAAATAAATTAGTGGGGAGGTACATATTCCAGTTTATTCCTGTATTTCTTATTTTAAAATGAATTATTTTCTTTCTTTATTTCTTTTCTTTTGGTAATTTCGATTCACAGAGCTCCAAATCGAGCCCTAAATCTCTCACATTCAAATCCAAATCAAGGTCTAAGTTTTAGTCCATTTGATCAAGTCTCAAGTTATCAAAATCCTGATTCAAGTCTGACACAAGTCCACAACTTGCAAGTCCATATCTCTGTGTTATATCATTTTAATATGACCTTACCACTAGCCAGCAAGTACTGGACCAGCTCTTCGTGGCCACAGAGACAGGCATAATATCTGTAACAATGTGGAGTTTGTAATAACAATGTCTACATGTTGTAAGATGTGATACAAATGTGTACTTACAGTGGGGTGCTGTCCCAGTTATCTCTTACATTAAGGTCAACATCTCTGTGTTCAACCAAATACCTGCAAAAAAGGCGTAAGATAAAGTAAATGTATGTAGTAGGCAATCATACGTATGGCACCACGCAACAGTAAATAAAATAGACATGAAAGGCGTACTTATTTCTACAGCAAAGAAAAATATAGGCCTAATGTTAACTCAACAAACAAAACAGACTGTAATGTGCTCTTAAAGCAAATACTTTAGAATGGTGCTTTTGTGCAAGTTCAAACCAGAGTAGACATAACCTATTTAAAAGCTACAAGTTCCTTCATTCTCCTTTGACAAACAAAACCCCAGAGCAACCTTTATTGTTTAACGCGTGAACTTGTGTCATTTTACACAATTATATACTATTTTACAATTTACCAATGTCCGCAAAGTAACGTTGTGTACTGAATTTAAGGTTGCACTATTAGCACCACAGGAGCTCCTGGTTACCTGACTCTGCAAATGTCGCCCTTTTTGCAGCTTGCAAACAGTTCGTGCACATCCATGGCGTCCTCGGAGCCTGCGGTCGTCTGTGCGGCATGGATACGGCCCGGGGGCTGGACACTGACCGCTGTGGGACCGTGTTATGGACCGGGATTCTCCGAGGGTTTTGGATCTGTCACACCGTATGTTCTCGGCCGAGCGGAGTTGTTGTTGACACGGACAAGAGCAGACGGATGTTTTGGTCGAGAAGGGGGTCGAGATCACGTGATTGGTGGTGCCTTCAGGAGCTCGGAGAACGGTAGGGTTTTTGAGATTCAAAACAAAGCGTACCCGAACCTCCAGAATCTGATGACGATGGCTTATTGCAACTTATTTTAGTACTAACTATATCCAAGTATACACACAATACTTTTTTTTTTGCGTTTTATTTAGATTTGTATGCTCTTTAAATTCAATTCTTTAAATACAATTATGTTTTTCCCTTAAAATCTATTTGCTTTGACATCACAGTAAAAGAATGCAACAGCCAGTCAGTGTTTATTGTAGGTTACAATAATATTTGAAAATAATAAATCTGCAATTTATAACAGAATCATCAAAATGTCAGGGGCGATCGAAAACTGGAGTCTGGCAGAGCTGTGGCCGGACTGGAGTTTTTGTGGCCTGTCTGTGACAAAATACTATGCAGCGTTAACAACCGTATAAACCAAAGAGAGAGAAAAATACATGTTATAGCACTGGATGTTTCTCTTTATGATTCAATCTTCAAGAACCTTGCATTGTGTTTTGGCGAGTCGTTGTTTGAGTAAACTGATCTGGAGTTGGAGTTTCTCTCTCTCCAGTAGCAGGTTTTCCTTTTGTAGTTGTAACACCTCCGTCTTTAACGCTTCTGAAAAGCCAAACATTTTTAATGACTGAAATGTGTAGTCATACAAAATTATACTAGATCTATTTTAGCACCGCACTTCTGTCACATAATGGCTCAGGTTTGGAAGAGTATGAAGCATGATGAAGCGTGATGTTCAGACTTTTTTTTTTTCTAGAAGTTCAAATGTTTGAAATTCTTGCTTATATAACAAGACAATATGTAATGCCTAATGTTATTATGTTTATAAAATCACTTTTCTCGTCTCTTTTGTACTTGCATTTGATATACAACATCATCTCAGTCTTAAATGTTTCAATTAAAGTATTCATTATGTCAGGTCCTATTTCCAAAAATATTGTCCCACAAAAAGAACTATTAAAGATGCATCAGACGTATAAATTAGGTCAGGTGCCGCTCTGTGTTTGTGAGCAGGCCATAGCGTTGTGGGTTTGAATCCAACTCTGACAATTTGCAGCAGTCTCATCCCATGCTGCACTGCCTGATAAAGCCTCAAATGGGGGTGAAGAGTGGGTTGACACATTTAGCAAATTGTCGCACAGTTGCATATGATTACTACATATAAACATGATAAACATTATATTTTTGCCACATGACTATTATTATGATTACAGAAATTATCATACTTATCAACACAAACTTGCTTATACTTATAATTATCTGTGCTCCATTTGTACTGTGACTGCACTTGAATGTGTAGATTGTAATCACAAATTATAGGAGCCTAAAAATATAAAAAAAATGTAAAGAACTAAACTAAATACTTCACATGTTTTTCTCTTTTGGACCCACCCTGTAATTTACTTGAGCTGTTTATGGCTTACTGTCTTTACCTGAGGCTGAACTACATTTTTCTTGTGTTTCTTGAGACCGAGTTGAGCTTAGTAATTCAACCTCAACTGGATAGTGATCACTGACTTGTAATGCCTGCAACAGCAAAAACATATGGCAAAAAACATTCATCAAAAAATGAAATTGTGTGGGAGCGGAGTATTGAAATATTTTTTACCTTTTCTTCAGTCATCCTAAACTCTTTGTGGAAGTTAAAAGTCTTGGCTGAGTTTGGGACAATGGCTGCCAACATGTCATCACCATATACAACAATCCTATTCAAAAACACAATAGTTTGCTTATTTATTTTGTATTAGTAGAATTTATTTTTATTATATATTTATATTATATATATTATTTATTATATGTCTCCTCCTATTGATAAGAGCAGTATAGATTTTTACACTAAAATACTATAAATGATCTGGTGGTAGAAACCAAGATCAAGTCTATGTAAACTCTATACAGAGCTCCAACTCAAACTCAAACAAATCACAAAATTATAATTTGTTCACTTCAATACCAAAAACACTGTTTTTTGTTCTTCGTTAAGGAAACACATTTATAGGCTTGTTTATTCTCTTGATATAATACTTTTACACCTCATCCCTTATATAAAAAAAAGTATAAGGGGGGTTGCATACCGGTCATAGGTGTGTTCATTGGAAGTATTAGCAGTAGTGTCAACTTCATCACCAATTAACCAATGAAAGTCTCTGCGGATCCGAATGTCTTTCATTTCTCTCTCTGTGAGGTAAGCTCCATCTGCGTTGAAATCCCCCAGGATCATTATGTTCTGGAAATATCATGAAGAAATGTATTTATGTTATTGAAAAGTGCTTGAAATGTCGTTCTTTTATTATTTTAAATCATCTGCCTCCTATGAGTCATTTTCTGAGAGGTTTGTGACTTCCTAAATTACTCTGACCTCTTTGTGGCTTTAACTAAAAACCTAATAACTTCAAAATATGACTACATTTATCAGATCGGCTATTGGCCTCAAAGCGCATTTAGCTTGGGCTGACTGACCAGATGATTAAATAAAACACAAGATTTGTTTGAGCAGCATTAGCTTCATTCACTCAGAAGAGGGCGCTTCACTAGTTGTAGTCATATATTGATTGCTGTGGTACGCTGCTTTGTTAGAGGTTTGCAGGGATGTAGTGGATTTCTAAAATGATATAATCCACTTGAGATAAATAATCAAAATCAGCCTCACATAACCCCAAAATAATGGTACAGGATATCTAAAAAATATCATTGGCCTGGAAAAAAAAACTCTCATCTCTAAATATGATTATGTATTATTATAACAGCACTAGCAGAAACATATTTCCACTACTACTCTACTACAAGTATTGATTCACAAACAACTGGGATTATTTGAAGATTTTAATATTGTACTTGAGTAACACAGTCCTGGCCATTACTAAATGTTATTAACGTATTGACTTCAGTAAATATATCTGACCTACATCCGTTTTCCACTTGTCTTTGACCACCAGGAAGACGTCATACAACTCATCCAGCTCTTTCTCAGAGTCCCTCGGAGTCGTGTGCACTGGGATCAGCACTATGTCCTTTAGTACTGCAGAGAAATATGTACACATTTACAAGCCTGATCATGTCAAAACCAATGTGTGTGAAAACAAACACTAGACACTGAACTTGACGAACTGCCTTTTGTTCATGTGTCAGACTACATTAGGTTGTAATGTTTTCAAACAACACGGTAGAAGTGTATGCATGAGTCACACATACCAAGTAACCATGGGACAAGAAGGGGTTAGAAAGGTGTTATATATCTGTATCTGTATATGTCTTTGTCAGTCCTGGTGCACCACGCCTAAGATCCATATTTACTCCGGCTACTTAATAATCAATAAAGAAGATGAATGAATGTTATGTCTTGCATGGATATAGTGGTGCAAGAAGTACTAAGTAAAAATTCTCAATAAACAATTACTTATGTACTGCTACTACAACCAAAACTCTATTTCAACAAGCGAATTACAAGGTTTTTCACTTCGAAGCCAATGTGAAAGATGCTCTTAGGTTTCACAAATATAGTGATGATGAGTATAAACAGACCAGTGTCATGGGGTTTGAAATGCAAGATGTATGGTTCTCGAGCAAAAGCATCCACATCATTGGCTTGATTGTCCTCATACTGGTAACTGTCAATCAAAGTCATCACATCATCCCTTAAAACAAGAGAAAACACACTGTGAATGTAAGCATAAAGTATTTCATATTTGATGAGCATGTCTTCACCTGTATAGAAAGAGGAACTGCTCTTTGTAGCGCGACCTCCCCAAACGTGCACTTAGTTGGATTGTATAGTGATGAGTCGTACAGACTCTATAACAAAAGATAATTAATGAAGTAGAGATTACAGTGGTACTAACAGTAGTCACAGGTGCAGTAATAACAATAGAAGTAACAAAAGCTTTAACACAAAATATTGGCGTACATTTTTAAACCAGATAGTTAGCTTGAAATCAGTCCATGGCAACAAAAAGGCATGTTTCCACTTCTATTTCTATAGCGTGTGAGTCTCACCTGTTCAATTCATCCAAAAACACTTTGACAGAGGCGCCAGTCACATCCACCACCTCCAGAATCAGTATAATATCATAGCGAGACACTATCTACAAGTAACATTAATGAATCAATAAATCATCAACACAATAAAATGGCTCATAAATGTGAGTATTGATTTACAATGTTTATAGTTGACAAGACAAGCAGTTTATTGAGGATAAACATTACATATACATTAAAACTACTTCCTAGATTGAACATCTAACATGTTTATACATGTAAATGTTGACCTTGGATTCCTACGTAAAATACACCTGTGACGAAGGACTTGCTCCCGTGTTTGATTGACAGGCAGAGTAGCCAATTATAAGTTGGCCTAGTTAAGTTTGGTTGACAGCGCTACGTGTTTGCTAAGGTTCAGTAGTTGTACGCGCGTCGTGCAGACCTCGTGGTTCTCAGTGTGTGCGTAACAAAAAGTGAGTAGTGGTTGGATTAAGCACACACTCCACATTTAGGCACACAGCTTGCACGCCATTGTAGGAAATGTTAAGTTTAACTTAAGGCCATTTAATTGTGTATTGTTTGTGTGTGTTCACTGCTAAATGCCTCGAGCTAAGCGCTAGCTGCATTAGCGATGACGGAGCCGTTCTTGTGTGTCTTTGCGTTATCCTTCTTGTATTTAGAAGTGTTTGTAATATATATTCCCCTTTTGTTTATGTTACAGGACCACACACACACACACCCCACACACCCACCCAGACCCACATGCAATCACCAAATTTCAATAAATACAAAACCTAACAATCCTGGTTCATCTCTTCGTGTGGATCCTTACCGATGCCCCCTGGCGGTCACAACCTGCATACGTCACATAATCAGAGCTCTCCCCAGTACAAATTGGTGCCGAAACCCGGGATAAGTGTGGCCACCGTGGGATAGATAGAGATGTATTCAGACCAAAGTCGCCCGCTGCACGATGCAGGTGCTCGGCCACGTCGAGAGAGAAGACCACCGGCTTGGATGCAGGACTATGTGTCCTTCCCTGCACAGCAACAAATGCATGATGCATACGAGCACCCGCAGCAACCCTACCCTAACGTGGAGAGATCAGTAGAGAGAATTGCCAGGATGACGTCTCTCACCCCTCCACAACCTGTTGATGACTGGAGTGGCCTCAGTGGAGCCAGAGCTATTGGCCCATATGCAGATGAGTATTCCCTCCCAATGCCTACAAGCACACCAGTCGGTCACAGGCAGAGGCCAGCTGCGGAAGAGACCTCTGACACTGTAGCATTGTTACACAGAGTAATTGATGATAGTCAGAGGATGCAAAGACAGATTATGGAAATGCAAATGCGCCTTGACACAAGAGTGATACCCTCACCCCCATCATCCATCCCAATGCCAGCCCCTGCTCGGGACAAACAGCGAGAATGGGATGACCCCTCCCTACCCGAGGATGTGCTCCGATCTTGGTTGGAGTGGGAAGCAGAGTTACAGCACCTCTCTCAAGTTAAACTGCCACGCTGTTATGTCAGTCCTGCCATAGATACCACAAACTGTTTCAGGGACATCCATGTGTTTGCAGATGCATCAGAAAAGGCCTACGGCTCTGTGGCTTATCTGCGCACAGAAGACTCAAAAGGTCAAATAGAGTGTCCTTTCACCGCTCGATCCAGAGTTGCACCAAAAAAGCAACAATCTATGCCCAGGCTGGAGCTCTGTGCGGCGCTCACAGCTGCCCAGCTGGCCACTCTCTTGCAACGTGAGCTGACTGTGTCTATCAATAGTGTTATCCTCTGGACAGACTCCACCACTGTCCTCACCTGGTTGAAGTCAGACTCATGTCGATTTAAGGTGTTTGTGGGAACACGAGTGGCTGAGATCCAGGAGTTGACAGAGCCTTGGAGCTGGAGATATGTGAACTCAGCACAAAACCCAGCCGATGATGTCACTGCAAGACTTTGCTGGAGTTGTCTAACGATGGCAGGTGGAAACATGGGCCACCCTTCCTGCAGCAGCCACCAGAGTTCTGGCCCATTCAGCCTGCCAAAGAAGAGCCTCACGGTGACCCTGAACTGAGAAAGCCTGCCACTTCTTGCCTTATCGCCACTTCTGCCAAGACTGCGCTACAGTTACAGGCTGACCAGTGCTCCTCCTTCACCGGACTCATCAAAGCAGTTGCATTGTCCTATCATGGGCGGCAGCCAGCTACCTCACACCTCTGCTGCAGACCATCAAAGGGCAGAGAGAGGGAGATCCTACAGCAAGCTCACCAGGAGAGCTTACCAGATGAGTACAACTTGCTGAGCAGTGACAAGCCAGTTGCCTCCACTAGTCGTCTGTTGACTCTGGCCCCAGAGTTTGATCATTCTGCAGGGCTAATCAGAGTTGGTGGGAGACTGAGACGCAGCAGTCAACTTGAGCCTGAATCCATTCATCCTGTGGTTTTAGACCCCCATCATAAGGTTACCCAGCTAATCATTCAGGACACAGACACAAACCTGAGTCACCCAGGCTCAGCGCCGCCTGTTTGCAGAGTTAAGACGCAGGTATTGGATACTCGGGCGAAGCAGTAAAAAGACATCAGCATTCATGCCCAGAGTGCCAGAAATGGAGAGCAACACCGACTGTGCCCAAAATGTCAGATTTGCGGAGGCGAGGTTAGAGACTGCTAAACCGCCCTTCTTCTCACTGGCATGGACTGTTTTGGGCCCTTCACAGTTAAGGTTGGTCGCCGGCAGGAGAAGATGGGGCATTATATTTAAGTGCTTGACAACACGAGCTGTACACTTAGATATTCTCTCCAGTTTAGACCACGACTCCTTTCTCATGGCTCTCCGGAGATTTATCGCTAGAAGAGGCAAGCCAGCAGAGCTCTTGTCTGATCAGGGGACGAACTTCAAAGGAGGAGAGCGGGAGCTCAGAGAGGCCTTTGAAGTCCTACAGCCTGCACTCCGTGATCATTTGGCCAAGTACCAGATCCAATTCACGTTTAACCCGCCAAGTGCCCCACATTTTGGGGGTATGGGAAAGGGGAGGTGAGATCGGTCAAAGCACTTTATGCCACCATTCAGCCTCAGTCTGTTCCAGAAGAAGTCCTGAGGACTGTACTGACAGAGGTGGAAGGGATTTTGAATTCCAAGCCCCTGGGTTATGTTTCTACGGATGTAGCAGACCCCGACCCTGTGACACCTAACTTGCTCCTCATGGGGCGGCTTGACCCCTCTCTGCCGCAGGCTGTTTACGAGGATGCCGAGCCCTTAAGCCGCCGTCGCTGGAGGCACAGTCAAGTGTTAGCGGACCAGTTCTGGGCTCACTTTATCAGGTGCTACCTTCCGACCCTCCAGACCCGTTCAAAATGGCACAAGGACCCAGCACAGCTACAACTCGGGACAGCTGTAATGGTGGTGGATCCTCAGTTGCCGAGAGCCCTGTGGCCAGTCGGTCTGGTCACCAACGTTCTGCCTGGAAAGGATAGACGGGTTCGTGCTGCTGAAGTCCGGGTGAAGGACAAGACCTACACAAGACCTGTTGCACGTCTAGTAGCTCTGCCTGCCATCCCCAAAACTGACTCTGATGTAGCATGTCATTCTTAGCTGTCAAATTTGCTGGACAAATTTGGGGGCGGCTGTGACGAAGGACTTGCTCCCGTGTTTGATTGACAGGCAGAGTAGCCAATTATAAGTTGGCCTAGTTAAGTTTGGTTGACAGCGCTACGTGTTTGCTAAGGTTCAGTAGTTGTACGCGCGTCGTGCAGACCTCGTGGTTCTCAGTGTGTGCGTAACAAAAAGTGAGTAGTGGTTGGATTAAGCACACACTCCACATTTAGGCACACAGCTTGCACGCCATTGTAGGAAATGTTAAGTTTAACTTAAGGCCATTTAATTGTGTATTGTTTGTGTGTGTTCACTGCTAAATGCCTCGAGCTAAGCGCTAGCTGCATTAGCGATGACGGAGCCGTTCTTGTGTGTCTTTGCGTTATCCTTCTTGTATTTAGAAGTGTTTGTAATATATATTCCCCTTTTGTTTATGTTACAGGACCACACACACACACACCCCACACACCCACCCAGACCCACATGCAATCACCAAATTTCAATAAATACAAAACCTAACAATCCTGGTTCATCTCTTCGTGTGGATCCTTACCGATGCCCCCTGGCGGTCACAACCTGCATACGTCACATAATCAGAGCTCTCCCCAGTACAACACCTAAATATGAAAGGTTAAGTTAGTTGGTTTCTATCTGACTACAGTGTCATAATATGTTTTTCCAAAGAAACACTGAAGACTAAAGTACCACAACATATAACCCTGCCCTTAATTCCTCCCTTACCTTTACTAGAGTTGAAAGGACTTCTGGATTCGAAACTTTAGATAACCCAAATCTCTGTACATTGAATGAAGCGATCCTCATGCCTGCGACCTTTTTAAACATATACAATTTGTAATTATGTCCCTGTCTGTGATCTGTTGCCTTAAGTTGTCTACAATGATGTATTGGAGGTGAGTGGAGCAAATTGTGATGCTTGACACGCCTGCTTGTGTGAGAAAAAAACTGTAGTGCCATGTCTGAGTGTTGTTTTTTACTTTGACTGTCACATCTGAAGCAGCGAAAGAAAAAAAAGGTAGTAGGAAAGAATGTGACAGGACAACAAACCCGTTTCTGGCTTTGTCCCAGCTGTCACATCTTCATCCTCCAGCTAATGTAGCATAATTAATGACTTTATGCATGAATCCATATGTTTATAATATATAAATACGTTTTCCAACTTAATTGGTTCCAACAAAAAAGAATTGGGGTGAAATAACTTGCAAAATATAACAAATGCTACTTCAAAGTACTGACCATTTTTACCTCTGCACTGCAGTTTTGAAGAGCAGTTTGACTTTTCGGACTACCTCTGCACTACAACTCACTTTATATACCAACTTTAATATTACAGTAACATTTTACTACCCTTGCTCACAAAACCAGTTCACAGCATCAGAAAAAGCAGAGTAGTAAATGCAGTCAATGCAGAATGTCAAGGAGGTGCTGTTGATTATTAAGTATTGATCTATTATGTGGGCTGCGCAGCATTGTAGCGGTCATAGCACCGTAACATCTTAAAAGCCCTAAGCCTAACTGGACACGAGCTGCAATTAGAAACTTAACCTATTTGGTGGCAATGTTGAATTGCACTGTCCCTCTCAAATAAAGGAGACAGTATAAATACTGAATATTGGTATAGATTGGAATGCCTTTTTCATACACTGAATACTTATTATAGTTTAAGTCTGTGAAACTGAATGGATTTAATTTGCATTTTAACAAGTTTCTACAGGCTTGTAAATGATGTAATAGTGGAGACACTGTCAGATGTCAATGACGGTATCTATTTGACAGAGGAGAAACTGCACCTGTCTTGAATTGCAAGGCTTAAATTCCTTAGATAAAACACAGCTGTCATCGTAGCAGACCTTGTGATGATTTTAGAAGTAGGGACAGTAATTGTAATAGTAACTCTCAATAATTATCAATTTTTCCTATTCTTACAACTTGCATTTTAATACAAATTTATCTTGCATTGTAATGCACTAATGCAGAGATAACATTTGAATGCAATGAACACCACCTTTCTGACAAGCCTGAAATTCCTGGGAGGAAACAATGCACCCTTTACAGTTGTGGGTAGGTGGGAAAGGAGATGGCATGCGTCCGACTGGTTTACCCACATCTCTCCACAGGCACACCCAGTCTGAGACCTATAAACCTGGTCTCAAGTGATAAGAGATGCACAAGAGGGCTCAATCTCCGTGCATGCGGACTTACTACACCCAACATCCATCATCACAGAGGTAAGAAAATGGACATTTCAACTATATTAAGTAAAGAAGGAAATACCTTTTAAAGTACAAGACAAGAGTTTTAGATTCTGTTGATTTTACTTATTATTATTTATTACTATATTTTGTAGCAGAAATGTGTACTCCACCACACATCCATAGTACAGACTATTATACTTCTACTACTGTTGATGTCATAGTACACCTTAAACTACTACTAATGCCATTAAATTAATACTAATACTCTATCGCTTCTACAATGTACTGCAACTAACTCCACAATCCTCTCCCCTCCTCAGAACTGCAACACAATCATGAGTTTAAGGAACAAACGCACTGGCTCTCGCCCCGGGCTCTACACCTCTTCCTCGGGCTTCAGCAGTATGTCTGTGGGCTCCTACGGTGTCCCACGGATGAGCAACGGAATGAACCAGGGACCCTCCATTACAGCAGTGACAATAAACAAGAGCCTCCTCACTCCAGTCGACATCTCCATTGACCCAACGGTGCAGGTCGTCCGCAACCAGGAAAAAGAGCAGATCAAGAGCCTCAACAACCGCTTTGCCTCCTTCATTGACAAGGTATGAAGTAAATGGTGGTGGTGTGGAATAGTTCCTTCTAGACAACTTTGGTGTAGTATGTAATCAATAGAGATTACTGATCAATCCAGCTCTATGGAAGTACATTTTGTTATTACAGAGCATACTGAATATATTTTGTGGGGGTATGGATGGACAACTTCTAACTGGATCATGAATAAACAGATATACAATTACATTTTTGTTTTGCACATTTTAGGAAAGGTATAAGCCAAAATAATATGCTGATTCAGTTCACTTTTTAGAATTGATTGGTGAAAGAGGTACATTTGAGAAGACATTGCAGGTCGACACTGATCATTTTCACTAACTAATGTGTTTTTTTATATTTAGATGTTATCATTGTACAATATATCATCACTATTAAAGATAATAGTTCATTTTGATTCATCTTGTCCCAGGTGCGACACTTGGAGCAGGAGAACAAGATGCTGGAGACCAAGTGGAAGATGCTGGAGGGCAAGACCCAGGCCGCGTCTAACATTGAGCCCATGTTAAAGGCCTATATCTCATCATTGCAAAATCAGCTCCAGTTCCTGACCAATGACAAATCTCGATTGGAAATGGAGAATGAAGTCATGCATCAAAATGTTGACGACTACAAGACAAGGCAAGTCTTGTTGAGAATGATCCTGCCTTAAAAAGTAGTAGACATGCTTCTAGATCTCTGTATAACTTTTCTTGCATGGTTAAATAAATAGTACAATAACTAGTATGGGAGTAAGGGGAATCATGTTCAAGTGTAAATTACAGTAAAAAGTGTAAAAATATATATCTGTGGACTGCTTTAGGTATGAAGATGAAATCAACAAGAGGAATGATGTTGAGAATGAGTTTGTTCTGCTCAAAAAGGTGATTAAAAAAGCACTATAAAAGCTTGTAACAGTAAACAATTAAGTTTTTAAAAAAGTTTTGCTTAAATTTCCGCAGGACGTTGATGCATGTTATTTGTCCAAAGTGGATCTGGATGACAAGGTGGTTTCAATCGCTGAAGAACTGAACTTTTTCAAGGCTCTTTATGATGCGGTAAGATTTTGTTTAGAAATGTTATGATCACTAATGTGTGATGTGTAAGTAAGTAGTATAAAACTAGTAATAGTAAAGTTAAGTAATTTAAATTTGTAATTGAACAATGATTAGCTTTAAAGTAAACTTTAAACTAGGGCTGGACAATGTGAAAAAAAAAAAAAATAATATATATATATATATATATATATATATATATGATTGATCAATCTCCATTTTAATGTAAATGCATTTGCTCAATTTTAATTTTCTGAACATGAAGTCAGATTTCTTGTCTTGAGTTTGCTTCAAACCAGACGCTGTTACTAGCAGTGAATTGGCTCTTTAATGATCATTGATGATTAGAAATGACTGAATCCTGATCTTGATTTTTTCTAAATTTTATCTACTGTGCAGCCCAATTTTTAAACTATGCAGTGGCTTCCTAATTGTAATTAACTTTATGGAAGTGTTCGATATAGCTGCTTACGGTTTTGTTTGGCACATACAGGAGATCCGTGAGCTGCAGGAGAACATGAAGGAGACGTCCGTGGTGGTGCAGATGGACAACTCCCGTGGCCTCAACATGGAACAGATCATCTCTGATGTAAAGACCCAATACGAGGACATCGCCAGTCGCAGCCGAGTGGAGGCCGAGAACTGGTACAAAACTAAGGTATAGAAAGACAATTAATCTCCATTTCACTGGATGGCATGGATTGCACATGAACAAAAACAGACAGTTTTACCAAAAAATTCAACTGTGACTGACTACATTCTGTTGTTTCTGTTTGATGTTTATTGTTACCAGTTTGACAAGATGGCTGCAGAGGCTGACCAGTATGGAAATGAGCTGAAGAACAGCAAGTCCGAAATATCTGAACTAACAAGAAAGATCAGCCGTCTGAGGAATGAGATTGAGGCTGTAAAGGCACAGGTGAGCAGGTCAAGAATGCTTGAGGCAATCTAATTTAACACAGACAGAAGAACTGGTTTACCTTGGCTGTACATGAAAAACATAGCCATCAATAGTAGTTGTAAAAGGAAGCAATAGAAATCCAAATCAAAACCACTGGTAACATGACACCTTACTTAATAATTTAAGTATTTTGGCCACAAAAAATAGGGCTAGAGCTCAACTAGAGCTTTAAAAGTAGTGACTTCTAATGAGTTCTATTATTAGAACTCATTAGGGTGACCTAATGACCTAATGACCCCCCACTAGTAGTAACATTTGGTATAGTTATAAATTTTATTATAAATTTTCCTTACAAGTTCATCAACAGGTGCCAGACTTTCTGCTTTCTGCTCTTATCTTGATGTTGTCTTCATTGTTGTAACAACAATAACAAATACCTGAATTTCTGTGAACATGAGAGGAAAATCGATACGGTTTTGTTTTTTGTTTTTCTGAATTGTTACCACAACAAAGAACAACACACCTATACACTATGGGTGTATAGTTAAATTGTAGTAATACTTCACATTCAGAGGTGCAAAGTAAAAATTCAATAACATCTATAATCACAGTTATTAGTTTTGCATTTTCATTCTGACTTGTCCATTCTTAATTGCTAAGGTTAACTTCAAGTTTAACATCTCTTTAGCACCTCTTTTGTTTCCAGTCCTGGTCACAAAGATAGAGAATGGGCATCTAATCCGTTTAGGTTTAAACAATTACCTTAAAATGCTTTGTCTTAAACAGTACCTGAAATTTGAAATAACATTTGTTCCCCCACCACCATCTACTACACAATGTTACCTTTATGTTCTCTTCAGCGTTCTGCACTTGAGACTCAGATCACTGATGCAGAGGCACGAGGGGACTTGGCCATAAAAGATGCCAATGCTCGCATCCACGACCTGGAGGTGGCGCTGCAGAGGGCCAAACAGGACATGGCCCGACAGCTGAGGGAGTACCAGGAACTCATGAATGTCAAACTGGGACTAGACATTGAGATCTCCACCTACAGAAAACTGCTGGAGGGAGAAGAGCAGAGGTGGGCATTTAGGCATTTGGTTAGGGCTCTTTTACTGTGGGCTTCAGGCAGGGGACACAGGGGCATAAACTGATTAATATTCATACTTTCATTTAGGGTTAAAATTACGTTAAGAAGTAGTGAACTATAGTTTTAACAGCAACTGTTTATTTATTTATTTACTCATTTCATGTCATAAAAATACATCATCAGTGACATTATTTCAAACACAGAAAAAAGGAATGAAAAGGAGCAGAAAGAAAAGCAATCTTATGGTATCTGCCCCCTTTTACAACTTGTACTTAACAAAAACTACTTTTAAGTACTTTTACCTCTGAGTTTTATTATTTTGAAATGATGTAAAACATGGTCACTCAGTATTAAGGCTTTTTAAAATGTGTGCATCGCTCTTTTGCAGGCTTGGTCAAGAAACAATCTTAAACATCCAGACAGTGCCCACCAGAAGTAAGTCATAGGTACAGAAGACATTCAAGTATTACCACAGTCTCCTCATTCTAGTTAAGATCATCTGTGTAAGCTGACCTATAGTAGTGTTAAGTGTTATTCTTCGTTTTTAAGGCTACTCCAAGAAGAAGCTTGAAAGAAAGACATCAGGTCCTATTGTCATCAAGACCATGGAAACCAACAATGTTACGTACAACAACATCAAATGAAATTATCTTTTTTCTTAGCAAATTGCTACCAGATGTCTGAAGCTGCTGCACCTTGAGCCATAGCTATGTTTATCTCCTTTTTACATGTGAAATGTTACTGATCTTACTGAAATAAAAAGTGCTCTGAATCAATCCACTGTTTAAAATGGTCTGTAAATGTTATTATTATTAGGCCCGAGCGCCACAAGCTGGCGAGAGGCCTATTAGTTTCGCAGTGCCGCGTATGAAGCACGAACTGCGTAAAGTGCGCATCGCAGTGCGACGAAATCAGCGAAGCGCTCGCCCGCTTCCAAACACTCACTAACGTATTCCCCAACTCATGCACGTTCCGTGCCTACCAATTAGTAGTGGGAAAATTGAACATTATCGCTGTAAACGGGCGAGCCGTGCGAAAGTAAGCGCAGTGCATTAAACGGCGCTGCGTGGGGATGGCGGCCGAAGCGTCGTCATCCCCACGCAAAGCGCCGTGCGCTGAGTCGCCCAGTAATGCGTTCCCCAACTCATGCACGTTCCGTGCATATAATAATGTAATGTAAAAATGGAACATTACTATTGTAAATAGGGCCAAAAACAGTAAGTGGGCGGAGCCCACTGAAAAATCTCAAAAGTGTCCGCCAGTGACCAGGGACCCATACCAAAACGTAGGAAAGCGCGTGCGCTTTCCGAAAATGTATAGTTTGTGAAATTAAAAAAAAGGGAAACATTGTTTTCGCATCGGAATATTATTCTTCTTTCTTCTTCTTCTTTCTTCTTCTTCTTGGGACCAACCCCCCTATTTTTCACCCAGTGAACATTGACGAAAAGTCAGGAAAATTTGCACACCTCTAAAAATCGTGCCTCTCTACATTCTGGCTATTTCCGATTTCAGAAATACAAAAATATGGCGCGTCAGCGCCCCCAAGTGTACAAAAAATGCATTACGGGATAGGAAAGTGCGCAATTTTTTTTTTATCGTACAATCATACAATTTGGCAGAGAAGTAGATAGTGACAAGAGAAGCAAAAAATATAATTACGGCAACGCCGTCCGCCCAACCAGTTGTCGGCCATATTGGATCAAAATTCGCTAAACCTGATTCAGTGTTTTTTTAAAACTTCGTACTTTTACAAACTCCTCCTAGGGCGTTTGCCCGAACGAGCTGAAATTTTGTGAAAATGAAGTTGAGGAGTGTGGCATTAAAAGTTATCCAAATCAGGAACCTACGTTTTACGGTCTCTGTCGTGGCTTACAAAATTACCCAGAATTCCTGAAATTTTTAATTTTAAATTTTGCTCCCATTTCCACATATTAAGTCCGAATTGCATCAAATTTTAATAAGTTGTTAAACTCCCTGCCTGAAACCTACTAGAGGTGAAAGAATAAAATTCCGCGCGTTAGCGTTAGCTACAGATTAAAGCAAACTTTTATATGGGGAGCAAAAAATTTAGTTTTTAAGAATTTTTTTGAAATTTTGCACAAAATTCCATTTTGGCCTACCGATCAAAAAAGCCAATCAGACCCATGTCATATTTGTACGGCGAAGCCGTACCAATGACCAAAACATCCCATGTTATTCTTATGGGAAAACTGAAAAATGTCTCAAATTTGCATATTTTTTTACTACGCATTTTAACGAACTCCTCCTCGGGCGTAAGCCCGATCAACCTGAAATTTGGTGGACATCTTCCTGAGGAGTGGGGCACCAAAAGTTATCCAAATTATCAGGATAGGTATTACGGTCTCCGTGCGGCGAAGCGGCACATTTCGCAAACATTTTAGAAAAGATAGAAAAACCCCATGTTATTCCTATGGGAAAATCTCTAAATCTCTCAAATTAAACTTTGTACTTTAACTTGCACTCCTCCTCGGGCGTAAGCCCGATCAACCTGAAACTTGGTGATAATCATCCTGAGGAGTGGGACATCAAAAGTTATCCACATTTTTGGATAGGTATTATGGTCTCCGTCTTGGCGAAGCCGCAAATATTACCCAAACTTGTACAAATGACGGAAAAATCCCATGTTATTCCAATGGGGAAAATGCAAAATCACTCCAATGAAACTTTCTACTTTAATGAACTCCTCCTCGGCGTAAGCCAAACCATCCTGAAATTTGGTGAAAATGATCTTGAGGAGTAGGCCATCTAATGTTATCCAGGATTTTAGCACACGTATTACAGTCTTTGTCTTGTGGCCGCGCAAACTTTGACCAATTTTTACACACTTTCAGTGAAATATGAGCAGTAGGAGCGCGGTAGCGCACGGATTCGGCAGCAGGTATTTTATGAGGAGGGAAATTGGGTAGCGTAGCGCCCCTCTGGCGTTGAGGCGGCGTGGCGAGGGCCGATCATTGCCGCTTGCGGCTATATTTATGTTATTGTTATTGACACAATAAAATCATATCACCAAATGGGTAAACAAGTTATATGATATATATAGTTATATATTATATTTATATAGTTGATATGAAAATCATCTTCAATCGAACATGAATGCAAAACTAGGCGTGAATAAAGGAATAAAGGAAG
This sequence comes from Rhinogobius similis, assembly GCA_019453435.1. NCBI lineage: Eukaryota > Metazoa > Chordata > Actinopteri > Gobiiformes > Gobiidae > Rhinogobius > Rhinogobius similis. The sequence continues at coordinate 16,196,217 of CM033624.1, read as the reverse complement.
ATTTTACCTTGGCTTGTACAGTTTCAAGCAACTATAGAATGAACAGACTATGTGAATTTGTATCGGCAACAATAGGCTTAGGCTTCTTCAAAAGTTATAGAGGCAATTTTCAAATAAAATTTGGATTATTTGACTACGGCAGTTGAGTAAAATAACCTCTATTCTTCTCTGGTCTTAGCGTTACAAAATTGGGCCAGCTCAGTTAATTTGCTGATTGTCTCTGCTCACTCTTCACCTCATTTCAGGCTTACACTGGCCCTGTTCAATAAAGTCAAGGCCAAAAATAAACTGCCTTGGCTTCTGTGTGCATGAATGAACAGGTGTCTGCTCATATAGGTATCAAGAAATGCCTGTGGTATTAGCGGTTATTTGGTTAAAACAACTATATAGCGTCATGTATAAAACAATGATTTATTACTTTAATTGCAAATAATTTATCTACTTTACAACGAAATGACAAAAGTTGAAACAGACCTTCTCCTGCAAGACAGTGCCCAGGAAAAAGGAATAATGTATTTCCTCTTTTCTTCCGGACTGTACCGTTAAACTTTACTCGGGCGTAGACCAAAGTTTACAACCTGTATTTGTGAACGCCACCAGAAAAATGTTTGCAACGCTTCTTATTTTATGTACCCTCATCTTATTTTAAAGTAAGTATCGTGCCAACAACGTAGGTGTTTTAAATGTTGCTGGTGGTTGTTGTAGACATGTGTAGCCTATGTCAGTAGCGTCAATTACATCGCTAGCATACTGTGTGTTGTATTGTAATGTTCAGGAGATCTTTGTATTTTTTTCAACAGATTGTGCATAAACTAATGAACCAACAATCAAAATCAACGCCATGTCGACACTTCTTGGTGGCGAGCTGCCTGTCAACGTAATCAATAAAAACATATACGTACCAGTTTTAACTTGTAATAGCGGAGAAATTTCACTCGAAGATGCCATCCAAAATGCGTTATGTGAGGCCAAGACTGTCTTTGTCGTTGGTCCTGAAGGTTCTGGAAAAACTACCACCTTAGAAGTGCTTTTTATTAATGGGACAAAAGACCAAAAACTTCAGAAATTCACCCACATTTTTTACTTTCGATGTGCTGACCTTAATTCACTTGAAGATCCCATTTCATTAAAGGCGTTTTTACAATCGAGCCGTCTTCCTCAAACAGGCCCTATTACAAACTCTGAAAAAGTTTTGTTTATTTTTGATGATTTGGACCAATACATCCACAATTTAAATCTATCAGTCAATCTTTGCTCCAACCCAGACCAGACCACCAATGTATCCTGTTTAGTTGCCAGTCTCCTTTATGGATCTCTAACACCAGGTGCCAGCTTTTTAGTATCAACCAAGACCACGCTAAACCTGGACCTTCTGAGTGGGGTCCGCCTTGACCTCTTGGGGTTTCTGAAGCCACAAAGAAACACTTTCTTCCATAAGTTCTTTACAGACCCAGTAATAGCCAAGAATTTCCTGCAACATTTTGAAACAACTTTAGGATTTTACGATTTTTCAAAGTCTCCCCGGTTTTGCTGGACAGTTTGTTCCATCTACAATTGTCTCATCACTTCTGGTACAAAGCTTCCTGAGACCCTCACTCAACTTTTTGTCCACATATTGGCGCTCTTGGTTGAGAAGACGCCGCAAAAAGTCACAATGCAAAATATAGTAATAGCTCTTGGAAACCTGGCATCCCATTGTGCACTAGGTTCACATGTACACTTTCAAAAAGACAAACTTGTTGCATTTGGGATTCCTTCTGACTTCTTCCTTAGTGAATTTTTACATGCAGATGGTGAGCCAGGCAAATCTGTCTATTCTTGGCATTCACAGCTAATGCAAGAATTTATTTTAGCCATTTCTTTCTTTATTGATCCAACTATGGCAACTCTGGAGAGGTTTTTGGAGAAGCATAAACAACACACAAAATTTCTAGATGTGTTCATGGCCGGTCTTTGTGAGCAAGTTAATCAGAAATCACTGGAAGGGCTTCTCGGATCATTTAACCAGGAGCGGATCTTGGATTTCAAAAATTGGCTCAAGAAATTATGTGAGAAAACTCTCGAAGGATTCAACAAAGAGGACCACTGCCACTGCTTCCACCTGCTTTATCAACTGCAAAATAAAAATGTAATTAAAGAAGTCATAACCCCTTCAGCGAGACTTGGACTCAGTTATGGAGACCTCAGCCTGGTGGACTACGTGGCACTTAACTTTGTGGTGATGCAGCTTGGAGAGATGGAGCAGTTGAATCTATATCGGACCTCGTGTTTGACGGAGCAGATGGCAGAAATCCTGGCTCCAACCATCGCAGTGTCACATAAATTAATGTAGGTTTTGATTTGGGCCTGCTCTTTTTGGCTTTTTTCCTTTCAATATTCACCACAGTCAATTTATCAACTTTAGTTTGACCCCACTGTCTGCACCTTCATAAACAACAGTTAACCTAAGGTCCTTTTCATACTATCATCATCTAGTTGGAGAAAGGTCAGAATTTTATGGTGGAATTTGCTGTTTAACTGTCAGATTGCAGATTTGTTGACCTGGTTTATGGTTAATATCTCTGTAATTAATGAATATTTCCATGTGAACAAAACTTGCACTAAGTCCAGTGTCTACTCTGTCAGTATGAATAAACAAAAGTTAAATAATCTTTTCACAAAAGCTTAAGAAACTGTTAGCAATCTGTTTTAAATAATGATGAGTTTCACCATTTGTGGATCATAAGTTTGGATATTTCTTCCAAAAACAGGAAATCTCCCAGAGTTGCACAGGCCCTGCCCTCCATCCAAAGTTATGACATTTTATTCAACATGAACCAAGCTATTCTATCCATCCACTTCATGAACTCTTCTAAATTTAGTTCTGCTGCCTCCTGTCTTTTCCTCCTTGTCACTGCCTCCAAGCCATAGCATGACTGTTACACTTTTACTTACTCTCGCTACAATTTAAATGTTGCCTAAATATGCATTGTGCTCTGTGCCCTTTTAAATCACTTTTCTTTCTAGACTAAAGCAGTGTTTGTTTGAGGATGGTGCTGTCACGCATTTGGCCTCTGCTCTTCGCAAAGGAATCACCAAGAGCTTGGATCTGGCCTACAGCTGCTTAAATGATGGACAGTTTCAAAGTCTCTGTACCGGACTAAGCAACTGCAAACTGCAATCACTTGAGTAAGTAAAAACACAATATGAGTAAAATATGATAGGCATGTATATTAAATTCACAATAAAATCTGCATATGGTTATTCAGTTTGAATCTTCAAACAAAACAATGCTCAACAAGCTCACGAGTAAGAAATCTAATTATAAAAAATGCTGTATATATTTTTTTTTACATACCACAACTGTAATCATTTATATTCTAAATACTAGGTTGGGACTAAACTGCTGAGCTCTGTTTTAATTGGCCATAACATTTTTTATTTAAAGGTGCACTTTGTAACTTGCCTCCATAGACATGTTATTGTTTTGCCTGAAGTGTTCCACAGTATGGCATTAAACATCATATCTATCTTGCATTTATTCAACTACAGTGTCGCCTCTTCACAGATCTGACCTGTAGCTTGACCCGGTGGCACCACTTGCTTGTCTCCATGGAGATAGTGAAGTTTAATGTCATACTGTGGAAAATTACAAGTAAAGCAATAACATCACAAAGTAAACATTAGATGGTGCCCTTTAAAGGCTCCAGGCACATTTTTGACAGTGTAATAAGATGTTAAAGAAAATATTGTAACATTAGTCCAATACATTTATCTGATACAATAATAATGAAAATGCATTTAAGAGCAAACATGTTATAGTAGTGTTGTGATATTTCCCTGAAGTCTTTCCAGTTGTAAGCTGACAGAGACGTCATGTGAACATTTGGTGCCGGCTTTACCCTCAATCACCTCCCAGCTGAGTGTGCTGAAACTTTCTGGCAATGAAATCGGTGACCAGGGTTTAAAAAGACTATGTGAGGCTCTGCAAAGTCAACACAACAAAGTACAGGAACTACAGTAAGTGATTAAATAATGATAACTTTAATAATAGAGCCTTACGCTGAAGTGCTTACCATATTTAAACAGTTCTTAGAGTTTTATCTTGGTATATGACGACAGCGGATTAACAGGACTGCGGGTCAATTAGGACAAACCCATGTCTAAACCATTGTCTATGATCTAAACAAAGAGATAAATCAAGGCAAAAATAAAGATGAGATCCAGACCAGAACTAAACCGATTCCAAAGAGTGATAAGATATTATGCATCAGTAACGAGTATCATAAATCCCAAGACTAGTTTGTAATCTTGACAATTGCTGACACTTCAAAGAATACCAGTAAAATGTGGTCTGTGTACTATGAAACCCGTTGGCTGCATCTGTTTGAGAATCCCTGTATATTGTTTATCTTTTGACTAAAGGTTGCAGCACTGCCGTCTGACTTCAGCGTCAATGGAACACCTGTCGACAGCATTGAGTTCTGGTCACACACAGCTTCTAAAGGTCAACCTGTCAACGAATGAAGTTGGAGATGCTGGAGTTCAAGCTCTGTCTAAAAGCCTACAGCATCCTTTCTGCAAACTGGAGTCTCTCTGGTAAGTATTGCATCTAGACCCTTTTTTGGGGTTGTACATTTTTAATTGATGTGTCTTTGTGCAGTCTTTCTGATTGTGAGCTGACGGAAGCCTGCTGCCCTCATATGATGGAGGCTTTGATGTCTAAACATTGTCCTTTGCTTGAAATGGATTTATCAGTGAATGAATTTGGCCAGGAGGGGGCGCTGATGCTGTGCAATGCCCTCAAAACACCTGGCTGCCCCATAAAAAAACTAAAGTAAGATTGTCTTTGTTGACTTTTCTTATCAGACAAGTGCCACCTTTTTTATAAATATTTAAATTGTGATATCTAAATTTGCTTTTACCATATCCAGCTTGGTGAGATGTGAGTTAACAGAAATGGTTTTCGTTGAACTGGCTGCTCTGTTGAAGAGGGGGTCTCCTCCGCTCAAGTGCTTGTCTGTGGGTCTGAATAAAGTCGGAGATCAGGGAGTCCACCATCTTTGGAGGGCTTTAAGACATCCCTCCTGTGTGCTGGAGGAATTAGAGTGAGTATTTTAATACAGGCTATTACATTGTCCATACTAACAGTATGGATGCTAAATATAATCTTTCAGTGACAGCTACATTTGTGTTGGCATTAAAACTGTTCAAAGTTAGATCATTATTTACATTTTAGAGAAGGTTAAAGGTCCCATAACATGCAAAATCGACTTTTCAGAGGTTTTAACCTTCCTACAGTGCTATTTGGGCCTCGTATGTGTGCCCAAAGTGGTTTTTTGATTGATTCCCGCATGTTTTCGCTAGAGAACTGTCTTTTTTGTCCCCCTCGGCTGAGCAGGCAGACGGGGGCTCATCCCATGGATGACGCGGCTTCCCATGGATGACGCGGTGTTTAAGCCACGCCTCCGGGAAGCGCGCAGCCGCAGAATAAACACAGCTAATGCTAATGCTACACAGTAATTACACGATGGATACGACAGATCGAAGAGTTAGCTTGTTATTTACCAAACGGCAAAGTCCGTCGTCGAGGTACTGGAGCACGTCAAACTCCAGGTCAGACCCAGGACGTAGGACTCAGCACGACGCACCGTCAGGACGGATAAAAGGTTTATTCCCGTGTTTGTGTATCGCTGTTTACCGGAGCACACGGCGCATGCGCACTATCTCCGCTCTAGGCTTCGGCACGAGTTGGGCGGGGGGAGGCGCGCGAGTTGGGCGGGGGAGCAGGCTGCTCTCTGTTCGGGGGGGTCAGATCTCAGAGTGAGCCGTTTGCTTTTGCAAGGAGGGGGGCCAGTCCAAGAGATGGGTGTTTTTTGGAAACTGTTATGTTATGGATATTGCACAACGCAAAATTTTATCAACAAAGCCCTTAGAATAGACTGTGTAAAGGGCAAAATAGCAGAATATGGGACCTTTAATTACCGTTTTATTTTTTGACCTAGTTTACTCATAGTCTGGTCCAGTGGTTCTCAAACTTTTTCAGTCGCGACCCCCAGAATAACAATAGTTCACATTCGCAACCCCCAAACACAAAAAATAGGCGACATGCAAAGTGATTAATTAGCCTTGTATCTAATGTTTGACTTTATTTTGAGAATATAGACCTGGAAAAATGACTTTAATAGGCCAACAAATAGGAATGAACATTTACCACTGCATTTGAAGGGTGTCAAGCCTATTGTTTAAATTCTTCCCCATCATTTGGAGACCCCCAGAAATCATTTCGCGACCCCAATTGGGGTCCCGACCCCTAGTTTAAGAACCACTGGTCTAGTCTATGGTGCATTTACACCTTCACACACAAATGTTGACTAGACTAAACCAGGACTATTACAGGACTAAGAGTACATGTGTCAAATGTAGAGGACAAATTTTCCAGCAGGGATAGTAAAAGTGTACCTAACCCGTTCATATGAACCAAACCGGGATAAGGGTAAACGCACCCCAAGTCTACACTGGCTCTGAGCTTAATGATTTCATTCATTTTTCATTGAACTTAATTTTAAGTGTAGACACATGTTCCATAGCCATCTTGTTGTCTTGCCATACAGTCACAATTTGACCCGATTTCTAACAATTAAACTATGAATACACCTTATGATTTAGGACGCTTTCAGGACCACTTCTCTCCCACAAACATTTTAAGATAATATTGTGCAACCCTTTAACTAAGAATTATTTCTGTCTTGTAGTGTGGAAATGACTCATTTGACAGATGCTTGTGTTAAAGACATGTGTTCTGCCATAAAATCTTCAAAGACACTGAAGAAACTTGAAGTCCACAATAACTCACTCACCAATGTGTCTGTACCAGCTCTTATCAAAGTCATGCAAGACAGTCCCAACATGGAAGAATTAAAGTAAGTACCTTCAGGCACATAAGTGTAAAACAACACTGAAATGATAAAATCTCCTTTTTGCTTTCAGTGTGAAGTACAATGATTTTGGCGACGAAATGTTTGAAATTCTTGAAACATGTACAAAAATAAGATATTAAAGGTCCCATAACATGCAAAATCGACTTTTCAGAGGTTTTAACCTTCCTACAGTGCTATTTGGGCCTCGTATGTGTGCCCAAAGTGGTTTTTTGATTGATTCCCGCATGCTTTCGCTAGAGAACTGTCTTTTTTGTCCCCCTCGGCTGAGCAGGCAGACGGGGCTCATCCCATGGATGACGCGCTTCCCATGGATGACGCGGTGTTTAAGCCATGCCTCCAGGAAGCCAAGAGCCGCAGAATAAAAACAGCTAATGCTAATGCTACACAGTAATTACACGATGGATACGACAGATCGAAGAGTTAGCTTGTTATTTACCAAACGGCAACGTCCGTCGTCGAGGCCCTGGAGCACGTCAAACTCCAGGTCAGATCCAGGACGTAGGACTCAGCACGACGCACCGTCAGGACGGATAATAGGTTTATTCCCGTGTTTGTGTATCGCTGTTTACCGGAGCAAACGGAGCATGCGCACTATCTCCGCTCTCGGCTTCGCACGAGTTGGGCGGGGAGGCGCGCGAGTTGGGCGGGAGCAGCCTGCTCTCGGTGCGGGGGGGTCAGATCTCAGCGTGAGCCGTTTGCTGTTGCCCGGAGGGGGGCCCGTCCAAGAAAGGGGTGTTTTTGGAAACTGTTATGTTATGGATATTGCACAACGCAAAATTTTATCAACAAAGCCCTTAGAATAGACTGTGTAAAGGGCAAAATAGCAGAATATGGGACCTTTAAATGCAGTAGTTTATGACAACCTACTGTTTAGTAAGGCTACACATCTTGATATGGTTTTTCAGTGTTCATTAATGTGTTAAAAATCTTTACATGTACTTCAATGTCTCGTAACTGGGTTTCAAATGCGCATGTATACCTTTTTTTATAAAATGCAACTATATTATATAAAACAATTATTCTTGTTCCAGTTTTTTGTACTCTCTCTGTGTAACTGTGGGGCTTAGATGATTTTCATAGGGCTTTCAAAGACTTTAAGTGAATTAGAAAAAGTAGGGCCAAATTACACAGACAAAACTGAGAGACTCCCAGAATTCTGAAACATAAAAATAAACACCTTTTCATAATGAATACACATTTATTGTAATTCTACAAACCTAATCTATTACAGTCAAATCAACTACATGTCCCAAAACTTCAGTGAAAGGTTTTCTTATTTTCCTTAATTTATGTTCATATGGATTTTTTGCTGCAGTTGGAGTTGATTTCTTCCTCTGAACTAGTCTCAACATCACTTCTGTCATCTTTTGATACCTGTAACACATAAAAAATGTAAGTAATAATAATAATAAATAGAATAGTATAGAAAAAAAATGTAAAACAAATATCCTTCCTTATACACACCTTTCCTTTAAATATTGACTTGACAGCTATGCAAGTGATGAGATAAAACCAGTATATGTGAAGAACTTGCAGGACCAGTAGCAGGGAATTAAGCAGCCACCAAGCCTGGTATGGACCCATGATCTCCCAGCTCTCTAACAGCACACTGCGAATGACCCTGCAAATGCAATTACAGGTATAACAGGTATAACGCTTGTGTTGGATTTTATTGAGCAGAAACAAAGGCATGTGACATTTTAATTACTAGCAGGTGGAGTCACTGATGCACATTTCTTCTATAAGGTTGCAGGAGGACAAAAGTCCTAAATGTTTGTCAGTTACAGTTAAGACGGATGAGTAAGCATTTGAATAAGGGTCACTAGATCAAAGCACATTTCAACCTGAGACTCGTGTATTCTGCAGTAGTTGTTTAATGTCATGTTTGTCTTCTATTTGCACACTTTACAAGATAAATTATTAGTGATTGTCAGTCAAATTGGTCCAAAGGATGTGTTGAGCCAAAGAATAATGTTATGTCTAATTGGAGTGAATATTACTCACCAGAAAGGTAAGATGACGAGTCGTGTGATGAAAAACACCAGGGTGAACAGCACAAACAGGGCATCACACAGCTTCTGGTATTTGGCGTAGTTGGCTAGTTTAGCTGCCTTGAGGAAAGAGAAAAGTGACAATAGACTTCACAATACAATACAATCGATACAATAACAAACTGTTTAAAAAATATAATGCGTAACAATGTTGTTTAAAGTACAAACGCAACAGACTCTGAAAGAGCTTTGAAAACATCCACAAAGTATTTTTTTCTTACAGGTATCTTATTAGTTTCGGATTGACTGTTTATTATCTTTGTGGTGAAGGGGGGTTAAAGGTCACCTGCTAACCTCATCCAAAGTTATACTTCACCCAGCCACGGTATCTAGAAAATAGTCATATCGTAGAAGTCATATTTATTTAGAGTAATGATCATGCAGCATTCAGTGCCTTAAATATGTAGGTTGTATTTTTATTTATTTTTTTCAGTTAATTGGCAGCTTGTTTTTACCTCCAGGAAAATGTCAGATGCATCGTGCACACACATCACTAGCGCTCCAGCTCTGAGCATGTTGTTGCCATAAGAAAATGTGATGAGAAGGATGGTGGCAAGATGGTGGATGAACATGATTAGGAAATCCTGTTAGAGATGACGTTAGAGATGACATATGCATGAAAATGAAAAGGATTTGATGATAAGAAAACAATAAAGTAGGTACAAGATGTGATTAACTTACCTTTCGTTTAATGTCAATGAACTGAGAAAACATCAGGGACCAATAGAAAGCGAATTCAGCAATATAGTGGATGTACTGGCTGTGAAGCATTGGCTATTGAGAAAGGGACACAAGAACATTACATTGATCAGTTTTGTCCTTCGTTATGAATTGTGGGTGGAAATACACTAAAAACACAAACAGAGGATAAAAGCATTCACAGAGCTCTACTTTTTATGTTATTAACTTATCAGCCAGTGTATTTTAATATTGTAAGTAAATATTTTTTACCTGGAATGGGTAATTAGTCCAGCAATGCCTTGTGTTCCAAACCCAAGGTGACTAAAACAGGAGATTTGTCAATTTTCACTTGCATTGTTGACCATTTTTAAAATGCATTGACTGTTGAAAATGAATGACTTACATCCCACATGTAGCCGACAGCATAAATAAATATTCCAGCATAAAAAGTGAATCGCCACCTGGAATAAGAACAGAATAAATGCACACAGCTGTAGGCAACACACATGATTTGACCACAATATTTTTTTTATTGAAAAGGATTATTATTACAATCTAGTTTGGTCTAATCTTCATCAAAGAGGATATCCACTGTAAACAATGTTTATTCTTGTTCAATATGGTTTTAACCAGCATTATTAAAGTTAAGCAAGTCCTAGGGCAGAATAAAGTTCTCCAAAATGTGGAATTTCAATCAGAAAGCAAGGTTTTGAGATTTACAGCTAAAACCAGCTTGTTTTTTAATTTGATAAATTTAACATTTATTTATATACCCTGTGTCCTCAATATATGGGGTAGTCAATGGTACCCAAGTTCAAGCTGCTATTGTCATTGTAAAAAATAAATAAAGAACTACCTAGAACTCCAAGGTATTGCTAAGTGATGTCATAAATGTACTTTCGTCGCAGAATTTGCATGTGTTTAATGTTTAATTGGTTTGTTTTGGTCTACCTACATGCTCTCACAAAACTTTGTTTCAACTGTTGGTCGGTCTTGGTCTCTCCGAACTCGAAACCATCGCTGCACTCTGCGTAGGTCCCAGTTCAACTCTTTGCACAGTTGCTCCAAATGTTTGTGGTCTGGACTCTGTATAATAAGAACAATAAAGGCATTAACAGCGTCCACGTCCCCATAAGTAAACCGGAGTTTCAATAAACAGGGAAAAGAACCTGTAACACTTGTAATAATTTCACATCATTTTACTTTTACTCAATACAATACTTGATTTTTTTAGTTCTGTGCAATACTCAAAATTTATTAAAGATTCATTTATTTCAAATCGTCATGATCAGCTTGGGTCTTTTTAATTAACACAGTCAATCCTGTACACATTAAAAGCATGTTGTTTGGAGCAATAAACATTTGTTTTAGATGGCATTGATTAAAAATGTATGTCCTGTTTATGTTCATGAAATGAATATTGCAGAAAGAAACACAGATCGTAGCACGTGGTCATTGGTCACATGTGCTCATGTGTTTGCGTTATACCGTTTTGGACTGGTAGAACTTCTCAAGGAGGGCATTGGGCTGGACCTGCCGACGCACCCCTCTCTGTATATGAAGTATGTTGGCGCAGGGTTTGGCCACTAGCCTGAATACACAAAACAGAAGAGGGAGGGAGGGCGGGTGGGGCAGGGGTAGGAGACAGAGGGGTGTAGTATTAGGAACATGTAGGCTACAGAAACCTTTACTGACAGAATATCTGATGAAGACAAGCGTTTCATTCATGTGCTCAGGAATGGAAAGATCTTTCGATCAGCAATCGCCCCCCACACAAACAACCAGTTCAGAAATTGTAGGCTTTTCAAGTAATCTTCAACTGACTTAAATGAACCCTAAATGAAGTCTAAACCAAATAGTAAAATAAAAGGAAATTAAAAAAAAAACAGGATTAAACCATTCAACGCACCTAACTGTGTGATGTAAAAAATAAAGCGCCCAGACCTTAACTTAAAGCCATGCTTTCTGTTGCTCAGGTGTTGGAAATGTTCTTTCTTTTAGGGAACAATCCCTTTACATTAAAAGGTTAAAGGGTTAAAGATTCAAACTTACAAAACTGCTCATCAGACCAGTCAGGCTCTTGAGAATATATATATATATATATATAAACCATGTCTCATCAAGAGTCCTGACTGCACTTGGGGCAGTTGAAAGAGTTTCCCTTTGCTGTCTGAAAAGCGCTGTTCCATAGCTGAGCCAGCGCCTGTGAAAATGAATACTTGTAGATATTAATGTGCCAAAGGGTTTGAGAGCTAAAAACGAGTTAGTCACATTTTAACATTTAAACTTACATTTTTTCTGTGGGAAAATTAGGTAAATTAAAATGTAGGTTAAAAGAATTGGATAAATCTGAGTTCCTCAACTATCTTTTTTATTTAAAATCCTTTACGCTAGATTATTTAATTCATTAAAGTGAATAAAGTAGTTAAAGTATCTTCAGTTTGTATCTCAAAATGTTAATGCTTTAAAAAAAAAAAAACACACACACACACAGACTTTCTTTTTCTTTAGGTTATAGCATAAAAACATTTCATGGAGGAATCCTTATGCTTCACTAAAACATTCATACTGTGTCATCTTTCTTGTGTTTACACTTTACAGTCATACTTTATTGGACTGTCAGTGACAGGCAATTTTTGTTGTATTTTTAATCAATTCAAAGTGTTTTTTAAATTATTATTTTACCCTTTGAGATATGATTAAATGAATGAAAGGTCCCAACAAATGTCTGTAGTGTTGTTGGTCATGTTTGAATGGATAAACATGCTTCTTTAGTTGTTTTAAGTCATATATCTTTGATTTTCTGACATTCCCACAGCTGTGTGGCTCTTTGTACACAGCTTGAGAACATGAGAAGGTGTATAATAAAGACAATTTAGTTTTTAGATTTTAATTTGCACAGCTTGCTCTTAACACAACACAATCGGACTGCAAGGTCATATGCTCTTTATTGACATTTAGGAACTTACTTTGTGATTGTATTGTACTGATCAACAAGCTCATTAAATGGCTTGAAGAGATTGTCATGAACAACGTAATAGCTCTTGTCTATCCTGCCATGCTATGCACTTTACTACCCCTTTATTGATATTAACGTTTGGATTTCAGTGAGGTCATCTTCTTGACAGTTGTACAAGTATGTATACAGGCTGAAGTGCTAAACGTGCAGGGATCTTGGGGAATGTAGCACCTAAACGCAGCGTATAGTGACTTCAACTTGTCAGGTGAGAACAGAGGAGCTGGGAGGCTTCACTGATCAAGTAAAGATTTGGTGTCACATTCTTTTGTTCAAAATGATCAATGTTCAATTTATCACTGTGTTCCGACCCTTTCAAAACAAGCAATCCATTTGACACAATTATAAATGATTTCAACCAAAACAATGTAAATGTACTCCTATTAACATAGGCTGCATTTATTGTGTGAGTGGAAGTTGGAAGCCCAACAGAAATACAGGATTGGAAACGAGTTTGACAGAAACAGCAAGAGTTACTGGTGTTGAAGGCTTAATAGGCTTTGAGTTGAACAAGTTTAGTCACTATGCAAAAATTTTGCAATACAATGAGATACTTAAGCCTTTCTTTCCTATCAATTGCTTAGCACATAGCCTGCTCTCTAATTAATGAATTAATAATACTAATATTTGTTGGTTTGCCTTGATTTGTTACTTCTGTTTGCTTGTTTGTTATTTTACTCCAACATGAGTGTTACATATTTTATATTTAAATAATTTTGAATAACATTAGGCTAAACCTCTACCAAAATCTGTATTACTAAACTTCATTATCAAAAAGAAAAACACAAATGTTCAAATGTAATATTGTCAACATTTTTCACTCGTAGATTTACAGTGGGTAGTGTAGGATACTCTAAGAGATTTAAGGGCACAAATAATATCAAATATTACTCAAGTGTGGCGTCTGACAGTGAAAACTACAATGAGAAGTACGTTTTTGATTATAACGTGACGTGACTTGATTTTTTTTTTTTAATTCAAATCACAAGCTCTAAGTAAGATGGAGGTGCGTGAAATTCACTGTTACTTACAATCTATACAAATGTACTTGCAGGCTGAAGTTAGTTAACAGAAGATAAACAAACTGAACATTACCTTTCAAACAATAGCCTAAGTATGAATAACCCCACGGCCAGCGGTAAGGCGCAGACCAAGTGTCCCGCCTGAGGATAGTCCACTCCAGGTGGCGGATGCTCCAGGTCCGCCCACGTCACGTTTTCAGGAAACCAGAAGCTCTCTCTCCAAATCCACGCAGATACAAACGAAGCCATCGCGAAGTTGGACCTTTAAACCAATTCAGACGAACGCAGGCGCACTTCTAGTCCAAGTCCCGCTGTAAATATTAGCCGCTAAAGGAGCTGCTCATGCTCTCTGCCCTCGTCCTTTAAGCATCACTTGTGGTTAAAATCCAGGGTAAATACAGTGCACAAGGGCACACCCACAACTTGAGGCGACACTTCCCCGTCAGGACGGAGCAGAACAGAGTTCAGCCCAGCGGAGGAGCCTATTTATAGTCTCTATGAACCAGGTTTTGTCAAGCTAGAACATAGAAAGAAAAAAAAAAAACAATTAAACGTGTACACGCGCGCTGGTGAGTATTTGCACGTGGGTCTTCTTTGTGCTAATCGTGGTACTGATATAGTTTGTAGACTAATAATATTCTAAGCAAACCACTGAGTGACACTTTTGCATTGAATGGTTTATTCTACTAAATGTTGGAAAAGTAAATATCACGCCCCTCAGGAGGCTATAGTTATGACAGAGACCTGGAGAGTTGGCTCCAGGCCGCAGCCAATCAGCGGAACAAACCAAACAGCTGCTGAGCCAGGCTCAGCCGAGCAATTACACGTGATGGCGGGTGTCAATTAAAACTTTTTTCCCAGTCATCATTCACCCGATTGACCTCCATGTGATGTAATGTGAACAAATGATTAAATTATTGACAGTACGTCCCTTTAGAAAAGATTCTGCGTTCTGGATAGTCCATTTCATTTTAAAGTTTTGACCACATGTACAGCAAAATAAAAGGAGATAAAGTAATTTAATAAACTGAAATAAAGAGCACCGTAAAAAGAGTCTAAATTAATTCTATAAGTGAGTGCTTAGGGAAGTGCTAATTTGCAGAAAGAACCTTGTAATTCTGAAAAAGAAATATTATGCTCATACCAAAACAGGAATTATGTTTTGACATTTATTTAGAGGAACAGATGAACCATCTCGTTTCAAGGGGTCTATCATCAGTGCAACTTTTTTTTTTCATTCAAACAACTATTTTAGAAAACTTCAAAGTCAAATGTAAAACATGTTGACATTATTTGAATCACAAATTTTAACTGACATTACCTGTATGATTAAACAAAATATATTAGGCTAGCAAATAGAAATAGCTTAACAGTTAATGTCTGACTTTTTCATATCACCAGCTGTTATCATCCAGGTCTAATCCAGAAAATCTTTCTGAATTGGTTATTTGCTTTATTTGATGTGTCCCTTCAGACTACACAATACCACCTCATGAGATCCAGTCCACTGCGTTTTGCTTGTCTTTCATGTTTAAAGTCCAGGCTGAGCCTGCCTGGGGAAGTCCTGAGTGAGACTGGTGAAACAGACTGATCCTCCTGTGTGTATCACTCAGTTAAGAAAAAAGTTGGGCTCTAAACCTGACTTTACTGAATGAGTTTTATGATACCGCCCTCTGATCAGAAAGAAACTATTGTGCATGCCCCCCCTTTATCAGATCTGATTGGTCACCACCAAAAGCCCCTGCAGCCAATCATGAATCAGTGCTAGTGCAGCCTCTGCACCTCAGTGAGGCTTGTGTGATTGAAGTTCTGAGCTGAGCATGAGACAGAGAAAAACTTGTCCTTGTGTCCTCTAGGGTTCAAAATATTGATATCGATATATATATATATATATGTATGTATATGTATATGTATGTGTGTGTGTGTATATGTATCTTCAAACTGGCCATATACTAAAACAAGAAAACTCTTGTCCCTCAGCTTGTTCATATGAGTGAGGATATCAGGCAAACTGTTTGTAGTTTGCAACAGGAAAACACAATTTATTGATGTGTATTTTTTAATTTTTTAATTTTCTTATTTTTGCTTTTACTAAAAGGGGATTGTCAAAATGTATAACTTATAATGGAAGTCATTGGAGCTCAACACAACAAACTGGTTTCAGGTAAAAACAAAACATGCCCCAATCTCCATTTTCCCACTCACTGTTTATCCACACTGATCATAGATGTGTCCATTTTTACTACAACGCAGTTCAGCCAAGACCCAGTTATCTTACCTGCCCTTAAACTTAATCTTATTATCAGACCTAATACTAACCCTAATTGTGAAAAAGATATTCTAAAAAAAAAAAGTTTTTAAATTGCTATCATATGCAAAGTGGTGGTTTGTGGCATAAGTGGGATGGGAAAAAAATAAGCATCATAGTCAGGGTAAATGTATTATTATTATTGAATTATCACTTCTAATCCACATTTGTATGTGGTTTTGGGCATAAACTAGCATTTAAATAATTCATTGTTTGTGGCAACGTATCAAATCAATATCAATTTGAAGAGAACCTCCTCAGTACAGTATATATTTTTTTTTTTGCTTTGACAGTTTTCTGGAGATTTAAAAACCAAAATACAATATTCGTATGAAACTTTTTTTTTTTCTTTTACTGGTTTATTAAAAGTAAAAAAAAAAAAAAAAACTACAGTCACAACTGAACCTGCGTTGCCAGAGCTTTATCCTGCAGACAAAAGTGTTTCATAGGATGCAGTAGCTTTGTTTAATGCTTGGCTGCAGCCTGAATTTCAGCATACCCAAATGAGACTTGAGGCTCCTGCTTTCTGATTGGACTGTCTGGACAACCAAAACACCAAACCACAGTGTAAACAATGTGGACATCATGCCCAAGTCGAAACATCTTGCTTTTCAAAACAGCGTAGAAAAGGTTTCAGAGGTTGTCATCTGGACGATCATGCCCAATGTTTATATAATTAAGAATAAATCAGCATTCAAATTGTTATCAGCAAAAGCAGCATGTTTACCTCTATATCTAAGGACACAGACTGGTCAAGTTTATGAAATTTTAAATCAAATCTTACATACAGTTCCTTTTAATGAATGAATGGAGTGGGGGGTGTTAAAACAGTGATGCATGTATAGGTTCCTGGTAGTATATTTGCACAGTAACCAAACCAAAGACTCTTCACACACTGTCTTTCTTTTGCATCCGGACACAATGAAAACATTCAAATTGGTACCGGTGCCAGTGTGCCACGGCAGGAGACAAAAGTTCGGACACGCCTGTCTTTAACAGTTAGTAGAAAGGGAAGGTGTGTCCAAATGGTTGATGGCTATATATAGTCTCTCTTTAAGAACAATTCAATCTGCTTCTACAACAACATACAAGGATGACTTTGACCCTCAAATCAAAGCACTCAACAATTAAGAACGTTGGACCAATTTCTCTTATGATTCTTCTAGTTTCCCTTCCGTGTAATTGTGTCTTGCTTGCATTTACATCATCAGCTTTCACAACAATGCACAAAACCCCTCTGTGTCCGTGTGCAGCTGCAGCTTCCGAGATGATCCGTGACCTACTGTGGTGGGCCTGGCCGACTGTACCACTCAATGGGGCTGCCCCATCATACTTGACATATTTTAGTTCTGCATTTATCTTATTGTTTTGACCACTTTTCAGATTTTTATTGTAGAATTCAACCGTTTTTTGTCTGCTGTCTCTTCTGGCCTTCTAAATGCAATCATTTTCGTGCATTTCAGTTTTGTAGAAGCAGTGTGACTCCCCTTGTCACTTGGTGTGATCCGTATCACGTTTGAAAAAATCTGAGAGTTGGAGGAGAGTTGTTCATGTCAGGGGCTGCTGCACACAGGGAACACAGAGTACTCGAGCGTCATCATCATTCAAGGTAAATA
The DNA here is from genome assembly GCA_019453435.1 of Rhinogobius similis. Classification (NCBI taxonomy): domain Eukaryota; kingdom Metazoa; phylum Chordata; class Actinopteri; order Gobiiformes; family Gobiidae; genus Rhinogobius; species Rhinogobius similis. The sequence continues at coordinate 16,178,603 of CM033624.1, read as the reverse complement.
TATCTTTATGGATTTGATTTGTAATGTCACTTCATGCAAAATTAACTAGTAAGCTTCTGATAAAATACTATTATGGATATCTATATTTAGGTTTTTGTTAACAATATTGAAGTAGCTCAATACTAACACATGCAATTAAATTGATGGCTTATTTCTTCTATTATTTGCAGTTCATATCATGGATGGCAAAGACCTTAATGACCCCTTAAATAACGTGACGCTGATCAAAGGTAAACCAGCTGTCTATTTTGGTATCTCTGTGGTGTGGTCTGATGCAGTGTTAGAGAGGGGCAGGCCTAAACGCCTCAGTTGTTGGTCCTCCTCACCTCACAAAGCACATTTGGTTACAGAAGTGATGGGAAGAAAAAAATATATCATGAGTCATTGTCTCAACATGTTTCATAGCCTAAAAATACAGGTTCAGCTGCTTATTTTGGATGCCGCTGTGGTGACAACATTACACTATTGGTAACTCTGTTATCTGCGAATATTGCTAGGCCTATTTTATAGGCCTAATTTAATAGAGATGGGGCACAGTTAAAATTACCATCGTCATTCTGCAGAATTTTGTGGTTATATAAGGAGACAAGGGCCTAGTCATTAATGAAAGTGGATATATGTTAAAAAAGTGAAATGAAAAGTTTTCTACCTTGGACGACTTCTGGACAAATGAGGAATTACGCCGACAATGCTGAAAATTGGCTCTTTCCACCCATATATGAATATGACATCATCATATGATCAGAATGTACAACCTCTTCTCTGGAATCAACAAGCCAAATCATCTGTCAATCATGCAAGTTACTGCATGTTATTTATTGTATCATAGATGCCTTTCTAGCTATAACGCTGATTTACAGTACGCTCACACAGCTAACTTGAGCGACCAGCTCCCAATCATTTCCTATGCATGCTTGCTTAGGGAGGAAACTAGTGGACGTAGTGAGGACTGCGACACAATCCAGGAGACTTAAGCGGAGCTTGAACTAAAGTCAACTTTCAGATGATGATGAAAATGAAAATGATTACCTTTGAAACCTTTTCTACCATGGACCACTCCTGGATGCATGAGGGATTACTCCAACTTGTTCAAGTCAACTTTATACAAATGCATAGCGATATCGCCAAGGCAACAGTCAGTGAAAACCTTTGGACAGACATGGGGAACTGGTCTTGGCACAAAACTGGCAAATTACTACGTGCAGAGAACTTGAGCGAACTGAGCTCGTCACTCTTTGTGTGAGCGCACCCGTATCCATGTTTGGTTCTGTCCTAAAAGCATGTAGGCTTGGGAATATTCTGCCTGGAATAACATTTAATTTCACAATAATTAATTCATTTGTAGGTATTATCATTGTTGTAATGCGGTGCACAGCATCTTTGTGGTTAGGACTCCAATCTTCTTAGTGGATGTTCTTGATTGTTTTTGGCTTTTTCTCACCGTCTAGAGACAGACACTGATCTTTGGCTTACAGGGCAAGACATCAGAGCTAAAAGATTTAACATAGTCAGAGTCGATCAGACTGGACTATAATATTGGTATTTTGCTCAATCTTGTATGATAGATTGATTTTCTAATGCTCCATTCCACCTGATTAGAGCAGTACAAGGCAGAACTGTGTCAATCCTGAAATGACTCTTTCACTTTTTCATATAAACCTCCAAAGACCATATATTAATAGTATTTAATGGGAAAGACACATGCTGTGAAGAGGAGAGCCCACACTGACAGATGCCCCCAGCACATTTCTATAATAAGACCATTTTCCCTCTTCCACTTTCTGCTTGAGGCAGCGTCATGCACAAATAGGCTGCAAATCTGGCAAGATAATTCACTGATCTTTCAAACACGCACATGTTTAGGAAAGAAATGCCTGACTTTCCCTATTTGCACAATGTATCATCAGTTGTGAGAGAAGGCCCACTTACATTCTGACCCTACCTCATAAATATGCACAGAAACGCTAACAATCCTCCTTCCTTTGTCTGAGTGGTCATGTGGACCTGGCAGAGACTGCAACTAGCACTCTGTATTATTTCTATGGCAGGGGATTTCAAACTAAGGTTACGATCAAGCTAATGGTACACAGACTCTGCCCAGTGGTTAATGTTTAATAAATATAGAATGGAATGGAGAAATTAAGATTGACTGACTGGTAATTTGAGAGATTTGCCTTTCAACTCTGCTCCATCGTCGACCAATATCACGTGCACAACCACCTGTCCACATGCTAGGTCTTCCCTCACCAGTGAAGAAGACTTCAATATTCTGCACTCCTCCCCACCAACCTGGAGAGCACAAGCCACACTTAAGTGGCTGACATCCATGGCCTCAGATTTAGAGGTGCTGATGTTCATCCCAGTCAGTTCACACTCGACTTGTATCTGCCCCAACTCGATCTGAAGGTCCTTGTCTAAATAAACCAACATGACAACATCCTCTGCAAAAAGCAGAGATTGGAGCCAGTGGTCTCCAAACCAGGACCAAGTTAGAAGTAAATTATATGTAAAAATTAGAGGCAGATGATTAATTATGATGATTTTGCTATTATTATCTAACATTAACATTATCTAAATGCAACTAAAATAGTGACTTTCCATTAACCATTGAAATTAGTAAAGTTCAGTCTAATTTTCTTTTGAGGCTCTTGACTTAATAATGAAAGACAGGCGCTACATCTACACATAAGAAAAGCAGTATCTGTTAGATAGTTGACCCACAATGATGGATTATGTTTAGCGTATTGCCATGAAGATGTATATCACATGTGAATTTTCTACAACGCAACACATTGTTATGTAGCAATAAAAAACTAGACCTCTATTTTCACTAAGTTTGCAGTCACTTCTGATTCCTTTGTGTTTCCACTGAGACACTTTAAATCTCGACCAAATGTTGCTCTATTATGAGGTCATGTCTTTTCATAGCTGATGGAGATTAGGTGGTCTATTCAGTAGAGACTGTTAGGCATATTCTGGCCTTGTATCTGTGTCTACAAAACACAACAAACCCCTGACAACCCCATCTGTTTTCTTTTTGTTTAGAGTTATGCACTTATTTAAATGTTAGGATGCTTTTGTTATCACTGATCCTGGGGTTCAGTTCTGTTTCTGGTTTCAGTATTTTTCATCTTTGTTAGAATTTAGGCCCATTGTATTTCCTAAAATAAATAGGATTATGGGACTGAGGAAAAGTTCACCCACCAAATTAAGAGAAATGCTGAACTTGTATCACACATTATTCAATTAATTTCTTTAGGGATGAGTTAAAACATCTGAATACCAGTGTGCTCTATAATAGGATACATGACAATCCCCAAATCTAATTATGGAAAGCAATTAAGTCTCTGTAATAGGTCTATGTCAATCATTTGAGAAATCAGGTTGTATATTGGGAGCTAGTATAAAATACAGTAGTTTTGGCTCGATCTCACTTCTTGAAATGTTAGACATTTGTTGTTTTTAATTAAACTATTTTATTGTTCAGATTAGATCATATTTATGTTCTCTGTCCTTTTTATATTATTTTCAGATGACCAAACCAGGACAAACATGGTATCCTCAGGTGACTCCGACAAAATGATTCAGCGTGTTAATGACGAACTGCGTGAAGCTCAGGAAATGGCCAATACAGAAAAACACAAAAACATGGAGCTACAAGGTAAATAAGAAATTATCTATTTAATGTGAAAACATATATATACACAAAGTAAAAGAGCTATTTACATAATTATGTTATATAATCATAATTCAATTACAGAAGGTTCATAAAACAATTTCTAAAACAGGGAAAAACTAAATGAAATATTTTCAAATGAAAAACTATTCCTTTGAAACCTTACATCGTTGATTTTATCAGATAGTGAATGCTCACCTAATTAAATGATCATCATCACAATTGGCATACTAAGAGCTATTACATTTTTGTGTATTCCTAGCTTCTCTTGAAAAAGAAAGGAAAGAGAAGAAACAACAATCTGAAGATTCTGCAAAACAAATTCAAGTCCTTCAAGGTAATCCTCTGTTCTGCGTAAAATCTTTTTTCTTTTTTTTTCTTGATGATTTTATAATAAGAATAAGATGACTATGGTGTAAATAGGCCAACTTCAGCAGCTTCATGAAGAGGTGGGCAGTCTCAGAGAGCAGCTGAAAGGTTCCTCCAGCTCTCAGGACGAGCTCCAGAAGGCCAGAGAAGAGGTGAAGTCCCTGAAACGAGCCCTGGATGAGGCCAAAGCCGAGCGGGCTGTTGTCTCCAAAGACTTGGACAAATGGCATCAGACAGCGATAAAATATGAGAAAGAAATTGAAAACTTGCAACGTGATCTTCAGCAGCAGAGTAAGCAGTGGCAAAAGACTGCAGAAATACAAGGTAAGATTTTTAGACTTTATTATAATTTTAGTAGTGTGTCATAAACAATTGAAAACTGGTTTGATTATAAAATTTTATTGGAAAACATGCAAGTAAGCAGGTTTAGCAAAAATGGTACCCAGCAACTGTAATAACATTAATAATTAAGACTTGAAGAGTTGAAGCGTAACATTATGTTCACTGACAGGTGGCAAACATTTTTTTTCAAAACACATACAGTTAGTTTTCGGAGTGGCAGTTTTCTTTATTTCAAAATATGACAAATAAAAAATATTACTTTTTTATTTATAATAAAAAAATATTTTTGTATTTGGTTCCAGCTAATGAGCTACAGTCTGTACAGTTGGAGTGTAATAGTCTTCAGAAGGAGTGTTCCACCCTGCGGTCTGAGAAACAGGAGACTGTGACAAAGCATCAGAAAGAAAGGTCCACATTACAGAGCGAGTGTGCAGCACTGAAGGCAGAGAAGGACAATCTGATCAAGAATCACCAAAAGGAGAAGAGCAACCTACTGAGCGAGAGTTCAAACTTGAGATCTGAGAAAGAAGCTGCGATAAATAAACAACTACAACTGGAGAAGGACTTGGCCAGGTTAGTTCAATGTACGCTGTGTAATGTTAGTGTGAGTTTAAAGTCCAGCAGAAGCCTTTGGATTAATGGTAACGTTGACCTAACACTCTGTCTGGGTTAAAAGCAATGGGCCAGGAAGACATGGCACCATTGAAGAACTTTGTATATCTTGTTCATCAAGTGGAAATAGATTCAATGTGAAACATTAATAATTTGTTTAATTGTCTGTGCCTATTTTTGTTATGCATCTCATTGTCACAAATGTTACATTTGGGCCACAAGTTCAGGAAAGGAATTTTCATCTTGTTATTTGAAAACTCTACAATGGACATTTCTGACCTAAATTTTCTTCTTTGTTTAGGCTCATTAGGTTTTTTAAAGTTTTGTGTAGATTTTTGAGTGCTAGTATTTTTTTCTAAAAACTTGAACTGGAGCCTGATATCACAGTCTTGCACCACTTTGTCAATGAACCACCACCAACCATAAATGAACAGCCGTTGTACTTTCTCTTTGTTGCAGTTCACGTACCAAGAATACAGAGCTGACCAACAGCCTGAAAAACCTTGAAAAATCTCAGCAGGACCTGGAAGAAAAACTGTCTTCTTCAGAGCTCCACCATCAAGAGGAGAGTGCCAAGCTCCAAACACAACTGGACGAGGCAAATACCCAAAGTGACACTCTACAGAAGGAGGTACCAAATACAGATATTCTTTAGTACCTTGATTTTCAACCAGTGCACCGGGGAACACTAGTGTGCCTTGAGGTTTTCCCAGGTGTGCCTTGAAAAGATGTCATATTCACGGATTTAAATGAATAATTGACAATTTTAGTGTGTTTTGAGCAACTTCTTCACAGAAAAAACAAAAGATAAACAGCCAGCACTGCCAAATTTAAATAACCAGACACAATGACATACTGTATACCCTTGATTTTCAACCAGTGTGCCGGGGAACACTAGTGTGCCTTGACGTTTTGTCAGGTGTGCCTTGACAAAATGTCCAACTTGGATTCACTAATGGATTTAAATAAAAAAATAAAATTTTAAGTGACCGGAACATATTTCTACAACAAAAAAGTAAGCAAGAAAAAAAACAATCACAATCGCCAAATTTAAAGAACTAGACAGTGCACAAACACTTTTTGACACATTACACAGTATATCAGATTTTGTTTACCAAAAGGTGTAAAAGGTGGTGTGCTGTGATAACTTTTCAACCAAAAAAAGTGTGCCGTGACTCAAAAAAGGTTTAAAATCACTGCTTTAGTAGACATAATGTTATATGAAAAAACTGTAATGCATCAAGAAAAGAAAACAAATAAATGATTCATGATTGATTATTTTCAACAAAAAACATTGTAAAATTATTATTATTATGTTGTGTAAAGCAAGTTGGTTATTCGCTAGCTTGGCTTGCCCAGGCCTTGCTGTGGAAGTTTGCATGTTTGTCTTTGTTTGGGTGCATTTCCTCTGGTCCTGACTAAGACTGCCCACTGCTCCTGACAGGTTGTCCCAGTTGCAATGAAGGATGGGTCAAAAGCAGAGGACAAATACTTAATTATTTATTTGGAATGTTTTAGATCTTTGTTCAGTTTTTCCTATAAATTTAGGTATGTTGGGAAGTGTATGATTGTGGGTAGATCGGAATTGCATATTACAGACTAAATATCTTAATTAATACATTGCTTTGCATTTACAGTGTGATAATGCCCTGGGAGAGTTGTCTAACATAAAAGAAAGGTGTGAGAAGACAGAACAACAAAATCAGCTGCTGACTGAAGAACTAAATCAGTGCAAGGAGAGTATCAAAGAAATACAGGACAAGGGAACAAAGGTTAGTATTCACTCATAAAAACTCAGTGGACACCATAGAGTCAACATTTTGAAAGCTATGCTAGTATTGTCTGTCATCAATTACGGCTTCTAATTTTCTAGAGCATGAGCCATGTTTTATATTTCACATTGTAGACTATTATTAGTTTGTGAATCAGTTAAGCGATTCACTATTTGTTTTTGATCCAACTACCCTTTCGTGAGTGTCTGTTTAACTTTTACAACGTTTGTCTGTGTACATATACAGTATATCTTTCCCACTGATCACGCACGACCACTCAAATTTTAAGTTTTCAAGTTTCACTTCCTTGAGTCAGACTGGAGAGTTTCTGTTAACCTGAACTTAAACTAAACGGCTTGTTTTGTCTTCCTCCTGTAAACCAGTAACACAGGTACACTACAACATCCCTATTTCACTGAAAGAAGTTGGAAAACATGAATTGGTCTGAATCTGTGAAAATTCATACAAACTGTAAGGTCTTAAATGTAAGGAAGAAACGTCAAGTGACAAGTGAAGGCTGTTCTGTTTGAAATTTGAATGCTGTTTTTTATACTGATAATGAGCTTGTGGTCAAAATGTTATACTATATTGGTAAAGCAGAGATCACCGGGTGTTTTTTTAAGCAGCTTATTAAAACAGACATTATTTACATAAAAAAGTGAAGAATGAATTAAGCCAAGAGTTAATAAAGATGTCTAGATTCATTTGATTTGTATAATGTCCCTTCCCTTCTATAGACTTCTCTATTGCTGCCCATTCAAGCCATAGCCATCGGCCTTGTCCTGGCTTTGCTGCACTGGTGCTTTGGCGCACTGTGGTAGTAAGGTACATGTGACCCCTTGTGAAGTCGGTCTAATACATTTTTCAAGTGTTGTCTTAATCATTGCATGACCAAATCGGGCTTCCCTAAACTTGTAAAAACCTTTTGTGGCCTCCCTGGATAAACTAATGTAATTAAATGCCTAACATTTTCTTAATATAACGTTTTTCCATCTGATGTTTGTCTCATTTGATGGCTCATGCTTAATAATAATAACTCTGCAAATGTGCTTATTAAATGTTGCTCTAACTTGTGCATGTGCATCTCATGAATTAGAAATTTGTGGAAAATAATATTGATTTAATAAAATATAATGACAAAATCCAGTCACAAGGGGTTACAAGTCAGTTTAGCCTAGACTAATAAAGGGTTTGCTTCATCAGTTCATGCTAGCAACCATTTTAAAGAAGATTTTTCCACAATGTTAAAATTCATTGAGTTGCACTTGGAATCTATGGGCACGGCATTGATCTTAAATACTTTTTCTTACAAAACCTTGGCCAAATTTGCCTTATTTTTATGCAAGTCAGTGTTTTTAAAATGGTATATGGCTTCCTTTTTCAGAAACTGTGGATGATCTGGGGACCGGTAGCTGCGGTGGCTGTAACCGCGGTGACTGCTGCTGTGCTTCTCCGGACATGAACTCCGTTTCCCACAATGCACCTCTTCTCCTCTTCACTATGATAATATGTCCTCTTTACCATATCTGCACTACATAGGAGGGCTCCTTCTTAACACGGTTTGATTTGCTATGTTTTAAATGGCAGCAGTATCATTAATAATGCACTGACGGTAGCTACACTGTGTTACTGGATAGAGGATTAGACATGTCAACATTGTTTACCGTGGTTGATATGTGTCTGCTTCATGAATGTACCATGCAAGTAAATGAAAAGGTGGGCGTTGTCTTATGGCAAAGTATTACGCAAACGCGCAAATGTCCTAGACAGCTTTAAGAACCGGTGCATTTATATAAACTTCTTCCGAGGCACTGATCCTGTCTTGCAGTGGTGATCTGGTGGTCTTGTGTTCCACACCTCTAAAGATATTGCACAACACTAACGCTACATAGCAGTAGAAACCAGCTGTATGACAAGTGTACAACTACTTTGATTTAATGTATGTTGAACCAAGCAAGGTGGATGCAAATACAGTATTAAGAGTGTTCTATAATTTATGAACAAGAAATGTTTGGAGTGTTCCCTTTAAATGTTATTAAACAGTACCCTAATAATATTGACTATAAATTGTATAATTTGTGTATTTTTAACCCAATACACACAGTGTTGGTTGTAGAATTTGTACTTTCCTGTAGATTTTAAGAAGTCAAATACATAGCCGTCCTGTGTTTACTAGAATTTTTTATTTACAGGTCAGGGCCCTAACACTAACCTACAGAAAGGTTATAGGTTGCTTCCTTGTGCTGTTGAGTCGACCTTCTCACGATGTGTGCAATGACCAGTGGTGAAATAAATTGTAAAGCGCCTTTTAGATGATTTTAGATTTTGCATTTTAGATATTTTTTAGAGAAATATTGATTTCCATTACGTCAAGTGCAAGAGTGTCTGTGAGTGTACATATGTGCCAAAGACCTATAGTCACATACAAGTGTGAGAAGATGAATGACCTCAAAATGTCATAAACAAACAGGTGATCTTATCGCATCCAGGGTAAATTGATCTTTTTTTGCATTGCATTGCATACTTTTTCCACATTTTATCGGCTTTAAGAGGCATGCAGATTATAAAAAATGCTTTACATCATCTGACTTCCACTGTGCCCTTATCCCTTGCATGGAGATTATAGGTCTGAATAACACCACAGCCCCTTTAAGATGGATGAATACTCTTAATGCAGGCATGATACTACTGTAGTATAACCACAATACCATATGTCTCTCCAAAAGCCTGATCGTTCTCCATGTTTGATTGTTTGACTTGGCTCGCATTTGTCCTTGTTACAGTCTATAGCAGTGTTTCATGAACTGGTGTGTGTCTTTTTGTTCTTCCTTTAGATAATTTCTTGGTTAGAACAAGCAATGATGCAGTCCCATTTTAGACCAAAACCAAAAATTGTAACATAAAGTTGTGATTTAGTTAACAAGAGACAAAGGCGGAATGGCATACTGGCGCAATTGGCCAGCAATCCTGAACAGCTGTGGAGAGAGTCCTTAAATAGGGAAGGTGGCTGCAGGATTGGCCAGGCACAGAGGTGCCTCACCAATCAGAAGGCCAGAAGAGAATCCAACCAAAAACAGGGCTCTAACCACAGACTCATGCAGCCATTTTATATGGAGGAACACAGTTTTTAACACGCACACACACAAAACAAGAGAGGACAAACAGGCCAGGGACCGTAACAGTAAGTATTTCTCAAAAGGAGAGCCCTCTGCTCAGTTGCTAGGTTCAATTTTTCTGCTCTAGTTTCTATGTAGGTCATGTGTAGTTGACCACAGACTGGGCAGAATGGGACAACTAATTTACATGATTAACTAGGACATTTTTGAAATGCGTTATATAGGCTTCTTTCATTAGTTACCAAACCTCACATTGGCAAAAGGGACTTTGGCATAAATGAACATTAATATTTCCTTTTAATTTTATTATTGCGGTAAGAAGGCTATATTTGTGGCTTGAACTTCAGGAACACTTCCTTTGACAACGCCCTGAGTGTGTGACCAACAAGATTCAGTTTGTAATTATGGATGGTCAAATGTTCTGGCACCAGGTAGTGTACTCCCTCCACCGTCTCTAGTATGACCCCCAGTGGTAAATCCAGTCTCCAAGGAAAAAAAAAAAAAACTTAACCTAAACTATTCTCCTAAATTACAATCCAACATAATAAATCACTACAGACGCAGTGGTCCAAAGCAGTTCATTCTGTGCCTCAAGGAGATCAAGAACAAAAATTGTCATGTTGAAACCAAGCCTAAATAAAGCACTGGTTGTTGTGTAAGGAAAAACAAAAGTGTGTATCTGCATTTGCAATTACTTTGATTTTGCATCATACAAATTAATACTGTGTTGAGATTATGTTTAAATTAACGGCTACTTTGTGGCCAGTGTGTTCTCTTTAATACATTGACTGGCTAATGTGATGTTCCAGTTTGTCCTCATTCAGAGGTAATCAATGGGATTATCCAGAGCAAGCGTGATCGGACAAAACCATCCACACAACGAGATTTTTAGCAAAAGGAATTTACAGTTTTTGATTTTAGAAATCTGGAGACACTCAGCTGAAACAAAAATCATCAGGAACCAAACTGCTTTTGTCTCCAACAAGGTAAAGTCGTTTTGTACTTTTGTACATTGTGTCTTGTCTTTGGAGAAATACAGTATAAACTGTTTAATTTTCTAGCCATAAACATGTACCTGTAAAAACTAATTTCCGAGGACAATTGTTTTTTATTGAAAAAGTGTCAATATTGTGTGTTCTTATAGCGGATGTAATGGCAGCAGATCTAGATGTCATCAATTTATTTATCATTGCTGGAGCCACACTAGCCATTCCCATCCTGGCTTTTGTTGCCTCTTTCCTTTTTTGGCCTTCGACTCTCATAAAAGTTTATTATTGGTAAGCCTCTTAGAGCGTAATTTAAAATAACACTGTTTTATAATATGAATATACATAACATAAGATGTAGTGCTGTTAAACAGTGAAACAAACTATTAATTGGTTTTATTCTTTGCTTTTTGTATTCCCCTTCCCTGTTTACAGGTACTGGAGGAGAACTCTGGGTTTGCAGGTGCGGTTTGCAGATTGTGGTGGATATCGCTTCTGTTACTCGTACAGAGGAAAGCCAGGAATGAGACCAAGTATTTTAATGCTTCATGGTCTGTCCGCCCATAAGGACTCATGGCTTACTGTTGTCAAGGTGTGATCAGAAAGAAACACTCTGATAATTATATTGTCATGTTCCTATAAATTATGTCACCATAAATCAAGTGAAAAATATTTCAAAGAATAATTTCAGGAATTTTTTTCAGTATTTACCAAAGCATTTGCACATAGTGTGTGTGGATATGCCAGGCCACGAGGGCACAACACGAATCAACACAGAGGATTACTCCATTGAGGGACAAGCCAGGAGAATTCACCAGGTAATAAACTGGAATTACCATTAAATACAAATTAATGAGGTTGGAATGTGATACTTACACCCTAAATGTGCTGAATATTTTCTAGTTTGTGGAAGTCATTCGTTTAAACAGGAAACCTTTTCACCTTGTTGGGACCTCAATGGGGGGAAATATTGCAGGAGTTTTTGCAGCCTTTTATCCCACAGAAATATGCAGTCTGACCCTAATATGCCCAGATGGTAAGTATGTTTTCTATACCTTTATTATTAAAAATGTGACATTATGTAAGACTATAGGATTGATTAGAAATAACACCTAACTATTACCATAGTTAGGTGTCCATCACATCACAATACCATCACATTTTTAACAAGGAATTAGGCCTATATTATGTAAATCTCTTGTTTTTATTCAATTCATATGGCACCAGTGAAAAGGCGGGGCATGCTGAACGAGGTTTATTCTATTTGTGACATATTCTGGCAGTATCCATTGAGTTTCTCAAAGACAGCTGTGAGATAATTCAGTTTCCTCTACCTCTTATTGGGGAAACATCCTACCCATTTTACGTGTAACTTTCAGATCCTATACCTTTTGCAGGAATAAAACATCTCTGTGAAACCAAATTTGACAACCATCTGCAGGACCTAGAGCATAGTAATTTCACACTAAACATTCCACTGATCCCAACAACACCAGAGGAGATGGAGGACATGTTTAAACTTTGCTCTCATGTTCGCTTTAAAATACCACAACAGGTCAGCTTGACATTTCACATCTAACTACTATAAGGCAACTTGTGCTGTTCCTTACTAAACATGCTACGGGGCGCTTTCTTCTAGATTCTGCAAGGATTAGTAGACGTCCAAGAACCCCATAATGAATTTTACCAAGAAGGTTGGTCAGTGTCATTTTATTTAAATGTCTGTTTTTCAAGCTAATCTAAAGTTATGAATTTCTTAGTTTTTATGGAGATTGTTAGTGAAAAATCAAGATATGCCTTACAAGAACACTTACATCTGATCACAGCACCCTTGCAAGTCATATGGGGAAAACGAGACCAGGTAATGTGCTTATAACTTGACACTGAATTGATAAAATAAGGCACTATTTACATATTTTCCCAGGTAGTGGATGTGTCTGGAACTACAGTGATAAAAGAAATATTGCCTGGATGCAGAATTGACCTACTGGACAACTGTGGACACTCTGTGGTGATGGAGAGACCTTCTAGAACAGCAAAGCTCATCCTGGAGTTTATCATCCAGCAGCAAGAGGCCAGGGGGGGTGCAAAGAAGTCTTCCTAAGGGAAAAAGAACACACAAACTTGAGAATGAAAACTTTGTCTGGATAATTTGCCCACTCTTTCCAGTGTGGGGATGCTGTATACAATAAAATAATAAAAATAGAATTAAGGTGTATAAGCTTTGAAAGTTTTCAGTGTGTATGTGTGTGTGTGTGTGTGTATGTATGTATGTATGTATGTATGTATGTATATATATATATATATATGTATATGTATATATATACATAAACATATATATATATATATATATATATATATATATAACATCTGTGCGGAGTATGGATTGGAAACCCCAAGGTCAAAAAAAGATCCTGTGGGACTTCCAGATACAGAATGGTGATGGCAAACCAACCAGACATCGTGGTGGTGGATAAAGAGCAGAGGAAGGCCGTTGTGGTTGACGAGGCAATACCAAGTGATGGCAACATCAGTAGAAAGGAACGTGAGAAACTAGAGAAATACCAAGGGCTCAGAGAAGAGCTTGAGAAGGCCTGGAAGGTGAAGGCCAAAGTGGTGCTTGTGGTGATCGGAGCTCTTGGGGCAGTGACCCCCCAAACTGGAGGAGTGGCTACAGTAGACCCCTGGAGGAACATCACATCTCAGTCCAGAAGAGTGCAGTGATAGGAACAGCTAAGATACTGCGCTACTCCCTGGCCTCTGGTAGAGGACCTGAACTCAGAGATGGATGAGACCACCCGCGGAGGGTGAGCAGGGAATTTTATTGAAAACAACAATTAAGCTGAAGGCTGTTCTGTAGCTGGTCAGGGGTTTAGAATAACACCTCAAAAACAACCCGAGACCCTCTCATAACAGAAATCAAAGTCCCCAAACTTAGTAATGAATAGCGCCACCGTTATTGCTGATCACTTCAAAAATTTCGTTGCAGCATTCTTAATGCAAGTGTTTCCACGAGGTGAGGTAGAACATTTCTCCAATTGGTGAAGACGGGAAGGGCATCTACTGTCTGGAACTGTGGTCCATTTTTGTAAACTTCCCTTGCCATTCATCCCCAAAGGTTCTCAATGGCAAAAAAAAAAAAAAAAAAAAAAAAAAAAATATATATATATATATATATATATATATATATATATATATATATATATATATATAAACATTTATATATATATATATATATATATATATATATATATATTCTGTAGTGCATGATGTCAGCAGATGTGTGGACGTATGTTCCTCCCCCATCTGTGTCTAAAATTCTCAAATGTGCGCATTTGGAGCGGTACACAGCTGTCACAGTGGCCAATCTCAGTTGCAGACAGACTTTACTGTGAAATGTAATCTATCGCTTAGTACTACTAGCAAAATACGGGACTGGTAAGGAATTTTAGTTTTAAGCCACCTCTGGAGTGGTTTACCGGGATGCCAGTGTTTTGACCAAGTTTGACTCGATTAGCCAGCCGTGTGCTAGTTAGCATTTTGCTAGCTACAGGCTTACAGGCTAGCTGCACTCTGTTTACAAATACGGGTGGTTTCAGTCTTTTGTTAGCGTAGTGTATAGTGCACGTTTCCCACTGTTATCAATTAGTAACTTATCTGAATAATTGCACGTGTACATTTTAAGACATGGTCAGTAGTGGTCTTTAGTAAAAACAGATGCAGGACATTGCTCGGCTAAAGCTTCCTTTACCTGCTGGCCCAGTTAATTGCCTTGTTAGTGCATGTGGTGAGTGTGCATTTGGTAACCTTTGACTGGCCATAGGTGAAGCAAACCAACACTGAAGACACCTTTTCAGAATTTGATTTTGCTTCTGCCCAAGCAGCTCTACAAATGGAGAATGGAGATTGGGGTCGTAAGGTAAGGACAGCTTTAAGATATTCATCATGTGGAACGACTGGTCCTAACCCCTAATAACCGGCATAACCGTGTTTGTGTCTTTGACTATTCTGGTTTGTTTTCTTCTAGGTGACTAGTCCTGTTACTTTAAATGTTGGGGGCCACCTTTACACCACCAGTTTATCCACTCTACAGCGCTACCCAGATTCAATGCTCGGAGCTATGTTTCGAGGAGACTTTCCCACAACCCGGGACTCGAATGGAAACTATTTTATAGACAGAGATGGAACACTCTTCCGTTACATTTTAAACTT
Organism: Rhinogobius similis; assembly: GCA_019453435.1. Lineage (NCBI taxonomy): Eukaryota > Metazoa > Chordata > Actinopteri > Gobiiformes > Gobiidae > Rhinogobius > Rhinogobius similis. The sequence continues at coordinate 16,163,518 of CM033624.1, read as the reverse complement.
TTTGCGGACATCTGAACTTACACTTCCTCTTGACTTCACGGAGACCGACCTTTTGAGGAAAGAGGCAGACTTTTATCAAATTGAACCTTTAATCCAGTGCCTTAATGATCCCAAACCGCTATATCCTCCTGATATCTTTGAACAAGTTGTGGAGCTGTCAAGCACAAGAAAACTGTCAAAATACTCAAATCCTGTAGCTGTTATAATTACACAACTTACTATAACCACAAAAGTCCATGCCCTGCTCGAAGGTATAGCTAACAACTTTACCAAATGGAACAAACATATGATGGATACAAGGGATTGTCAGGTATCCTTCACATTTGGACCATGTGACTATCATCAAGAGGTGTCCCTCAGAGTTCACCTCATGGACTACATAATGAAACAGGGCTTTACTATTCGAAACACACGTGTACATCATATGAGTGAACGTGCAAATGAGAACACTGTAGAGCATCACTGGACATTTTGTCGACCAGCACACAAAGTGGAAGATTGAGAACCAGCACCTAAAGTTCAACTTCAAAAAGAAAACTCTTCCAGGCCAGCATTTATGGTATATTGCTATACTCAAAAGGATTGCAATTTATGTATGTAAAATAAATCTGTGCCATTATTCCTCCATGAAAAAAGCCCCAAGCTGTTCAGTGATGAACTGAACCTACTGGTCTTGATTCTATTAAAATGTGATTAACTGCACAGCCCTACCAGAATAATAAATTGTTTTTCTTATCTAAAAGGTAGAAATGGGTTAGTGCATAATAAAGCCACTGAATGCATATTTTCTGTAATATGCAAATTTCTTGAAAAATTGACACAGTTGTAGCAGTTTTATCAACATGGTGTAGTCCTTTATTGTTAAATTATTTGTAGATTAATTTTTTTCCCTTTTTTTGTAGTTCTCAAAACACTATGGTACTTTTTTGTAAAGCCATTTAAAGCAGTTGCATGTGTCTGAATGTCTTGTGTTATGTATGTACTTGTGCTACAGTATTGTCAGACTGTCACTTATTCCTATCAATAATGTGGTTAATAAATTCACCTGTATATTTGTTCATCTTATTCATGAGCCCATAATGAATTTTACACACACGCACATATATATATTTATATATATATATATGCACATATGCCCGTTGCAACCAAAATGTTTGTCACATTTACAAAATATATCGGCAGAGGTTTTATTTCATTATTATTATTACTATAAAAGAAAGCAAGAGATTAATCAAAGGTATAACCGGAAGTTACATTTTAAGGACGTTTGATTCCGCTATCACTGAAGCCCAGGCTTGTTCGTCTACACTTGTTTCAAAGCTACTCCGCCCCTTTAGTCTACGCCCGTGTTGAAAACCATGTAGACCCGTCGCTGCCATTACGCCATCTCTTACTTCTGAAGGGTACATGGTTCGGTCAAGCTTCTCGATAAACTGATTGCAGTCAGACTAACAGAAGATGTTACATAGAAGTGAAAACATTAGATATATCCTAAATCTAGTTCCTGGTAAACGTCGTTTTGGTACCTACCGGTTTCTGCCGATATTTTTCTGTATTGGGGGTGTCATGGAGTGGATCATGATCAACGTGAGGATCGGGAAAGAGACTTTTTGTAAGTGTACAGCAGCTGGTTCAACTCTGACTATATGGCACGTTGGTATCAGATTAACATGACAAATGTAAATTTAAAAAAACACTCGGGGTTGTTTGCTGTTTAGATCCATAGTGACACAGCTTCCCCTGATCAAAATGCTTTAATTCAAAGATGTACTATGTAACTTTTCTGCTTTGGGTACGCCACCTGCTTGTTTGCATGGAGATGTTATTTCTTTGCTACAACGTTGTAGCGGTTCTCAACCTGTGGATGGTCGCGAAAGGATTTCTATTTCTGGGGTCCCCAGATGATGTGGGGGAAAACATTTTAATTTATTCTATAGTCTTAACATCACCCTTCAAATGCAATGGTAAATGTAGATTCCTATTGTTTGGCCTACAATTGCAATTTCTCTAGGTCTAGGTTATCAAAAATAAAACCAAACATTTGACTTTTGCGGGTCGACTATTTTTTGCGTTCGGGGTCGCAAATGCAAACAGTTGTTATTTTGGGGTCAAAACTGAAAAAGGTTGAGAACCACAGTTCTATAGTATGACGTTAAACGTATCTATCTCCATGTAGAAAGCAGGTGAATCCACCAAAGTTACACTTGTAATTGAATAAATGCTAAATAGATAAGTTGAATGCCATACTGAGCAACATTCCAGGCAAAGCAGTGACATTAGGCAGGTAACAGTAAGAAAAAAAGTTTCACGGTACACCAACCACGAAAAAAGTTACACGGTACAATGTGTGTTATTATTAAGTAACATTACCTGAAATTAGTATTGGTCATTTGACAAAATATAAAAATGTGGTAAAAGATTGTAGAATAACATAAAAATGTGTGGCTCAAATATATGTCAACAAAATCTATGAGTATTGTTATATATTATTTAATAAATTAAAAGAGACTAATCATGCACCACTCACTCGCATTTAAACTATTATTTTCTTTTATCCCTTCTCCATTAATCTATTATTTACAACTGTTTGTACAACTATTTTTTTCCAGATGATGTTTACAGAAGAAAACAGTCAGAGCGAGCATACCAGAAGAGGATTGCAGAGGGTTTAACAGGAGAGCCTCCTGCCAAATAAACTGACATGGGATCTATTCGAGGACATAGGTGCTTCAACAATGTGTTTCCTCAGAACAAAGTGTCTATACCTAAAATGACATTGAAGAAAGAAAAGACATGAAAAAATATATTATTTTTGTACTTGTGTTAATATTGGTTGTGTGTGAATTTAGCAGACACGTTTAGTGAATTATATAAATGTATTAAATATGTTAACAATCTCCCATTGTATTTATTTCCCGATAAAAAAAACAGACAGACGTTTTACCTTCAATTTTGGGTTTGTATGCATTAGATTGCCTTTACGCCTTTTATTACACTTATTTACATTTAAACAGCACTTTGTCAATCTGTGTTTACCAAAGATTGTGTTGATTTAGGCTACACTTGCAGTGCAGTGAATGGGTAACAGCATCTTGGAAGTGTTAATATCATAGACAACTAATATTGTACAATGCCTGTGTGCCTGTTCCATGAGGCTGTATATTTACAGAATAAACACAACTATATATCAAAATCCATGTAGGGTTATGTGCCAAATCTGTCGTGTAAAGGCAAAATAAATAAAATAAAATCACTGTTCAAATAACCTATGATTATTGCAACTACGAACAGGTGTATCCAATAATAAGCCTATTTATAAAATGCATCCTAGCCGCCTTAGTGTAACACAGCGTGAATAAATGAGCAGTGCTGCATTACGTAAGGCAGATGCGTGGTTTATAACAGGGAAATCGAAGCCTGAGTAGCGGAAGTGGTTCTGCCCTGAACGATAGGCTGATCGAGACGAGACTGAATCGCCCGGAGAGACAAAAACAGAATTAAAAGCATCCATACCGTAAGTGATCTTATTTGGAAATTGTATATGTCATTGTATTACGGATAACAATGGTCCTCTGATGTGATAAAATAGCTGTGTATAATCTAAAGCTCGATGCTGAAAGCACAACCGAGCAGAGCGCACGTAGGGCCGCTGTTCAGGGCTAGCATTAGATGCGTTAGCCGCGGCTGCTAGTAGCGCTTAGATTCATGACACTTTGTTCTGACAGGCGCTCCAGTCTAGTCCAGTCGTGTGTTAAGCTTCACAAAACGCACCAAAGGTACAAACATAGCTTCTTGACCCAAATAGTGTGTATTCATCACCCCGAGTAACTCTTTTGTGTTCATTAAATTACAGTCATGTTTTCATAAATGTCGGCCATTATCTGTTCATGGCCCTGCTAACCAGCGTTACCGTTATCTTGAGTAGATGAACGGCAGCGGCTAACTCCTAATGCCCGTCTTCAACTCCCGAACACGACACATCCATATGAAATATTATTCCTGGTTTATGCTATAAAAATAGTACAGATTACAACGCTGTAACGCTAACCCTGAACCGAAAAGGCGTCCGATGGCTGTCGCCAGCGGCATTATCTGCGACAGGGCTGCCAGCTATTGAAAGGTGGGCATTAAAACCAGGCTAGCTTAACACTGGTGACATCCGCTCTTTTCTGAGGATTTAACGCGAACAAAGAAGAAAGAAATATGTTAAATTGACCAAATTAAATTAGAATAAACGATTCCATGTGTACATTTTCTTTTATCAAACTGCTGGTCGTGTGAGCATATTCTTGTGACTGGAAATGGGTTAGCGTAAATGCGGCTAACATTAGCACAGCATATTTGTGGATGACCCACTTGCCTAGGGCCCAGCTCCAGTCAAAAATTGCCGTATCTCGTCTCATATTATGCTTCGGAATGTTTTTATCATTAACATACTTGACATCCTTACCAAACATAGCTACGTACAAAATGTACGCATAGTTAATGATGAATAAACCCAGTTAGTGCCAGAATCTATTCATAAGGATGTGTGTAATTAATTGTAACACTTCTGTGTTTGTCGATTAGTCCAGAAGATGGACAAGAACGACCTGGTACAGAAGGCCAAGCTCGCTGAGCAGGCTGAGCGCTACGATGACATGGCTGCGGCCATGAAGTCTGTGACCGAGCAAAGTGCGCCCTCGGAGCTTTCCAACGAGGAGCGCAACCTGCTCTCCGTCGCCTACAAGAATGTGGTGGGAGCGCGCCGCTCCTCCTGGCGTGTCATCTCCAGCATCGAGCAGAAGACCGAGGGGAATGATAAAAAGCAGCAGATGGCTAAAGAGTATCGGGAAAAGATCGAACTGGAGCTGAAGGATATCTGCAATGATGTGCTTGTATGTTATACATACACTCAATTGTTTTTGTCTGTCATTTAGACCACACATAATCCAGATACATAACTCTTTTACAGAACCTACTGGACGTATACCTTATTAAAAACGCAACTGCTGCTGAGAGCAGGGTCTTCTACCTGAAAATGAAAGGTGACTATTATAGATACCTGTCTGAGGTTGCATCTGGAGAAGACAAGAAGGGTAAGTTATAATTATTTGTTGATCTGTAAACCTGGGAAATGTGTATTGCATTTTAGTAGGACTTGTTGTAATTTTATTTCTGTCTTTATTTCTTTGAAGAAACTGTTAGGTATTCTCAAGAAGCATACCAGCAAGCCTTTGACATCAGCAAGGCAGAGATGCAGCCAACACACCCAATCAGGCTTGGCCTGGCCCTCAACTTCTCCGTCTTCTATTATGAAATCCTCAGCAGCCCAGAAAAGGCTTGCAGCCTGGCTAAGACGGTATTAAATCACAATTTTATCAATATCTTTATGACTATGACGTGGTCAAACTAAACTGTAGAACATATTTTGTTGCTGTTCAGGCATTTGATGAAGCCATTGCTGAGCTTGACACTTTGAATGAGGATTCCTACAAAGACAGCACCCTGATCATGCAACTACTAAGGGATAACCTGACTGTGAGTTACCAGCGCAGTACTTATCATACCCTAAATATAATTTCAAATTTAAATACTTCAAATTATTTGATTCTTTCCTTCTTTGCAGCTGTGGACATCAGAAAACCAGGCAGATGAGCAGGAGACAGGAGATGGGGAAAACTAAAGGAAATTGCACTGTTAATCCACCTACACTCTTATCTTAAACACAGACAGCTTATATACATCCCCTCCACTCCATCAGCCCCTCCCACTTCTGTATGACAAGCAGCCTGAATTGCTCCTGATCAACTAGTTTTACCCCTCTCAACTTTATTGTGAGGTGACAGGGTAATTTTTTCAGTTCTTAGCAGACTCAGTCACTTTGTGGAAATATGTTGTATTGAGTAGTGAGTCCATGTTGCTGAATATGTTTTTATTTTGGCTTTGTATGTACTGTATGTATGCTGGTTTGTGCAACAAGAGAGCATGTGAGCGTGAGTCCTAGAATAACAGGTCGGGGTTGTTGTGAATTTTAATCGTTCCTTTCGAATGTTCCTTTTATCCCTGCTATAATTTCTTGTGCATTTTTAATTCCTTTTTTGTTACTTTTATTTGTGATTCCTCATGCTAATTAGAATTTCTATTGTCTAGGGTAATCAAGCTGGCAGTTAATTTTCAAGACAACACTGTGAGGGTAAATGTTCAATTTCACCAAAAAAAAAAAAAAATCAATTTGAAAAATTGTAAAATCCTGTATTCAGCTAACTGCAATTCTGCTGTGAGCTCATACAGAAAGGAGGCAGGCTGTATTGTGACACTGACATCTTGGTGTAATCCTCCTTGATCATGTTCACACAATTTTCACTGTTTAAAGTTTTAAGGGACCCCATAAATGGTTATTTTAGATTTGTTTTAGACATAATACATTCCACCTTCTTAGGAATAGGCAAAGCTCATTTTTATTATTTTATTAAGTATGGTTTGTCTCTGTAGTTTTACTCGCTGTTTGGGTGCTGCTTGAACTGAAATACAAAAAAAAATTGTATGTGCATAAATGTGGTTCTCAGTATTTTGCAAGTTTGACTATCATCTGTATGTACAACTAAAGTAATCTTATGATATTGATGTTATTTGAAATTGTCTTAACACGCACTGTACCAACACTGCTTGCAAAATATTCCTCTTCAAAGCGGTTAATTTATCAAATTATTAATTTGCTTGTGCTGGCTTTTTCATGATTTCAAGTTAGTGCCAGCAAATCTTTCTCTAACGTAAATACAAACAGAAATGGAGAAATCTTTTGTGTAAACCAGTGTCACTTTGATAAATAGTGTGAATGGGCAAATTGAAATATCAGGGTAATTTGGATATTTTGGAAAAGGCTCAGTGTCACAATACCATAGCATCACCACTACATTCCACATATTGTAGTTGAAGACACCATTCCACATTTTAGCTGACAGTCTGTTCATTATGACAATGTTCCAACGAATTGAATTAATCTTATGTTTTGAAAAAAAAAAAAAAAAAGAATCCATGTAAGTTTGTTATTATGCTTGATGAAAATGCAGTTAGTGAATGTGGGACAAAGCCTGTCTGTATATCAGGTATCTACTTGCTTTGTTTTTACTGATAAGTCTTATGGCTTAAAAAAAAATAATAATTTGCTTCTGTAACAGTCTATTATTACCCAGTGCACAAAAGTGGTGTGTGAAACTTTAGAATAGCTCTAAAAAGCGGTGACGAAATGGAGATAAAACAATGGTTGGTGTAATTCTAGCTTTGTGTTATGTATCTTAAATCCATTCTAGTTTCACTCTACATGTAAGAAATAGGAAAGTGTCAAAGACCATTCAGTGAAATAAAGTTTCGTTTAAGATAATGGACAAATTAAATTTTTTTCCCCCCATCAGATGTAATAAGGTACACTACATCATCTTATTACTAAGTGAAATTAATAAAATAAACACATTGTGAAATTAATGTTTGTTAATTGAAATTAAAGACAAATGTATACATGAGTATAATTGTACTCCAGCAAATCTATTTATAATCATGTTTGTCTAAACTATCTGTGAGTCTTGCTAATGGCACCCAACATATGTTTGAGAAACTTATTTGCAATTAGAAAATGTTTTGCTGGAGGTAAATTTAACATTACCTTTTGATAGTATTAAAATGTTCAACTGAAAAAAATAGAGCTGTTGATGTAGCAAATGACTGCAAGGAGAAAATCTGAGCAACAATTCTAAAGTGTGGTTATTGTATTTCACACTTCATGACAGTAGCTGGGGGCAGCTCATACAATCTACGTTGAAAAGCTACTATTATTAACTGGAGCCATGCTTGAAGGCTTGAACTATATTCTGATGCGGAGTGGCACAGTTATCTTTGACCTTCATCCACCGCACATGACCGGAGAATACGGCAGGTGTTTCACGGTCTTAATTGAATGAAAACATTCTTCCGTCACTTGTGGAGAGCGTGAACGCCCTTCGCAACCATCACTACTCTGAAACATTTAAATTGATCCCCCCGCCGAGTAAGTAACTTTAGTTGTAACTTCATTTCTTATTAACTTTCCAAACATCAGTCTTTACACTACACCATACACGAGCTTTTGGTTGCATGCTGTGACTAGCTAACTAACATTAGCCACACCCTTTCTCCTGTGGCTAAAACGTTTGGTCTAGGTGAAGTTAGTTTAGGGTAACGTTAAAGGTCCATAATATTACTGCTTATTATTATATTACTCTTACTGTATATTGTGGCTAACTACATTATTTAACTTAGCTAGCTATGAGTTCACACAATATACACCAGAGTTGCAATAGTGCGATTGAATCACCACAACCAGTGAATTAACCACTAACGTTAACGTTACTTATGAAAACCACAGTGAAAAATGTACCTAACGCTAAATAAGTTTTACATCAACGTAGGAACTTGGACTGGTGCTTTACTTATTACTGTTTTATTTTAATATTTGATTTTTAAAATCTTTTTTGTTTTACAAAAGATCCATCTACCTTAATGTCCTTGGACTTGACAACCTGAATGTTGTCAAACACCATAAAATACTAAGTTTCATCATAGTGCCAAAAAAAAAGAAAAGAAAAGAAAACTAGGAATATGGCTGTATGTAATTGCTATTAACGTTTTTCTTCAGTTCTGAAGCTAACTTGGTTATCTGAATAAGTGGCAAACATAGTCACTGTAAAAATGCTGGCCAGTTAACAGAATTCAACCACCTTTTGCTTTTTATCCCTTGGTCATTAAATAAAGCTTTGGAGCTACCAAGTCCCAGGATGAACAGTGGACCAGCCTACCCACTGGCTTCTCTGTATGTGGGGGACCTGCACCCAGATGTGACGGAGGCCATGTTGTATCAAAAGTTCTCTCCCGCTGGACCGATCACGTCCATCAGGGTCTGCAGGGACATTATAACTCGCCGATCTCTAGGATACGCCTATATCAACTTCCAGCAGCCAGCAGATGGTAAGAGGATTCAACAGACCTGGCTTTATGTGTATAGTGCACAAAAGGCTATACATTCAAAAGACTCTAAACAGTTCGACTCCCGATGGCATGGACATTTCTGTTCTGAGGTTTCCTCTGGCCAGAGATATTATTGTGAATGTTGTTTTTGAAGACATGCAACATTTCAATATTGAGTATATTGTAAAAAAAAAAGTTAAAACAAAATAAGGCTATGAAAGATATCTCATACTGTGTGAATATTATTATCTTGATACTATTACTAAAATAGATTTTTCTTGATATCGCCCACTCCTCTGGTAATAGGCAATAGGCTAGGTGGTCCTGACCAAGCAGAGCACAAGATCTGAAGATCAGTCCCCGAGCGCTGCTCCTCACTGGAGATTAAATACAATCATGGCCGAGAGAAAATGCACCATTTCTCCCAGAAAAATATTACAATTACGTATTTTGTTATATTCATGTTTATTTCCTTTTCTTTGCATTGGAATAACACAAAAAACAGGAAAAAAAAGCCGAAAGTGATTACATTTCACGTAAAACTATAAAAATGGGCCGGACAAAATTAATAGCACCCTTAACTTAATGTTTGGTTGCATAGCCCTTTTTGAAAAAATAACTGAAACCAGTCGCTTCCTATAAGAAGTAATAAGCTTCTTACACCTCTCAACTCGAACTTTGAACCACTCTTTCTTTGCAAAGTGCTCCAGGTCTCAGCAATTTTATGATATCTTCACAGGTGTTCAATGGGATTGAGATCTAAACTCAGTATTGGCCACTTCAGAAATTTCCAACGCTTTCTTACCATCCATTTCTGGGTGCTTTTTGAAGTATGTTTGGGGTCATTGTCCTGCTGGAAGATGATCTCAGACTCGAACCCAGCTTTCTGACACTGGGCCCTACGTTGCAACCCAAAATCCTTTAGTAATGCTCAGATTACATGACACCTTGCACACAGTCAAGGCACCCAGTACCAGAGGCAGCGAAAGAACCCCAGAACATCTTTGAGCCTCCACCGTATTTGACCATAGGTACTGTGTTCTTTTCTTTGTAGGTCTCATTCCGTTTTCTGTAAACTGTAGAATGATGTGCTTTCCTAAAAAGTTTTATCTTGGTCTCATCTGTCCACAAGATGTTTTCCCAGAATGGTTTTGGTTTACTGCAGTCTTGCTTTTTTATGCCTCTTTGTCAGTAATGAGGTCCGCCTGGGTCTCCTGCCGTAGCGTTTCATTTAATTCAAATTTCGGCGGATAGTTTGCACTGACACTGATGCCCCCTGAGCCTGCAGAAAAGCTTGAATTTCTTTGGAACTTGTTTGGGGCAGCTTATCCACCATCTGGACTATCCTGCTTTGCAACCTTTCATACATTTTTCTCTTCCGTCCACTTCCAGGGAGATTAGCTGCAGTGCCATGGGCTGCAAACTTACTGATTATGTTGCACACTGTGGAGGGAGGAGGTAAGGAACATCAAGATTTCTGGAGATGGACTTGTAACCTTGAAATGGTTATTTTTCCAAAATTTTGGCTCTCCAGTCCTCAGACAGTTCTCTTCTCCTCTTTTCTGTTTTCTTTTCTTCCTCTGTTTTCCATGCCTAGTATGGCACACACAATGTGAAGACTGAGTCAACTTTTCTCCTTTTTATCTGCTTTCAAGTGTGATCTTGCCCCAGGTGGGTTTAAACAAGCATCAAATGCTTGAAACAGTTATTTATCCCCAATTTTGAAAGGGTTCCAATAATTTTGTTTCGGGGAGAAATGCTTCAGGGGTGCCAACACTTTTGGCCATGACTGTATACCCTACTTTAAATATAGCCTATATATGAGCAAGAACCAAAAGGATTTTTATTTAGGATCATTCAGTATTTTCTTCATAAAAAGGAATTTAAAGAAAGAAAAATTGGTAATCATAGTCTTAATTAAATGTAAGAATCAAATTGTTTGATTTATTCTGACTGTTGCATATTATTGTTCTAGCTGAATGTGCTCTGGACACAATGAACTACGACGTTCTTAAGGGTCGACCGATCCGAATAATGTGGTCTCAGCGTGATCCAGGACTAAGGAAGTCTGGAATTGGAAACATTTTCATCAAAAACATGGATGATTCCATCGACAACAAAGCACTCTATGACACTTTCTCTGCATTTGGGAATATTTTGTCCTGTAAGGCAAGTAAACAGCATTGTAGAAAAACATTTTTATATTACTCCTCCAACAATTCCAATTGATCTAAATCGGGCATCCTTAACAATGTATGACATTTATGGCCACTTTGAAATCTATCTTGCCAGGTTTTACATGCAAACTAGCTGTTTGAGCAACATTATACAGTCGTCTGCAGACTTGAGACGCCTCACAGAAAAGGGATTTAACAGTCCAGTTCTGACCATTTACTTTGCAATTGCCCATAACCTATTTGCCTTTTTTTAAAGACAGCAGCTATGAGAAAAAAGTTGTCCTGCTGCTTACATTTAACCTGTTGAGGAAGATTTGACTTACACTTTTACCAATATTTTGTGATTTTATGTTTTAAAGGCCTCTGTACATGTGGGTCACAGTCAGAATTTGGAACAGATAGATTTTCTTTTCTCTAATGTCTAATGTTTTTTGTAATTGATAGCAGCAATAATTGTAATCAGTGTATTGTATTGTAACTGCACTCTGGAATTCTCATTGACTGTGGTTGAATTTTCTATGGAACCAATACTTTTACTGAAAATAATGCAAAGTTTCACATCTCAACTCACCCCTTTTTTTTTTCTTCATTCCAAGCTGTTTTTGCATGTTGTGCTGTTGTAGGTTGTCTGTGATGAGAAAGGATCCAAAGGCTATGGGTTTGTCCATTTTGAAACTCAGGAAGCTGCAAATCGAGCCATAGAGACCATGAATGGGATGCTGCTAAATGATCGAAAAGTGTAAGTGATAGATCTGCTTTTGCTAGTTCCCTAAATTCTAGGAGTTCAAAGAACAGCCATCTCTACTCTGTACTGTAACTGGTGATTGTTGTAGATGATGTTTTATCTGTTTTTTTTTACCTAGTAAAGGGACATTCAGTCGGGAGTCAGGCATTATCATCTCAAAGACCCCATTTGTGGCAGGCTCTGGTCAGGTTCTCAATGTTAGGTCAGAAAAGGCTGGAGCCATGGCTAGGTTTGTGGTCTTTCTGTTTGAGTGTGAAAAATCTGTCTGCTGCATGGAGACACTTAGTAAGAGATACAGTTCATGTGTTTGATTTTTGTGTCGCAAATACAAGCAGCCTCAACTTTCTCATTGATTTCTACAGAAATTGTAGTGTAGGTAAACCAAAAATATGACTTGTTTTCTTCACTAGGAGCAGAGACATTTGGTTGTGCCCTAAAAACGTGAAAGTCCACAAACCAAAGCAAAGGTTAAAGTTAAGGTACTGTCCCTGTCGGGAACTTATCCCCTGCATTTGACCCATCCTTAATGCTTCCGGGGCATCTCTTCAGGAGCAGTGGGCAACAGTGCAGTGCCCAGTGCAGTATTGACTCTGTGCACAAGGTGGCAGTTAGTCTGTTTATTTTTAAAATGGCTAGCTCAGTACTTCCTGTCTAATTCATTTCTATGGGGTTTTCACCCAGTCAGTCTTAAATGAATAAATCCTGACAGATCGTGCAGTGAACAGTGAGTTGTGCTGGACGTCTCTGAAACATGTTAAAGACTTTACAAAACAAGCGAGTACTTCACCAAAGGACACTTGTGTGTTTATGCTAATGCATAACAATTTAAAAGTAAACATCCCAACTGTCACCTTGTGCACAGAGTCATTTGTGTCATGTATGTTTGTTATACTACGGACCCCGCCTCCAAGACAAATTTCTCCAGTCGGAGACTAATAAAATCGAACCTTGACCAATCTCCAGATCTTTGTGCTAGTATTGGTCAGGATTACCATAGCAGGAGGATCTTACCTATTGAGGAAACCCAGACATGGGGAGAAACATGCAAACACGCAGAAAAGCCCGGCCTGGGAGTCGAACCAAATTGTCCATTCTGACATCAGATACAAGTGTCAGGCAAGAATGCAAATAACGTGTAGAAAACTATGAGAAAGTTTTAAGTGCTGCCAAACTAGCAGTTTAATGCTTGTGGCTGCATTTTTCTGCATGTCCACATTTGCGTCTTTATTCACTTATTGCAGTAGCAATGTGTAATTTTTAACACTAACATTGTTTTGATTTGTAGTTTTGTTGGTCATTTTAAGTCCCGCAAGGAAAGAGAGATGGAGTATGGCACAAAATCTGTCAAGTTCACCAATGTGTATGTCAAAAACTTTGGAGACGGCTTCACTGATGAGAAACTCAAAGAGGCATTTTCTGCGTTTGGTGAGTTCATTTATCATTTATTGACAATTGCTGCGAGGGGTGTAGCGATGCGTTGTGCCACTGGTGGCTCATGGTGTATTGCAAAAATGTGACCATGCGTCGCGGCACCTCCTGATCCGCTTAGTGCGTTGCGTATTCATGCTAATGTCACACAGTAAAATTACTTTTGTATTTCTCCACGCTGCAAACTTCCTCCGTGTGAGTGCAAGGCATGGGCAGAGTTACGTGGCACGGCACTCGGTTGGGAAAGAGAGAGACACAGAACTGCACTGGGACAGGTCATGTGCACGGACAAAGCAAAGCATTTTCGACAAGTAAATCTGGAAAAGCATTTCACCAAACTACTGCAAAGAAGCTCACACGTGAAATAAGCGTAGGCCCTTATATGCATCAGTGAAATTTACAACTTCATAATGGGTAAACTGAAATATATACAAGTTGTAAAAAGCACCCTGCTCTATGAAATAAAACAACCATGACCTTAATTACAGTTGTGCAATTTACTAATTAAAAGACAAAATAAAATCAAAATTATCACCAAGAGATGCGTAAAATCGTTGGTCCTGCGTTGTGCATCAACCCAAATGATGAGATATAATATATGCATACCTATAATGCATACATCTATGCCTTGTCATGTTGATAGGGAAGACTCTGAGTGTGCGAGTGATGAAGGATGAGAAGGGCGTGTCCCGTGGATTTGGATTTGTGAACTACGCGTATCATGAGGATGCTCAAAAGGTTTGCCCAAGCTCTAACACTGTCCACTCATGTTGTAGTGTCTAGTTTGAATGTCCGTCTGTGACTCCTAGGCTGTTGATGAGATGAATGGAAAGGAGCTCAATGGCAGAATCATTTATGTGGGTCGTGCTCAAAAGAGACTGGAGCGGCAAGGAGAACTCAAGCGCAAGTTTGACCAGATCAAACAAGATCGAATCCAGCGCTATCAGGTGCCACTTACTGCCCTACTACTTCAACGTGTACCTCTTTTGTAGTGCCTGTCAATATTGTATTGATTACTCTTTCTCTTTTAGGGCGTGAATCTTTATGTGAAGAATCTTGATGACACCATAGATGATGAAAGACTTAGGAAGGAGTTTGCTCCTTATGGTACCATCACCAGTGCAAAAGTGTGTAAACTGAGACGAGACTGTGTTCAGAAACCACCTATTCAGGGGTTACCAAACTTTTTACAGCACTTTTAATTGTTGCTATTATTAAATTGCTGCATTTTTCTGCAGGAAAAACACCCTGTGTAGTTTAGACTTCTGCCAATGTGTTACAAACAATGCAATTCTTGTTTTAATTTAAATGTTAGGAGTTATTATTTCATGGCTTAAAATGTGCAGTACGACCTGGATTCTAATTTCAAGCCATACAATAGTCGCATTACTTTGTCAGAAAATCTTTTTTTTTTTTTATAAAATCGTGTAACCCTCCCATCTACTCCTGTACAGCTTCGTATAATGTTCCATTCTAGTAAATGCATTTTTGTGCATAATGCATAATTGTAATTACATATATTTTATTTTTAGGTAATGACAGATGGATCCCAGAGCAAAGGTTTTGGGTTTGTGTGTTTCTCATCACCAGAAGAAGCAACAAAAGCTGTAACTGAAATGAATGGAAGAATCATTGCCACCAAACCGCTGTATGTGGCTCTTGCGCAGCGCAGAGAGGAGAGGAAAGCAATCTTGACCAATAAATACATGCAGAGGATTGCGTCCATGAGGTCCATGCCCAGCCCCTTAATCGACTCTTATCAGCAAGCAGGATACTATATGACAGTACCACAGGTGAGCAATGAACAATCAACTGCAGTGTTGGGCAAGTTCCTTTAAAAAAAGTAATCAGTTATGGTTACCCGTTACTTCTCAATTACCAACAAAATCCTCCAAAAATAAATCCAGTGCTGCTGTTAGAGTAATATCCTCCTGCAGTGTTCAAAAGCACCAAAACAAGCACACGTGGTACACTCACAAAAAGCAGGACAGGACTGTCTGCTTTAAACGGCAAATAAAGGCCAAATAACGCATCTACCAAACACATTCATAACTTAACGCGCTACATCACAGCACTATGTGCACTTGTAAAACCAGAGCTGAACCACGGCCATATATTTATTAAAATGACTAGCCTTAAGAGAAATCAGACGGCTCTATCCACACTCGCCTGGCACGTGTGTTTTTGCAATGTGTAAACTCCAAACACTTTGATAGAATCCCCATCACAAAGTTGCAAAATAACAATATATCATCCTGAGGATCCGAGCGCGTGCCTGCTGATCCAATGAAATGTAAGGATGTTTCTGCATCTGCCTCATGCTGCTTTTGATTGGTTACTTTTTACCATCAATCTCTTTTTAAGCCAATCACTGTCTCTAATTCTTAGTCTTGCCCCTGTTCACTTCCGAAAAACAAGCTTGTCTCATTCAGAGAATGCAAAGCAGAGTCTGATCCATCATCGCTGCTGCAACTAACAGTAAAATAACAACTATATAATCAAGAGTAATTAATTTGATTTCTCGTTACTGATAAAAATAATTACGTTAGTAATGCAGTTATTCCCAACACTGGTCAACAGTGGTCATCTTTAGAGATATTCAAAACTTGACACTAGTCATAGCTTTTCCTCACCCTTTTTTCAATATTTCAGCCCCCAACTAGATCCTACTATAACCATGGTGCTGTGAATAACATGAGACCAGTTCCTCGTTGGGCTGGACAACCACCTAAACCACATGGTGAATTGTTTTGTTAAAATATTTCAAAGTAAAAAGGAAATTCTAAATTGTGTATTTTTGTTGTCTTTTAGGTCCATATTCTCCCCAGTTTAACACTGGTCCACGCCGTGGATCTATTGCTACAGTTAAACAAGCTTCCACCCAAGTGCCACATGTCATCTCTGGAACTCAGAAAACAAGTAAGTGCCTGAATTCACATCAGTGAAAATAAAACTCTTCTTTCATTTCATTTGATTTCAGTCAACATTGGGACCCAGACTGGAGGAGGGAGAGGAGACTATGTGGGCAGGAGTAACCAGTACAAGTATTCTTCTGGAGTGAGAAACCCACAAGTGGCACAAAGCCCAGTTACACGACTGCAGGTAATGCATAAAATTATACATACTGTAGATTAGGAATAACCACTGCCAGAGAGCATATGTGCCCTTAGTCAAGAGGAAGGACAAAGTTATTTAAACAGACTGGACATTAATTTGGGTTTTGGCGGATAGATGGATGAGAGTAAGGATGATTTTGCATATCCATAAAAGATTTGGTGGTAGTATGACGAGCTGCCCCACCTTATGCACAGAATAGTCCCATTGAAATAATTAATGAATTTAATTTTGGTTGAGGTTCAGGTTGAGTACGTTTTGAGATTTATTTTGCCCTATCCCAAACCTTGAGGTCAGCTCATTCAGATCTGATTTGCCCCGCCCTCCCACTGCCTCTTTATGTGATAGAGGATACCACACACACAAACTCCTCAGACTCCTGTCTTCAGCACAAGTGTGACTGGGGAACAGGGGAGTGTTTGTCAAAGGTCAACACCTCCTCTGTACTTGGGAGGCCGCTTGGAACACCAGGTGCCATAGTAGGGCAACATTGCCTACTGGTCAACGTGTCTGTTGGCAAGACAATTCACTCACCTTGCCTAGAGTGAGTTAGTGACTGGTCGTGGTCAAAGGGGCCAATGGCGCAGATTGGCAGCCTAGCTTCCGTCAGTCTACGTCAGGGCAGCTGTGACTGCAGAAGTAGCTTGCCAATACTAAATATGGAATGGCCAATGTATGACATTGTCAAGTGACTTGAGTGAGTGCGTAAATGGTCAAAACATTCCCAATCAAAATAAGACCAGTTGAATAAATGGCTAAAGTCACATCTTGCATGGTTGGATCATAACAAGGTTCCAAGTAGAGCTTCAAAGTGCAACAAGAAATGGGAGTGAGACAAAAAAAAGTTTTGAGTAAACATTTTATTGAAAACAACAATGAAACTGAAATAGGCCGTTCTGCAGCTGATCAAAGGACCGCATGCCTTTAAAAGCCCATATGTGTGCAAATATGTGGATTTAGTATAATTTTCTGTCAACTATCATGACGTTCTGATGGCAAAGGGAAAAAATGTATCTCTTTTGTTGAGCTGCATAAGCAGGGCCTCTCGCAGCACACAATCCTTGCTGAGGGGGTACACAGTAATATATTTGGAATTTCTTTAAAGATCCTGAAAGTTAACAAAAAAGTCAAGTGGAAGACCCACAAAATGTCACCAGCACTGAGCCCGAGGATCCAGTTGTCTGTCCGTCAAGACACTGGACGATCCTCGACCTACGTTAATGTCGTTACTGCCGACTGCAACCCAATAACCAACAGACGCATCTGTGACTCAAGGTTCTTCCAAATCAAAACACGTCTCTACTTGCTAGATGTGACTTTTGCCATTTATTCAACTGGTCTTTACACTGCATTCCAAATTATTATGCAAATTATATTTTTCTCTTTCTGTTGCCAGTCAATATAAACGAACAATCAACCTTTAGAGTTCAATTTGAATATTATTGAACAAACCTCCCAATGATAACAGATAACAAAAACTTAAAATGAACTGTTCCAAGTTATTATGCACAATATTAAACCATTTTATTGTAAAGAACTGAAAATGGTCATTTGTTAAATTAGAAGCACTAGCAGGTCATATTTACTGAAATCAAAAGCTATTTCAATCAAAACATCTGAACAGGTCAAGTTACATTTTAACATAGGACCCATTATTTGATGGAGCTTCACAGTTCTTGCTCCCATTGAACTTGTGAGTTTGTGGAGAATTTCTGCTTGAATTTCTTTGCAGGAAGTCAGAGCTGCTGTTTGGATGTGAACTGTCTCCCGCCCTCACACGTCTTTGGCTTGAGGATGCTCCAAAGGTTCTCAGTAGGGTTGAGGTCAGGCGGGGCCACACCATGAGTTTCTCTTCTTATATGCCCATAGCAGCCAATGATGCAGACGTGTTCCTTGCAGCATGAGATTGTGCATTGTTTGCATGAAGATGATTTTGTTAGGGACAACACGGTTCTTCTTTTTGTACCATGGAAGAAAGTAGTCAGTCACAAACTCACACCTTCAGGGACCCTAAACACGGCCCAAATCATGACTCCGCCTCCTCTTTGCTGACGTTGCAGCCTTGTTGGGACATGGTGGTCGTCCACCAACCATCCACCACTCCATCCATCTGGGCCATCCATTACATCATCAGTGAACAAGACTGTCTGAAAATTAGTCTCCATGTATTTTTGCGCCCATTGTAGCCGTTTCTGCTTGTGAGCATTGGTTAAAGAGGCTGTACCTGATTTTTACTGTTTTGAAATGTGAAAAACAAAACTAGTTTTGTTTTGTAAATTCTTTACATCAGTCACATGTGCCGCTCACTTGCATAATGCAGTCCCAGCATACTAAATGTTCACCGCAATTAATTTATCAGCACTTTTCACGAGTCGCTGAGCCCAGAGTGTCACAGACCCTCACGGTAAAGCTAACAAACATTAGCATGCTAACAGTGCACTTCCTACTTCTCATAAAATAAAACGCTCTATAAATAGATGCAGGGAAAACGATATGGTCTCATTATCACCCAAATAGATGCTTTTACAATATACCGATTTTACTTCATTACATGTAAAAAATCGGATACATAGACTAGTTCTGTTTTTCACATTTCAAAACAGTAAAAGTCAGGTACAGTCCCTTTAAGGGTGGCGAATAGAAGGTTTATGCGTAACTGCAAGCCTCTGGAGGATCCTACACCTTGATGTTTGCGGGACTCCTTTTTCTTTCCCATATTGCATGAAAATGGTGGTCTGCTTAATCATGTAGAATGTCCTTAAGTAGTTTGTCCTTTAATGGACTTACCTGGTAAACTAATTGGCTCAGGTGTTTGAGATTGATTTCACTGACCCAAAGAGCTCTGAGACACAATACCATTCATAAGTTTCACTGGAAAACAAAAACAAAAATTACCTTTATGACATTGAAAAACAGATTGCATAATAATTTGGAACATGGTGTAACTTTTGATCGGGACTGTTTATAAAACTACAGTATCAAGCTACAACAGTCTGTATAGGACCAGAGTCACACTTGATTTGGTTGGAATGAATATGGTAAAATAAATATGGACTGGATTGTGTCCACGGAGCTTCAGCTCATGGCAGCAGTGGATAAACCGCTCTTCACCAGCCCAAAGGTTGGTGGTGGGAACCATACTCAAACAAGGGCCTACTGTTGTGTCATTGAGCAAGGAACTTCTGTGTGAACTTAAATAATTTTTACTTTATTTATTTTTTATTAAATCACATTTTTTGTTGTAGGGGAAGTCTGTGATGGAGCCAGTGGTTCACATGTCGGGTCAGGACCCTCTGGATGCCACTATGTTGGCATCAGCTCCTCTAATGGATCAAAAACAGCTTCTGGGTAAGTATATAGATGGATGTAATTGAGCTGCTTGTATGTATACTAATATGTTTTAAACCCAGGTGAGCGACTTTACCCGCTGATACAGGCTTATCATCCAAGCCTGGCAGGAAAAATCACAGGGATGTTATTGGAAATAGACAACTCAGAGCTGCTGCACATGCTCGAGTCTCCAGAGTCCCTTCATGCCAAGGTAGTGTGTGACACGAACGTCTCTTTGGTGAGAGTTTGTCCTATAACATTTCTATAATTTTACAACCTTTTTAGGTGGACGAAGCGATTGCAGTTCTAAAGGCCCACCAAGCAAAAGATCTATCTCCAAAGAAGTAGACTGTTGTTAAAGTATGCCCTTTGATAATGGAGATCTTGACACAAGAACAAATGCACCATTCGTTTTCATTCTCTACATAAAGTGAAGTGTTATAGAAATTAAATGAAGTATAATATTGTAGAAAAAAGAATTTAACTTGTGGGTAAAAAAAAATTTAAATGTTTTGTTGTTCCACAAACTTTTGTTAGAATAAAGTTTAAAAAGCAAATCAGACTTCTTTCTTGCACCATTATCTTTGAGTGAATCTGGCAGAAAACAGGTGGTAGAAGTACCGCCCCTTAATTATTTCAGTAAAAGTATAGATACACCCGATCAAATATTCCTCTAATACAAATAAAGGTAGCTCAAAGTTCTGGAGTATTTGCTCTACAAAACTTTGAAAGTACAATAACTGAAGAGTTGTGAATGCAGTATCAAAATATACAGAATTATACTTCTATTTTATATTGTATTATTTAGGGTATATGCAGGGACCCCAAAGTCAATTTTAAAATCCTTAAGACCTTATTAAAATCCTTAAGACCTTAAATTAAGATCCAATTTTTGGAACGTCAAACACACACCATATTTAGGAAGATATTTTAGAACTTATTTTAGTTTATTGAAATATTAAATGGTATACAATATTAATGGCATATTTAACTGTGATAGCATTAAAAGTTTAAACTGAAAGTGAATGTACAAAAAAGACTGTTCAATCTAGGGCTGTAGTTGACAAATTCTCCAACCCAAACTGCACTCAAGACTTACTGTACAGGGGTTCATGCAAAAACTACAGACAAGCACTGGTAAAGAGTATATTATATGTCAAAAATACGTAAATTGGATTAAACTCATAAGTTAGATAACTCACTCCATATCTTCTTTTTGCTGTTCCATATAAACCTTTTAAATAAAATTAGTATTAGCCCAGCATTTGAATTAATAAATTTCTACAAATTTTCATTTCCCAATTTTGGAAGACATAGCTTTGAGCTGGAGCCGAAGCATTAGCTGAAGCGATGAGCTGCTGTTAGTAGCTGCAGCAAAGAGTCTTGTCCTCTTTGCGCCTGTACATAACCTCACCTGGTACTCGGCCAAAGCCAATTACCTTCCCTTCTCAACATAATCCCATCACATTTTATGTGATGATAAAGTAATATACTGCGGAGGAGGAAAGTGGAGTTATTTTAAAATTTAAACCTTTAAGACTTTTCAAATTGTGTTTTAAAATACTTTTTAAATGCCTTAATTTGACCTAAATATATGGACTTAAGACTTTATCCCACATATACCTTATCTAGGTCAGTCCACCCATTAAACTTATAAATGTAAAATGTCAATTTGCAGTATAATCTAGTATATTGCAAATGGACAAGCTCTGAAGGCACATCTGCAATCCCCAATAGGATTCCCATTTAGTGCTTTATGCTCAAGTCTTCAAGAAAGCAGAAATGGTTGATTTAATTTACAAAGCAAATTTATTTTTGGCATGTAAGGCCTAACCCTAACAATCTGAACAGCAAGTCATTTAAACAATTTATAACCTGCAGATTAATTTCAGGTCAAGACAAATCACAGAATGCAAAGCAGAGTACATAAACTTGAGGCATACTTGTTACACACAGGCAACTACTGAACTGCTTTCGTCTCAGTCACTGAAAACGAGGTATATACATTTATAATAGTCAATCTGTCCAACTATCGTCGGGAGGGCATCAGGAGCATTGTTGCAGTCACTGAATCAGGAAAAAGGTTGTGATAGGTTGGAAGAGGTACATAAGCAGCTGTGATCATTTTCCCTAAAAAGGAAAAACAATTAATTTCATTCAACGTTGTAAATTGGGTAAGGAGATTTAAGTTTGTAACAAACCTGCAAACCAACGTCCATGAAGCGCATTTACAGTGGCCATTGCAGCAGGAATCGAAGGGCATTTGACATAGACGTTACCCTGACCAGAGAAATTTAAAAAACTTCAGAACAAACAAACAACTGAACATGACCAATGCCTTTTGCCAGAAATACATGATCTGACTTGAGCCATGAATACAACCAGTCAACAGGCTGAAACCTGCTTTTGGGTGGGTTTTTGTTATAGTTACTGCACGCATTAGTTGATATAGTTACTGGCGCATTCACTAATGCAAAGTGATATATAACGCAATTTAATTTACAGAGTTAACCTGAACTGGGCCATAATTATCGCATTCCACAGCAACACATGCGCTGCATAGGAACATGCTTAAAGTTATAAATTATAATTCTTTAAGGACACGTCATGGGACTTACTTGAGGGGAGTTTCTGTCCACATAAATATGAACAACACCGCCGTGTTTGTTGCACTCATCAATGACATCATCTTGAATCTCTGTGGCCCAGTTTGGATCATTTTCACTGCATGAAATGAGACATTAATTTTAATTGATTAAGTCGGAAGCACAATTTGATTTGCACATCTGTTCTTACGCTTGTGGGTTGAAAAGGTTGGACAGCTGAAGACAGTGTGTGGCTATTGGCTGTGATGGGAGATTCAAGGCTTGAGGAGGAGGTGGAACACCTAAAGATAAAATAAATAATTAAATGATTTCCATTTATGTAAAAGTAGAAGTAAATCCAGTGGATCTGGCTCATACCGGTAGCTGGCACGTTCCCAAACTGTACAGACCCGGTCATCTGTAGAGCTTGCTGAGCGGCAGGTGGGATCTTCAGACCAGTTCCTAGGGAGAGAATTTCAGGGGGGAATTAGGCTAACAGTCACCAAACATATAAATACATAATGTTTTTTACTGAACAAAATTAATTGAAACACAAACCTTCAGCTAGTCGAGCCATGAGCTGTAATCGTCCTGTGGTGCCCAGGTCAATGCCTGTTCTTTCAAGTTCATCGTTGTCCAGGAACGAGCTGGCCATTGAATAGTCCGAGCGCTCTGTAACATGTCCCACCTTCATTGGACGTCCCGCTAGCTCAAAACCGTTCAGCTGCTCCAGGGCTTTTTTGGCACACTCAGCATCCGCAAACTATTTACAGCAGAAAAACTGTAAGCAAATGTTTCCAGTGAAAACAAAAGGAGCCATTACTGAGTCTTTTACTTACGGAAATGAATCCATATCCTTTTGATCTTCCGGTCTCACTGTCCATCATAAGTTGTATTGACTCAATCTTTAGGAGATATTAAAATCTGATTAAAAACACAAATAACATGGACACATTTTAATGTATAGTGACATAGACTCACCCTTCCAAAAGGCTCAAAGATCCCCCGAAGCATTTCCTCCGTGATGTTGAAGTGCAATGACCCCACATACAGCCGCATCGGGCCCATGCTACCCCTCTGCAGGGCATTAGCTGCTGCTGCAGCTCTGTTCTTCTCCGCCTGACATTAAAGCATGGACAAAATATGAATGCACCATATCATATACCAGCAAGTATGCCTTTTGTTACAAAGCCCCTGACATCACACTTACCTGTGAGGCCTGTACAATAATTGGGACTCCCAACAGTCTTTGTCCAGTGAGTCCAATGGCAAGCGGTACAGATGACGTTTCTACAAACTCTATGTAAGCAATGCCCTTTGACCTCCTTGAATTCCTGTCAGAAATTATCCTTACATCTCTGACCTACACAAACAAAGAAAATATTAAAACATGCTCTAAACAAAAGTTAATGAATCTCAAATTGCAAGCTCACTTTTCCAACGGCTGAAAAGAAGTCTTCCAGATCTCGAGCCCGGATTCGTGCTGCCAGTTGCATGCAGAAGACTGTGCGGGCATCTCGCTCCTCTGGTGTTAAATTATCAATGGGAAGCCTTTAACAAGTTAAAAACAGTGTCACTTTCAATATTCTTTATTTTTGGTTAACAATGACACCTTTCACATTTATTGCCATCACCTTATGGGACTCTTTTCTTTTTTGATGACGGGACTTCGGCTTTTTGAGTGCTTACGTCTAAAACAAAACAAAGGAAACGTAACAAATGGATTTTGAGTCATCACAATTATTGGACTGTGCACTGAATGTAAATCTAAATATATTGTAGCCATAGGGCTTTTAAAGGAAGTCTAGACTTTGTAATCATAATGAATCTGTGTCTCTGTGTCACATTTCACGTAATGAAATATACATACATGGCCAAACAACATGTTTAGTGGGTTAAAGGCCCTTCATCGTCGCTTACAGGTGTAAATAGTGCTTATGGTGACAGATACAAACTAGTAAGGTTGGCTAGATATCTTCCCGTGTTCTGCAGTAGTTTGGTGAAATGTTTGGAGGGACTGCTCTCTTAAACACAACTTTTTTTTCCTCCTTGAGGGCACAGTGTTCATGTGAGGACAGATCGTATGAGTAAATTTCAGTTAATGAGTGACTCACATGGGGCTTTTGCGCCCTTTGTATCTCCCAGACCTCTCCTTGCTCTTTGAGCGGCTGCGGTGGCGCTCCTTACTGCGGCTAGGTTTGCGCTCACGGCTCCGGCTCCTCTTCTTTCCCTTCTTCCGATCCCGACTCCGGCTCCGTTTCTTGCGAGAGGCTGGACTGCGGCTACGACTCCGCTTTTTCCTGAAACATTCCGAAAACAGATTGCAATCAGTACATTTTTTGTTTAGCATTTGCCTCACAGCTTCACAAAAATTGGTGACTTAATCACGATTAAAGGATCACAATGTAACTTTTCTGATCCACCTGCTTGTCGCCCTGAATGGATATATTGCCTTCCCTGGAATGTTCCACAGTTTGGCATTGAACTTATACATATCACATCTGTTACAGGTGCTTTTATTGCTCAAAAAAAACATGCATTCTTACAGTGAGCAAGTTCTTCTCTCCAGTTCTAACATGTAACTTTGGTGGCATCACCTCCTTGTCTACATGGGGACGGATATGTTTAGTGCCATACTGAGAAACATTTCAGTCACAACAATAACATCTTCATGTAGGTGGCATACCCACCAATTGCATTACATAGTTCAACTTGAAAGAAAAAACAATGGCATGAATCGCTGGTCAGAACTTACTTCTTACTGTGGTCTTCATGTCCGTTTGTATGAGAGGACTTGTACTCATCCTAAGGTCGATAGAAGAACATCAGGTGACGTAGGTGAAACATTGCATGACGTGATGGTAAAGGGGGTGGGGTGGGACAAGAGAAAATGCAAAATATATTCAATTAATAATAATACTAAACATTTAGCGTCATGCCTGGACTGTGTTCATCCACAACCCCCATAGCTCCCAATTCCTAATCCTCAGTTCTTTTACAGGGTTTTAATTTTATGGTCAAAGGGAAAGGTATTCTCCAACATTAGCTGAGTGTAGACAGTAATGATTATTGGTCCTCTTCTTCTCTCCCACTATTGGGTCGTACCAAAGCATCTAACAGTGCCTAATCACGAGGCCACAGCCTCTAAAAGAGATCCTGTGTGGTTGGAGTCAGTCCAGAGATCTTCACCCACTTTCGTTCTTGGACTGTATGAGCTCGATGCCACCTCTGTCACACATCTTGCCCTGAAGCAAACAGGGATTCACACTTCTTAGTAATAGTGATGCCCATAGAAAAAAAGTTAAATAAAAAAAAAAATTATAATAATAAATCCAAAAATGTATCCATGAGTTACTAATGACTGTCTTTTTCCTATAAAAAGTCTGTTCAATTGTTAACTTGATTGTGTTGATTATTCTATTATGATTATAGCATGCAAAACAAAACGTTATTTAAAAAAATAAAATAAAAGATGCTGATTTACAGTACATCTTTTTGGGAAAAGAAGCAGTATTCTCGTTTACATAACTGAGAAATTAAAGCCGATTAAACCATCACAATGACCTACATTGAGAACAAACAAATGTTTTGAGACATTCATTCATTTGTTAGTTGAAAATATCTGATATATAAAAAAGTTGTGCATTTGGGTCTCTAGGATTACTATTTGATTTTATTAGAATAAATATAATTATTGATTGTAAATTTGAATACTGCTTCCTTTGCTGAATATGGGCCTATAAACCATTGGTATTCACCTGGTCACAACCGTTCAGGGCCTGCATGTTCTAGGTTTGTTTTGTCCTAAGGTGAACCACAGTACATCAGTATATGCACAATAACTACCTTCCTTTTTTTCACAGTTCACAGTGGTATCAAAGATGAATTCATGGGAGTAGAGGTGAGATATCATTAGGGAGGTCTACAAAGAGAGATAGATGTTGATTTATTCTGTATAGCCATTGAACAAAACTCAATCACACCACATAAAAGACAAGTTAATTTTGTCACAACAGCATTTACATTTTTAATTAAGGAGAAGATCTAAACTCTCAAACAGACCCTGGCGATACACAGAAACCCACCTTTCTGTATGGAGCCTCCAGCATGGCCTCCACATCAAAATCATCAGCCATGTTGATCCTGCAAAGAAGAGAACACATTAGTATGAGGCCAACTGTCTTCACTGATGGTAGTTTGCAGTAGTTGGTCACTGCACTGGAACCACCTTCAAAAGATCTGTGGTGTCATTTATAAGTAGGGTATATACCTACAAATAGCTACGTAAGTGACGTTCTTTATATAGAAATGAGCGGTCTGGTCCAAAAATATCAGCTCTGTTACGGCTTTCAGGGATGAAGAAGATAATGACAATAACAATAATTAAACTGTGCTTAATGAGATGATAAATGAGCGAGTTTGTGCTTTGTCCGTATGTACACGTTTAGAAAGAATTCCACGCTCAGTTTTATAAATGAGAGCTCAGGGCTTTAAAACGATACAAATTCTGCTTTTGAAAACGGTATTTTGTGTTTTTGTTCTTAATATTTTTGTTGTTCATCATAAACCGCAACAAGTCCACCGAGTTCTTGTTCAAAAATTGCAGACCTGAGAAGCCCCGCCAATTCCCATAACGTGTTTCTCTGGTCCTTTTCATGCTCCGGTGAAACCTCCTCATGCAGACAGTGAAACCATGGGCCTGATCACGTGACCAGGCTTAAAACATACTGAATAAAATGGCAGCCGTCCATAAATAGAGTTGCATTTACACCAACGAAATATCTATCCACTCATTCGATGTAATGTATCTGAAAGAACTAAATAAAACACACAGCGGGGACAAAAAAAAGAGGACGTTTAAAAAGGGACGGCTAAATGCGTCCGACGTGCGTGGCAAAGTTAGCAACAATTATGCGAAGTTGGCCATGTTGGCGCTCAGTGCTGTTCGATAAAAGCGTCCCAGGTCTCACAAAAAGGATTTTACCAAATAAACGTCATGCAAACCCAAACACTGTGGAAATTTCAACGTTAAAACAGAAATCCATGACTTCGTGCCCCGTAAATTGCGTTGAATTTGACAAAAGCCTAAACTCCCCAACGGCCTGCTGCTAACGACGCTTCCGCCAGAGCGAGCTTCAGCGCCGAGCAAACAGTGGTCTTACCTTCAGTAATGGCGACAATTGAACGCGTTAGATTCGAGAGCAATGGACCCCACGGGAGAGACACGAACAGTGGCCTTCCCTGACAAAGCAGAAAAACCTAAAGTGAAGTGTAAAATCGTCAGTATTATGTAATCCTTTGTGTTTCAGCGTGTGGCCGCGGTGCGTCACTGCGTCGTGATGCACGTCTTCTTCTGCGTCGTCTTCTCCAGACTCTAGTTGTGCAGACGTTTGACAGAGTACCAGCGCCACCAACTGGATCTACAGGGAACTATCCCCGCAAGTGAATTATAATCTGGAGAGAGGCTCAGATAATTCATTCAACAGTTATCCGTCTGTTTATTTTAATTTTTTTGTTTTGTTAATTATGTAAGTACCATTTATCGAAGCACATTGGTTATGGGACCACGTTCATAAAATAATAACATTAATGGGACAGGAAGAGGTGATATTAAAATCCATAAACATGACCTAGCTATGTCCCCAGATACCAGGTAAACTTGTTCAGTTCAAATAATGCTTTTACTTATAACAGTTGTATGACAGTGAATCAGTGCTAGTCTCTGCAGCCAGTGAGGTTCTTATCTTTGGCCTGTCCATATTGAGAAGGAGAAAAACTTTATGTCCTTTATGTGCAGGTTAAGGCAAACAAGGTTCAGTGGTGATTGTAGTACCCTTAAAAAAACAGTAAGAGCACACAGGCAACATACAGTTAAATGATCAACCATCCACAATTCATCATTTTGATTACATAAAAAGAACCTTTGTCCACCATAGAAAGCCAATTCTAACCATGACCCTTACCCCTAACCCTCTAAACCTAACCCTATCAGCAATTAAAATGCAATGTTGATCTAAAACACCTTACACCTTAGGACTGAATCCATTGACTTTATGGCATTTAGCAAAGCAGCAGATATTCACTTGCAGTGTTTTTGAACAGTGTTTAAACTCTATGAGTGATCCAGATCTTTAACAAGTACAAAGCTGTGACAAGGGGTGACAAATAAAAACAGAAATTTTCTGAACACTCAAGCCTCAAATGCAGCAAAATACAGGATTACTCAAACATGCATAAATCGCTTAAAATACTACTTT
Organism: Rhinogobius similis; assembly: GCA_019453435.1. Taxonomy (NCBI): domain Eukaryota; kingdom Metazoa; phylum Chordata; class Actinopteri; order Gobiiformes; family Gobiidae; genus Rhinogobius; species Rhinogobius similis. The sequence goes on along the minus strand of CM033624.1, from coordinate 16,134,903 downwards.
TAGTAATATAGTAATGTGTTAATTATGAGAACATCAACATGTTTTTTTTTTTAATCATTAGAGTAAATTTTATATATATCTCCTCTGAAATAAACTGATGTAACTCATTATGCAAGCGAGATCTCGGGTCCAACCAAAAATGCTTTATTGATGCCTTGCTGGTTAAAATTCTATTGTATGAATAAGCGTTTTTTATTGTGCCCTTTTATTATTAAATCATCATTTACATGCTGATACCACTGGTTATTAGAGAAATCTGATGGGCCTGTGTCAAATCAATATGTTTTTTTTTTTTTTTTTTTTACTTACTATTTGAGGTCTCGTGGTCTAACGTAAACCTCGCTTAGGTAAATCCATTTTGAGGAAATGTTTAAATTGCATTCTTTATGTCCATTGCAATTGAGTCCTCAGTTGTGCTGGTATTATTTAATGGTGCGTCATAGTCGTATGGAACATCAAAAAACAGCTTATCATCAAAACACAGCTCATCCGATGGAGCTGCAAGGCCTGGGAGTTTCAGGACGAAGCCAGTCAAGACTCCTCCAATCGTGGACACTCCAATGGTCAATCCTACTGCTGCAGCTTGGAAAAGGGCTTGTTTTTGGGCAGTCCTCCCTAAACCAGGCGCTAAACCGGGGACCAGCTGCTGGAGTTTGAGCAGTTGAGGGTCCTCTTCCACTGGAGCTCTGTGCGTAAAGAGCTCGAACAGGCTTGGCCCGTAGACCTCCTCACTGGCCCAAAGAATGGCACATATGCCCGCTGCGCAGGATATGAGCCCAGTGAGGCCGTGCAGGTTGTGAATGCCACACTGATCCTGGATCCGGCAGTGTCGTGCAAGAAAGGGACTTAAGTACTTGTAGCCCAGCATACATGCAGTTGCACCAGCCATTCCCAACGCGTAAGCGGCTGCAGGTGAAATCATCATGTCCACTGAGGCACCCACAGTCACCCCTCCAGCAAGTGTAACATTCTGAATTTCCCCCATTGTCAGCTTTCCGTTTTTGTTTAGCATAGATGATAAGGCAAACGCCGTTAGAGTCGAGGCGCTTAGTCCAATGAAGGTGTGGAGAATGGCCCTGTGTTGGTCATCGCCTTTGAGGGTCAATGCTGAGTTAAAAGAGGGCCAGAACACCCACAAAAACAGCGTCCCCATGACAGACAGTACATCAGAGTGGTAGCTTGTGCTTTCTTTGGCATGTCCTTTGTTCAATTCAGGCCTGTACAGAACAAATGTGACTCCTAAACCAAAGTAACATGCAAATAGATGAATCAAAATGGATCCTCCAGCATCGTTAATCCGCAAATACTCAAGAACAACCCACTCTGTAGCTCCAAATATTGGCACTTCTAATAATGCCATTATCAGTAGTTGTAAAGGGCTAGTTTTTCCCAGTACTGCACCAAAGGAAATCAAAACAACTGCACATGCAAACTCTGCATTGATCAGGTTAATCACACCAAGGTGGATCTGACCATTATGACTGAACTGAAAGTAGCCTTGGACCAAAATGGCCCACTGAATAGTAAAAGTAGCAGTGAGGAAGTTGAAAACTATGCCCCCAAAGCCATAGATGCGAAAGAATGACAACAGGCAACCAAAACCTAGAAATATCATCACCTGAATGTCTGTAAAGAATGGATAATCCTTGTACATAGCATTGTCCATTGGGTTTGTCCTGTTGGTTTGAAACATGGCGTCGGCCTGGTCATCATATTTAATAAAAGCAGCAAAAAGGCCAAGAAAAATACCTTGTGTGACAAATATAAAAACAGGCAATTTAACTCTGAGATTGGTCCTGCGTTTCTTCATCCTGCCAGGTCTGTTTGACTTTCTCCTGCACTTTGTTGGGCTTAGATAAAAAAGGATGAAAGGTCAAACTCTTGCTTTGGAACAGCAAGGATTCATCAAATAAAAGCAGCTGAACTTTGCGTGCCTTGGTGTTATAGAGAAGGTCTTATCAGCATTTGGACTTGTTAACTTGTAAAAAGAACAAAGTCTTTCATATTGCTTTGTCTTGTCATCTTGTTTCTAGGAATTTTATTCTCAGCAACAATTTTAAGTGCCAAGGAAAACACTGTATGTCAAGTTCACTCACTTTAATGGAGCCGTAATAAAGAATAGTACCTAGGCCATATAAAAGGAAAAAAAAATGAATAAGGTGTCAAATACTTGTTGAACCGGTGTTGTAAACCAGGACAGTTCCAAACTAGGTAGATAAAATAAAAGATAAAATATATCTAAACAAGCTAGGATTTAACTTAGATTAAACGTAAATTTAACATAGATTAAAAAAAAAAAAAAAAAAACTTTAAAAAGTATAAATCTAAATGAGAATAATAATAAATTCATCAAGACTATGGCCTTACCTCAATCACTAAAAAGGCAAAAGACAAATGCTATTATATGTGTTACTGTAAAATATGTTTTTATTAATGTTATTATCTGCATACAAACACATTTCAAAATATTACTCATATTGCATATTGCAAACAATCCCGATTTAAGTTCAACAGAACACCAAACAGATATCCTCTAAAACTAGAATACTAAATGTATTTACAGAAATTGTTTACATGTTCAGTATAGATATACACACTGAGGGGTTTATGCTTGTGCAGATGTGATAGACTGTTAAAGAGTGTCTCTGTAATTTGTAAAGACACAGCTTAACTAATTTAAAGGACTTCTTTCTTAAAACCTGAGCAATTTCTGTCACTGTCAATTGAAGCCAATAAATACAATAAAAAAGGAAAGAATTCAAACAAACAAAATGTATGCATTTAAAACCTGTTTAAATTAGTGTAAAAGTGTAAAACAACAAATCTAACTACAACCCATTACCAAATGAAATGACATACACACTAAAAATAAGAAAACTGTTATATTACTGTTATAAGACATACAGAGTAGTAATTTGTTAAAGTGCAATAATGACCTTTATCCCTAAACGAGTACAGATATATTTATGTACAGTTGTCACATTTCATCATATATTCAACCATAGTGTATATAGTAATGGAAATAATGAGCGTGTCTCTGAGAACTCGTCTTTAGAAAATGAATTAAATGCTCCAGACTGTTAGACAATATAGATATGTTATCATAATTTTACATGACTTTATTGTGCTCTGCCATGGGTGATTGTAATATTTATTGATGTCATTGTGTTTATGTTGAAGAGGATAAGGACATACATAAGTAGAGAGAAGTAATTTAGATAAATGTCTTGAGTTAATTTTCGTATAAATATTTTCCAATATGTTAATGTCATAGCTTCACCAATAGTGAAGCAGAAAATTGTTGCAAGAGTTGTTTCACAAATAACGTCTTTCTTCTTTACAATATTGTATCCAGTGCAGCAAACAGAGAACTGTAATCTGGCATTTTGGCATAATCAAAATCGTATGTGTTCATAGGTTGGTTTTAAAAGTCATCAAAAGTAATAAGATATATGTTAAATATGTAAATGTAAAAAAAAAGAAAAAAATTGTGGCGTGACAATACATTTCCACTTTCTATTGTAGGTTGAAATATGAGTATATTTAACTATATGGAAAGAACAACTTGTTTTACGAGTAGATAGTTATAACCTCTCTCCCTCCTCCTCGAACCAGCAGAACTCGATTCAGGCCTTCAGTGAGAACCTCCAGAAACTCCATGTCTGAGTGAGCGAGAATGAAGGAAACGTAGAGACTTAAAGTAATGTAGGTAGACAGGACACTAAGAGAAATAAATACAAAATACAAAAAACAATACAATACTGTATTGTATTGCTATACAAATATTGATTTAGTTTACAAACCACGTTGGTCTGGGAATATATAAATGATAAGTGATAAGTAAGCATAAGGAACCCTACGTCTTTGCACTTGTGCATTTTGATATTGTAGTTAGAGTAATAAAATGTGTTTATTACTTTGTTTAATATAATTCAGTTCCAGGGTTTATGCAGGTTTCAGCAAATCAAATTTAATGCTTTTTAAAGTGGTATTTTAAGATTTTTAACACCATAATCAACATCAGAACACGTCAAAACTACTGGCTTGTAACCATTCCGTTGGACAGCAGAATGAATATAATAATAAACTACATTACAATATTCAAAAAGCTATTTTATATGAAAGTTAAAACAATGCACATGTATGTTTTGAACCCTAGCTTTTACTTTTTAGATGATTTGATCAAAGCTCTTAACATCTAGATGCAATAACTCCATGCACGCACACACACACTTCTCATTGGCTGATACAGTGGCTTTGGAGAGACACAGACTGCAATTATTGGCTCTTATTTTTATTATGTTTATATTTACTTATGTTTAGTTATGTTTTTTTTTTTTTTTAGATTTAGTGCATGTGGAGATTGAATTTAATTAAGCATTTTAAGGCCTTACTTTTGCCTAAATCAATATAATGACTTTGAATGCCCTGTGGAATCCATGAGTTCAAACATCACTTCAGTAAATGTAGCTCAACAGTTTTATTTCCCCACTGCCAGTATGCAAAAGGATACAGTTTTCTTCTCCGACGCGGTTCCTGGGAGGCCCTGGCATGTTGAGCAGGACCAGTTTGGCCTCTTTGGACTTCTTAATGATGACTTCATTCAGTTTCAGGGCTGTGTGCATTCGCCTCACGTCTATCTGGTTCCTTTTGAGAGTAGAGACAAAATAGTTTAATTCATAAAGACAAGTAGGAGAGAAAAAGCTGTCCAATATGTAACAAATGTACTTACAAGTGTTCCCACTCTCTGCAGCAAGTTCAAGGAAAGATAATATTGATTATCGATAGAGGAGCTAGTTATATCAGGGACATCACATAACCCTTTGTTTAATCTGGCTTCTTTTAGACTTACCTATAAAGTCTCATTTTAACTACAGTAATTTAAAAAAAAACAACTATGAAGCATTTCTGTAGATTGTAAGAGTGGGCTATATTGATATAGATATATAGATAGATATCTGTATATTTTTCATTGTCAATCAAACAGAAATGTAATAAACGTGTTTTTAAACGTATTAGACAAGTTTCAGACAAGTCTCAAATGTCTGTAAAATGAACCAATTAAGTTAATATGAGTACCTGTTTTCAGACTTATAAAATAGTCACTCTTGCTGATACAGTATGTGACAGCTTCAAAAAGTCCAAAGTTTTGTCACATACAAATAAAACGTTAATCACATGTTCCCAGCACAAATATTTACATGCTTGTTCCCCCGTGCACAGAAGCGAACGACAGGGCACTCACGGTTTCATACTGAAGTGGTCTTTGCCTCCCCCCGTGGCCGGGCTTGGGCTCTTTTCCAGGGCTTTGCCATCGGTCCAGGTGCCAGTGCCCCCTGCTGGTGAACCGAGGGAAGTGGGGCTTGTGGGTGTGGAGGTGTTTTGACTGTTTTTAGTGTTGGGGGCAGCGCCACACTGGGAAGGAAAAGTGCAGGACATTAGTAACAGTTCTGAGGCGTTATGTAGAGTGACAGTACCTCCTCCTCTGCGACTGTAGATGGCTCGTCTGTGCTGCGTTGGGAGCGAAGTGCAGCTGTGCTTTTACGCCTTATGGATCCACGCGATGAGTCTGTGATGCTCTGGATCTTAAGAAAAATAAAAAATAAAAAATCTTAATAGTAATAGTGATTTAAATCCAAGCAATAAAGTTAGGCTTCTACCCCCTATCTTTACAAATATATGTATAGTTTACCTCTCTTTCCATTTCAGTTTTGGTCAGTTGCATTTGTTTCAGAATTTCTGAACGTTGCTCCATTATTAGAGTCTTCTCATAAGTGTAAGCTGAGATGTCACTGTCATACTAAACAAAACAAACGATTTATTATTTTCCATCACCTGCACAGAATCAGTTCAAGTGTTAAATTTGTTTCAGTTTTTACCATCTCCACCACTTCCACCATGGCATCTATTCGAAGGTGATAGAGGAATGTGATAAGGTCTTTCTTCATCTGGATACTGTTGTCATCCATTTGAGCGACGGTGAAAATGCGCATTTTACATTTCCTCCAAACCTGCACCAGAAGAGCACAGGGTAAAAAGGATTTGACTCCATTTACAGACCTATGTTAATGGTGTTTCTTACCTTGTGCTGTCTCAATAGAAATGGCAGCAGCATCAGCATCCCTCCATCGTGAACGATCCACCACACATCTATGTGGCCCTCGGTAAAACGTTCTCCATTTGAGGGATAACTGGAGATGTTTTTAGGAACCAACAGGGCCAGACTGGAAATTGTTGTTTCCCTGACCACCTCTGCAAAGATAAATCCGTGGTTAATACAAAGTGTATATTTGTGAATAACAAATAATCCTTTTGACTAATGTAGCTATCAGATAAGTATATTTAATCTCATTTTAAGCCAATAAAATCCTCAATACACTGTTGCCCTTGAGTGATGCTTTTCAGACACATACAGTTTTGGACAACTTGCATATTCTTTTGTGTGTGCAGATCAGTTATATTTGGAATTTGTGAAATAAAAATGACTTACCAATAAAGTTTCTGAATTGCTGGTTGTACTGTGGCTGTTTCCAGTTATGCGGCCAGCTGACCATGACTGTGTTGTGCATAAGGCCCCCAAGGCCCCCGGCCTGGATCAGGTGGGACGTCCCATCTCTGAGACTGGAGGACACCACCACCTGAGAAAAGCCCTTTACCTTCTCTGTCTCCATCAGTTTTCTCACGGCCTGGACACACACAATGTGCAAAATAACAACATAGTGGATCAAGAATAACTGAATCAGTCACAAAAATGTCTGGAACGTGTCTGAATGTATTTGCATGTGAATTTTGTTTTGAGATGAACTTGTAATGTTTTTTACTTCTCCACAATATTTCAGTACTGTCAAGTATGATAACAGTGTAGACTGACCTGGTCTGCTCTCTGGGCCTCAGTGAAGTTGTCCAGGAATGTGCCTTGGACGGAGGTGCCAACAATGGTGAGGCCTTTTCCTGCTTTGAGCTGATTGGTCAGAGAGAGGAGACGAGGGTACTCAACGTTCTGCTCAGAGTCCAGACTCACCAAGACCAAAAGCTGAGGCCTGACACATAATAGCAGAGCACACCAGCATACACATTGTTATTCCATGCAGAATAAACCAAAATGATCATTGTGATTGGCTGAAGTTTAAGCATCTAGATGTGAAGTGCACAGACCTCCAGTTCTTGGTGTGTGGTGGGCCTTCCTCGAGCCTCATCAGAGCGAATCGAGCGGCGCTGAGAGATATGCCACGTATCCCATCACCCCACTCCTTCTCAGCTCTGTGAAAAACATACAACATGCAAGATCTGTGTACCAGTGGTCCACAAGTGCCCCTTCCACAATAAACATGACAATAATTTATTATGTACTCACCCACAGAACTCAATGTATTTGTAGATGCAGGTGGCAATACCCATGGCTACTATGGCGTAATACCAGGAACACATGAACATGAGAGACAGGCAGAGGCTCATACCCAAGAAAGAAAGAGTCCTGGAAGAGGCAATAACAGGCCTATCGATTACACAGTGATACTGATGATGATGCTGATGTTATACACAGTATCATCAGAATTAATTTACGCCAAGAAGTACATTTCTTATGCACCTGTTCAGCTAGGAATATAATTTTACTGCAATGCATATTTCACAATTTATGTTTGTTTGGCTTTCTTTAATATGTGAATAATGATTGTGACAAACATGATCTCACCAGTGGTAAAACTTGAAGCGGGGCCTCCAGTTTGGAGTCCTCAGTAAGGTTTGTAGCGCACAGGCCAGATTCACAAACATATAGCACATCAAGAAAAACCTTATAAAAAGACAAACATGTTAGGAACACACAGCTATATGTTCATAAATATTGCTTATCGTATGTACATGGAGAGGATGGGAGCAACTGCATCCAGAGAAGCGATGAGAATGCCAATCTCACAAATGCTGGCAGTGAGCAGGAGGGCCCAGGTTGGCTCTCCATTCGCTTTGCCATGTCCAAACACCTGGTGCAAAAGAAGACATAAAAGAACTTGCACTTTTACTGGGTTCAAAGGCTTTCGAAAAATATCCTCAGGGCGTCTGCGTTTTTAGTTTGATTGATCAGATTTCAATTCCAAAAGTGGGGATATTGAGGAAAATTTAAGTTTAAAATTTTAAGACAGTACTTGACATTTGACATAGCAAAGACCAGGATAATCCAACACAGTACCAACATTGTAATAGTTTTAGGTTAATTTTACATTCCATTATTTTTGTATTTAACTATACACACTCGGAGAAAAGGAATGATGCCGTCTCGAGAAATGGCTTGTAGGAGGCGTGGAGCCCCAGTCAAACTCTGAAGACCTGCTCCACAAGTGGAAAAAAACGAACCAAACACAATGACCCACGGGGACGGCCAAGCTAGAGTACCAATGACCAGGTTACCATTCACCCCTTCACCAAATCTGCAGAGAAATGTCACCATTAATCCACTGGCAAGATACATCAAACATTTAGGTTATTATTCTACGTGTTGATAGGACCAACTTGTCTCTCAGGACTACGCCCTCTATGCAAGCTCCAAACAGCACCACACAAGACATATCTGAGGTTAAAATGTTAAATCTAACAAAAGCCAAGTGACCATAGTACAGGAAAAGTGAATGACCCACATTTATATGTATTTATGTATTGTGATTTATTGAGAATATAGTACAAATTGTTTGTTTGAGATAATAAGGATACACACTGTAGATGTTGTGGTAATAGCTGCAATGGTACCAATTGGGATTGATTTCTGGGCATCTTTCAAGTCTCCTGACCGATTTGATCCTGCCATTATACCTAAAGAAAGGAGAAGTCTCATCCCAAATTCAGCAATAAATGTTTAAAAGTTTTGGATAGCAATAGTGATTGAATTCACCTGTTACAGATGGAAAGTAAATTCCCACCAAAAGCGTGAAAAAGCTGGTGATGTCTGCGAGCACATATCGTCCAGAGTTGGCAGTGGAACTGTCTGGGTCTTGTTCAGACAAAACATCTTTCTTCTCCAACATCATGCCCTTTTCGAGATAGTTACCAAAGAGGTTTTCTTAAGGGGGGAGAGAATAGAGGAGTTAAATACCTACAGTTTATCTATTCTTTGAAGATGTGATTTCACTTCTTTCTTCTACCAGACAGGATGCCACTGGTCACCCCCGGGATGCCTTGAATTTCTGTGACGTTGTTGTTGGTAAAATATTCATCACAAGTGGCGTTGAGAGCATCAGAATCGCAGAAGGACAGCCACAGTTTGGTGGTGATGGTCTCGTTGTCTATTTCAATGACCTTTGCACAAACATCATAACTCTTGGAGAGAAGGGTGCGGTTTCCCAGAAGACACACACTGCAAGAATAAACAACTGTTAAAATAAAATGAACAGTTAATAGTTCAAACTCTATATCCATTAGTACTTTTAATAGTAGTGGGAAAATGTATTACGGGAACAGTGGAGGTTCAATGACTGTGTTGATAACTCCAGCGTAGACAGCCAAAATGGACAGGATCACACATGCCAGGAAGAGTAGGGCCAGTTTATTTACGTATTTGACCCCCACAAACACCACCAGTGCCATAAAGCTCAGGACGATGGTGCCATAGACCCTCATGTTGTTGAGGAGCGCCAACTCTGCCTCTGCTCCCTCCAGCCCCTCCAGCTTAAAGATAGCAGCTTGAGGGACAATATAGATCTGCAGCAGAAATGGATCATACGAGGAAGAAATTCAAAATCCAGTGAAAGGGTCACGCAGGGACACAAGAATATCAAAATGATAAACGTATTGAATAAGTTCGTATGCTATTTTTATTCAAGTGAAAGGTGTCTTTGAAATTCTAAATTAAAGGTGCACAATGTTACTTTTTCTGGTGCCAGGAATAGTCCGCAGTAGCACTAATCTTATCAAATATTGCATTTGTACAATTATTGGTTTTATTGCTGAAAAAAATCTGATTTGATCTGCAGGTATGACCTGGCCAAATAGCATCATCTGCTTGTCTCTATGGCAATAAGATTAATGTCATACTGCAGAACATTCCAGGCAAAGCTACTGCTGGCTTTCAGATCCAAGAATGTGATGACGTCATACTCCCAGATGGAGGGCAGGAGCCACTTTTTCCTATAAATAACACTGAACTTTGGCATGAAATTTTCAAAATGTAAATTCACAAAATTTCAACCAGATCATTTCTATTAGCGACTAGATCCAAGAACGTTCTGTTCTACAACAAAAATCAACATTTTAACAACATTTATTTTAGCCCATATGTTGATGTCATCTGAAACCCCATAACATCTCCATGAGAACAAGCAGGTGACAGGTCTGGACACTGTAACACTTAAATTGAGTGTTAAACATAATTGTCTCATACGTTTTGGTTTAAAAACATATCTAACAATTCGACCTACACCTAACCCTGAGAACAGAAATATCACTTTATGTCATTTTAATACGATTTAATGTTTCTTACCAATAATATTTCTATACAGCCCAGTATGTACATGGCACCCGCAAATGTGGTACCCAGATAAAAGCAGATCCCAACTGCTCCTCCAAACTCTGGCCCAAGAGAACGAGATATCATGTAATAAGAGCCTCCAGCTGAGAAAACACAACAAGCACAAGTTTATAAAATGTCTTTCTACAACAATAAACTTTTGACCACTCACTCACCTGGGACAACTCCATTAGTGGCGATGGCGCTCATGGAGATGGCTGTGAGCATAGTCTAAATTCAAACAAACAGGGCAGGGTTAGAGTCACATAAAATGACCAACAGTGAGGCCTGTAACAAATAAACACAGCCAACAAAGCCCCGGCAGATGCCCTGTCACATCTGGTGGCGTGGTGTGATTTAGATGAGACTTGACAGAAGCGTACATGTTTGGATGGGGGCAGTTTGGCATTTGAGAAGAACTTTTTGAGAGTACGTTTTGTGAGGTCATCCGTTCAAACTTTTAGGCTGTGTTCTTTTTTAACTTTAAACAGAAAAAAGATGTGATGTGTGTGAAGTAACCACTGAAGTACCTGCTGTTCACATGGAAGGAAAATTTCTCAACAATAACATTAAAATAAAAAACCAGGGCTGGTCTAACTAACTCTGAAACATAAGGCTTGAGCAAAGTCCTTCCTTTCATTCAGATTCACATTTCATTAATTGAGCTTTGAAAAATATATTTATCCGTATCAATGAAGTATCTATCTATTTACCGCGGATAAATGCCACGTGAGAGACTGATGTGAATACTGTAAATTCATAATCAGTGAAAATCTGCGTGACCAGATTGACTGAGAGAGAAGTGTTTTGGGGATAAAGGCCCGCATGGGATTTAACATGTCACCTTCAGCATCTGTGCAGTGCAAATTAAATGATGACACTGTATGTTGTGACAGGCTGTAGTTAATCACTAAGGCGGGCAATCGTACATGTGCATTTTGAAACAACTGTTTATGTCTGTCAGCCATACATTGCCTTTACATTTGATTAAGCAGATGTTTTCAGGGAAATTCTTTACGTAATAACACAAACATGACAAACTGACCGTGGAGCAGCACATGAAGACGATGATGAAAGAGCCCAGCACTCCACCGATTCCCACCATCCATGTCATCCTCAGGAACAGGATAACCCCGAATATGTTCTGTATGCAGGGCAAGTACACGCCCATCAGTGTCCCCAACTGTGGAGCCTGAGGGAACACAAAACATCAAAGAATGACTCGATATAGTCTGTTCAAATACTCGTGCATAATATTCTGTCATTAAACACAGACCTTGACAGGCTGTTTGGTGGCCCGTGGCACCTCCTCATTGTTCTCTGCCTCCTCGTGCTCCTTGCTGCCGGTTGGTAAGTTGGAGTAGTTGGCAAGACTGGAGAGCAGAGAGGACACCATCGGACTGGTATCCATTTCCTCCTGCCAGAAATCAATCAGGATGTACATTCAAGGAAGGATTTGACTTTAGTTAGTTTCTAGTTACTACAAGTTACTACTACTAACTTCAAACAAAGCCATGTTCTTGCCATCATAGTGTTGGCTCTTCCCCACGTCACTGTTGATGAACGGACTGGTTTCTTTTGGGATTCCATCACCTAAAACAAACACATTTATATTTGGTGTTTATTATTATTATTATTATTGACAGCAATAATGATAATAGTGATACTACTACTACTACTGCTACTACTACTACTACTACTACCATTACTACTACTACTACTACTACTACTACTACTACTACTACTACTACTACTAATAATAATAATAATCATTAATTTAAACCATTTGGGAGAACACCTGAAATGGTAAAAACAACATCTGATGATCACTTCTTCAGAGCATTTTGCACCTATAACTAGGGATGCACCGATACCGATGCTGGTGTCGAATATCGGTGTCGATATGGAAAAAAAAATGATATTATGTAGTCGATATCTGATTTTTTGGGCCTTTCTTGGGGGCTTTAAACTGATTTATTAAGACTATTTACAGGCTCATGTTGGTCCAGAACATCTTGTGATATTTGAGGCTTTGTTACATAAAGCTGTTTTTCGTTAGTTGAGGGATAAAGAATAGTTCCACAACCCAGTTGGATTAGTTTTGTCACATGTTATTCTCGTTTTAGGAAAATAAATGCTGTTGTCTCTGCAGAGGTATCGGTTGATATCGTTTGTCGGCAGATACTTAAAGCACAAGTATCGAAATCTGTATCAAGTCAGAAAAAGCTGATAATAATAAAATAGGCTCATATAACACTACTTTTACTGGACAAAATCCAGGTGCTCTGTGCCAGTTTAATTTATCAACATAAATCAAACACTGAATAGCACATTCTGACCTATGAGGACACACTCTGGCAATAAGATGTCCAAATAATATATGTGCATGTTTACACAGCAATGAAAATGTTGAGATAAATGATCTAAATCTGTACATTTGCATGTCAAACAATCTTCTCTTTTTAGTTGGAAAGTGAGAGCTTTGTTGATTAGGTGTGATTAGGTATTTCTAGCTGAGGATCTGCTGATTACTGGGATGTAGCCTATAGCATGTTGTGAGATAAGATTATTTATCTAATAGCCCCTTGAGATGCATTGTGTATTTTTCAAGGGGGTCTGCTTAGAAAATTGTAATAAGGGAAAGCACACTATTTGTACATCTTTTTATCTCACACCAGTAACTTTGTACATGAATGTTCCACTTGATTGTCACTGTTTTATTTATTTACTTATTTATTTTTAATGTTTTTTACTTTTATGCAGCACAATATGAACTAATCAGCTGCAGATGTAATTGTTCCAACGCATACTTTGTTTGCTCTCGGCAATTTCAGATATCCTTTTGAACACCATATAATCAAGCACAGCATGGCATAATGACTACAGATTAAGTGCATGAAAATCCAGATAAAATCTTGCAATAACAAAAAAGACACATAAAAAGAAGTAAACCAAGTCTGACATTTAGACCTCACATGGTAAAAGATCAACTGAGGCTAAATGTTTTCTTCAAATTTTAAATGCAATTTATAAAAAGTTGATTAAAACCATTTACAGTCAAACATGAGGTTATGTCCAATTGCTGCACTCAATGGTCCCAATAAACTCAATGGCCTCAGGCTGGGACACATTACCCCAACTGACCCACTGACATCCACAGAGAACCACTGCCCCAGGACACTCTTTGTGTTCCACAATTTGCATGTTGTGGTTCAAAGAGGCATTCAGTGCAGCCTGCAAATATTATGGCCCCATTTTGTTAAAGACAAGAATGCAAATGCATTGTTTGGCTGTTGATTGAAACAGTCATGAGCTTTTCACAGTTCAAATGCGTACAAATCAAACCCCACAGGAACATAAACCCCAATAGAAAAATACACCAATAAATTAAGACCAAGACACGTCCTTATAACAAAAATTGGTGTATGTGAAACATTATTGCTTTGGTATAAATATAGATTAGGGTGAGTGGCTACTGTTTCGGATGTCTGCCTCTCATACAGTGACAATGGACCTTTTGTGCATGTTCTTGAACCCTGTTACCTTTTCACAGCTGAATTATTACACGTATGAGAAAATATTCAGTACTCTACAACAACTGTTGATATTCTGATGATGATACTTTGTGATCTTTCACGGTTAAAAGCATTGGTTAAAAGTGCGCTAGCTGAGAGCAGTGTTGAATACCAATTTGCCCTTATATGTGGAATGGCTGTTACAAAATGGACAGTTTATACCAGCTTTTAAAGGCTTAATGGGGCATGAGTTCAAAGGGATTACTGGGTAGCTGCTGGAAGTCAGAAATGAAGACTGACATTAACTTTTATATTAGAGAAAAAGTACCAATCTGATACCAAAAGCACATTTAATTGCTGAATTGTTTTCCCCATGAACTTAGTCCACCACATTTGGACAGAGCTGCTTCCCTGTGAAAGCAGGAAGTGGAACTTCTTATCTTCATCTGCAGGCAGTGTAGCACTCTGGGACATTTTAAAATCAACCTTAAGAAATGGCTTAAAGATAATCAGGTCTGTAGTCAAGGCAGGGCAAGGCAAGTTTATTTGTAGAGCACAATTCGTACACAAGGCAATTCAAAGTGCTTTACATAACAGGAAAAATTACAAAACACATAAATACAGAATAATTAAAAAAAAGAAAAAAAGAAAAAAAAACACTTTAAAAGAGAAGAGTGCAGATACATCTCTCGGTCATATGCACATCTAAACTAAACTGTTCCGGTCTGGAAGACTGTTCCAGATTTTAGCAGCATAAAACTGAAACGCTGATTCCCCATGTTTAGTCCTGACTCTGGCACCAGCAGGAGGTCTGTCCCTGAGGTCCTCAGAGTGCCAAATGGTTCATATGGCACTAACATGTCAGAGATGTACTTTGGTGCTTTGGAGAGACTTGAACACAAGTAGAGCTGCTTTAAAGTCTGTTCTCTGAGCCTGAAGCCAGAGCAGAGACCTGAGCACAGACTAATGTGTTCGTACTTCCTGGTTCTAGTCAGGACTCGAGCAGCAGCGTTCTGGATGTACTGCTGCTGTTTTATGGCTCGTTTGGAGAGGCCAGTGAGCAGCCGTTACAGTAGTCTAACCTACTAGAGACAAATGCAGGGTCTCTCCAAGTCTGGTTAAGACACTATACCTTTGACTTTGGCAATGTTTTTAGATGGTAAAAAGCTCTTGATGTTATTGATTTGATGTGGCAATCAAAATCCCCCAGATTTCTAACTTGATTTGTAGGTTTCAGAGCGAGAGACTGGAGGTGACTGCTGACACTTTCTCTTTGTTTCTGTGGGCCAAAGACAATGATTTCAGTCTTGTTTCAGTCAGTTTAGCTGGAGACAGTTGTTTTGCATCCACCACTGATCTGTTGGATGCAGTGACAGAGTGAATCCACTGGTTCATATTCACCTGCCGTCAGTGAGACATAGATCTGAGTGTTAAATGTGATAAGATGCATTAGTGCTGTTTATTAACTGACCTAACGGCAGCATGTAGATGCTGAACAGAGGGACTGACCCTTGGGGCACCCCACAGGTCAAGCCCATGTGGTCTGAGACACAGTTACTAATCTCAACAAAGTGCTCCCTGTCTTCCAGGTAGGATTCCAACCAATTTAGTGCGGTGACAGTGATGCCCACCCGGTCCTCTTGCCTCTAGTGTCAAAAGCAACACTCAGATCTAACAGAATTAAGACTGAGGCTTTGCCTGCATCAGTGTTCAGGCAGATGTAATTTGTCACCTTGATAAGAGCAGTTTCAGTGCTGTGATGAGGTCTAAAGCCTTGTTTATTAAGAGGAAGTCAGTGAGCTGTTGGTAAACAACCTTTTCAAGGACTTTGCCTAAAAATGGCAGATTTGAGATGGGCCGGTAATTTTTCAGTGCTGAGGCATCAAGACTGCTCTTCTTTAGGAGAGGCTTAATGACCGCAGTTTTCAAAGCCCTTGTTCCAGATTGAAAAGTCAGAAGTTTTTAGAAACCTGGTGGGTAACACATCGAGGCAGCATGTAACAGAACTCAGACTGATGATGATCTCTTAAACAGTTTTGTCTGTTACAGGTAAAAAAGAGAGTAAGCTCTCAATGTGTAGGTGGTTTTAGGGTTATTAAATACGCTGTGGAATTTATGGCATTTTTAATGCCCTGAACTGAATTAGTGATCCGGTGTCTGTCTGCAGGAATATATATTTTTTCTTTAAGAAAGAAGAAGAAGAAGAATTGAATTTATGTCAGTTGCTACTGCTATCAAGTAATAAATAGAATACACACAGTGTTATAATTTTAATCTCCCCCTTGTCTCAAATTATTACGGTGATACTCCTGAAGAGATTTTAACTTCAGGCAACAAGAAGTTAGAGAGACAGGTAATTCTGATTATTACTATTGGTTATGAAACTTAATTTACCAAGAAGTTTTAATTGTATCTCAGCATGGCAAACTTGCTAAAGCTAATGAGCCTTTGCAGCTAACATAGATACTTTAATTCAATGGGTTGGGCTCCTCCAAAAGACAGATGGACAGCATCGCTTCATCTTTTTGGAGCATATACTGTTGATTTAGTTACGCTCATCAGTATTTTATGAAGCTGACTAGTCTATCTTAACAGAAAATTAAGAAAACACGGCGCAGATGATGTGTGTGGATATCACTTTAGGTGTTTTCCAACTGTAGGAACCTTTTCAGTTCCTAGAATTTTTTTTTCATTACAGACCCCATTTGATGCATGTTCACACAGTGTAGGAAGTAGGCACTGGAACCACACTTAGGGGACTGTTTTAGGTCCTGCTCAGGATCAGGTACTCTCTAGTCAGGCCAGGAACCTTTTTGTTAAAACAAGTGCATTTACAACTTTATATATTATTATTATTATTATTTTGTTTTTACACTCAAGACAAGTTTTTATGAAAAGAGAAATAACTTGGATACAGAAGCTCCAAAAATGCAATTCTTAATTGGTAAGTAGAACTCAAAAGAAGTAGGATGAAGGGTAAAACCTGGTTTAAAGTTCAGATATGGGTTGAAAGATTAAGTTTGAAGTTAGGCAAATTGTAACCATGGTTAAAGTTAGGATCAAATTTCAGGAAATGAATGTAATGTTCCTAAAAAAGATAGAAACCCAATATGTGTGTGCGTGTGTGTGCGTGTGTATGCGTGTGTGTGTGTGTGTGTGTATGCGTGCGTGTGTGTGTATCAGCCAGGCAAAACAACTTTGACCTTTTGAGTTTGAAATACACTTACATTTGTTCAGCCTTGACACTACAAGCAACACTGGTTAAGTGTGAAGTGTGTGTTGAAATCAGCACATAATGAGGTTATTTCTTCCTCTGTGTTCACAGGTTTATCACTGACGCTGAGAAAACTGTGACATCCATCAGCAGTCCCCTCAAGGAAAACACAGACTAAGTAAGTCCTCATGTTATGGTTTGTGAGCTTTTGTGAGCTTGTTATTATTATTATTATTATTATTACAATGTTTAGCTAATCACAGTCTTGAAGTACAGAATGTCCTTCAAGTCACTATTCACTTTTGCCTCTTTTTGCATAAGGTTGGCGCCTCCATTGTTTTAGCCCTTCTGGCTGAATGGGAAAGTGGGAAACTGGAGATTGAGGGAATGTCTTGCCGCTAAAATATGATACAAAGTTGGTAGATTTATGTAAAATATTCGATGTTCATGTGATCAATAAGTCAACACTTTCACCGTTTCTCTGGGTGGAACTTATTTTCTCTCAAGATCAGCAACTAATACAAGCAGAAGGAGGGACACAATTCAGGCCGGCACTTTTTGTGATGATAATACGTCTTTCAAAGGATTTCTTTTAAATAGATGATATTGAAGGTGCATCATTCTCTTGTCCAACTTTAATGTAAGTAAATCATGCAGAAAACACAAGTGACTATTTGAAATGTTTTGAAATACATTGCATAGTATTGCACCAATAATGGTACACTGCCTTTCAAAAAAAAAAAAAAAAGTTGCCACTCGTCACAGAAAATAAAGGTCAAACGCTCTGCTATTTGGTTGGAGTGTCTTAAGCTTTGATCTCAGCACATTTGCATTGCATTGTTTCAGTGAGATTCTGCAATGTCAAAAGGTTCATTTCATTCCAGTGTTGCATTTTTTTTTTCTTTTTCTTTTTTTTTTTTTTTTACAAGTTCTTGTATTGATGATGGGAAAGTGTGATCCCTGCACAAAGCCTTCTCCAGCACATCCCAAAGTTTCTCAATGGGGTTAAAATCTTGAGTAGATTAGTAACTGCACTCTCCTTTGATGTTTTCTCTGCTTGATGCCAATGATTTGATCCCTTTCAAATACAAACACAAGATTTGTCTTTCCACATGTTTTTTATTTTATTTTATTTTTTTTGACAGGCAAATAATAAATACTTGCCTATGCCTTTAAATCACATCACATTCAATTTTCTATTATTCATGGCTTGAACCTCTCTGAAAGCGAGAATATGGAGCACTGGGCTTTACATTATGGACCAACAAGTGACTTCACCATAAGCATGTGAGTGGAACAGTAATATACAAGATGTCCGGGCCTCTGTAATCCAACTCAGACAGTGTGACCTCCTCACTCTTTATATGGATTATTTACTATTTGAAACACTCTTTTGAGCTGCTATTGAGATTTTGTTTGAGGGATTACACAAATCATAGCTGTGGCTTAACATGTGCAGCCTGCTCCGGTCACCTACAATCATGCAAGAGTTTAAATCGACAGTAAGACTGAACTTGGATCACAGAGATTATAGATTAAAGGTTGAAGTGCATTTTGCAAATAGCAGACCAAGGTGAAAAAAGAGCCAGAAGGTCATTATTATTACCATTATCATTATTATAGGAGACAAACGCAATGTAATATCTGCACACTATGGGGCAGATCCCAGAAGTAATAGGAGTGACAGGAGTTGCACTTGAAAAGTGTTCAGTTAGTAGTCATCTGTACTGGCTACAGTTTCTGCTTTGTGGCTCTATATTCTCATTGTAAGGACTCTTTTGAAAGCTTTGTATTAACGTATGGGCAATCAGGCAAATTGATTCAAACACCAATGGATGAACCAACAACATCTGGCCGGCAGATTAGTGCATGTTCAGTTGGCATGTGAGGACGAGTGGCATATGAATGTAAAATAACAAATATACTGTAATGCCCAAGGCTGTCATTAATTAAACATATTGGATGTAAATAAATCCTTTAGGTGCACATCTAAATTCAGCCTTGGGAAATGAAAAGAAAAAAGAAGAAGAAATGAAAATGCAAGTATTACTGTGTAAAATGCAATCAAGAAAAAAACTGTCGATAATACAATGTGACCATCACAAAGCTTAATATTAGGGCTTGGCGTGATGGCAGAAAAATTATATATATTTTTGTCAATATGATCAATCATAATTTTTGATTCCATACATTTTTTTCTCAGTGAAAAGAAATAAAATTAGCTTTTTATATTTATTTTATGGACATAAACATGACACACAAAATATACAATTTATTCCTCCAATTTTTCCAAAATTTATGGCTTTACTAACATTGGATTGGAATTAGATTAAAAAGCATTTCATTGATGATTTAAAACAATTGGATCTTGTTTTGCTTAAAATTAAATTAATTGCACAGCCCTGCTTTAACTATTTCTAAACAACATAACTAATCATTGATTAAAGTAAATTATTAGCAAAAATAATGGTAATGGAAAACTGTTGCCAAGACGCAATACTGTGTGTGATTCTGTGGCATTCATATGATCTATTTACCGCAGCTGCAGCTGATCCAGGTGTGACTTACTGACTTTAGATGGCAGTGGTCTAATGAAGTAACCCTCCTGATGTCTGAGTGTGATCAGTGCCTTCACCGGCTCCACTGGGGCTTCTTAATATTTTTATACATGGATTGTATATGATCAGAATCCTTCGGTGTCAGCAATGACTTGGCTGTGGTTACAATTAACAAAAAACGTCACAAAATGTCAGAGTCACTGTTTAGAGTTGAAGTTTCATCTTGGGTAGTGCTAAATTGAGTTTCCTATGAAATAATTGTCCTTGTGCTAAGCCTTTTATACTTAGTCATTTGTATTTTGATCAGTCTATCTTTAGCCCTAGTCATTTTTGTGTATTTCTTTGATTGGGACAGTGCATGTGTCGTGGCACAGGGGCTGAATGTTTTAGAATGGAACAGACTATACTCAATCAGCCCAATTATGTAATTGTTAAAGTTGACCAACAACGCCACCCCGAAGGGAAAGTACAGTAATACAATAAGGCTAACACAGGTAAGTATTGAGTGACAGAGACATTGAATAGAGAAAGTATACAATTTTATTAAGTTACTTTTGGGTTTGATGTACAAAATACTTTTCTTTAAAATACTGATTTAAAATGCTTTCACTCACGCACTCTCACACAATAAAATTATACCTGAAATTCAATAATGACCATGTTTTAGTTACATCCACAATGCGGCTGACATTATCAACTTCAATACCCACAGCAGCTTTAACGAGGCGTAAATGTCCTTTAAGTTCGGTGCTCTGACTGAGGCGAAAGAGGACAAAAAGGGAGAGGCGAGGTGTAGAAGAAGGGCGTAGAAGAAGGGGCGTAGAAGAAGGGGCGTAGAAGAAAAAGGGGAGGCTCGCTCAGTCTCCAAACCTAAAAAGTTACAATTTGGAATTGAGAATCAATATTCAGAATCACACGCAGCGAAACAGAGGCAACGAGAGAGAGTATACGTACCCAAAATCACACAGATGCGCCACGCGCACAGAGAAGGACCCAGCGCTGAAAAGGTGCCTGGTCTGGACGCCCCACACTAAGAACAGCGCTGGATTAACAATTTCAATGAAACAGGGATAATAAAGGAAGCGAACTTTCTTACCGGAGCGTTTTTATGAATGAAAGCGTGCAGCACGAGCCGGGAGACGTGCGCGTGCACGGAGGAAATGCCCTGGACGCCGCGCACTGCACAAACAGCGCCAGATAAAAGAACTTTTCCTCACGAATAATTATTTGAAAAGCACAAAATAAACTTACCGGAGCAATGAATAGAACGCAACGCAACACACGCACGAGCCGGG
This sequence comes from Rhinogobius similis, assembly GCA_019453435.1. NCBI lineage: Eukaryota > Metazoa > Chordata > Actinopteri > Gobiiformes > Gobiidae > Rhinogobius > Rhinogobius similis. The sequence continues at coordinate 16,113,829 of CM033624.1, read as the reverse complement.
AGGAACGTGTCCCGGAGTCGACCAGGTGCACGCGCCGGAGGTCTACAACCACAAATGTTTGTTTGGATACATCGATTAAATGAATGAACTACTGAATGACTCGGGAACGCATCATACTCACTGGTGGAACACGCAACCTAGGCGCAATCACCAGGCTTTTTAGGCGAACGAAAACGATGTTAAAAGGTGATTTTGAGCGATATGTTGGCTTGATCCGGCGTTCGTTCTGCTACCTGCTCCCAGACGGCGGGTGACGTCAGAGGCGACCAAGAGCTCGAGCAGGTGAGGGACCCTCCCTCTTAAAGGATCAGGTCACACCAATGAAACAGGGATAATAAAGGAAGCGAACTTTCTTACCGGAGCGTTTTTATGAATGAAAGCGTGCAGCACGAGCCGAGACGGCGTGCACGGAGGAAATGCCCTGACGCCGCACTGCACAAACAGTGCCAGATAAAAGAACTTTCCTCACGAATAATTATTTGAAAAGCACAAAATAAACTTACCGGAGCAATGAATAGAACGCAACGCAACACACGACGCGAGCCGGGAGGAACGCGTGTCCCGGAGTCGACCCTCGTGCACGCGCCGGAGGTCTACAACCACAAATGTTTGTTTGGATACATCGATTAAATGAATGAACTACTGAATGACTCGGGAACGCATCATACTCACTGGTGGAACACGCAACCTAGGCGCAATCACCAGGCTTTTTAGGCGAACGAAAACGATGTTAAAAGGTGCTTTTGAGCGATATGTTGGCTTGATCCGGCGTTCGTTCTGCTACCTGCTCCCAGTCGGCGGGGGACGTATGAGGCGACCAGGTGCTCGAGCAGGTGAGGGACCCTCCTCTTTAAAGGATCAGGTCACACGCAATAGGCTGCCGACAGGCACACGGGGCATACCACCACATTCTACCCCTCCTCCCTGCATCGTCGCCCCGACGATAGACTTTCAACAACTTAAATCAAGGTTCAGAGACAGTAAACTCTGTATTAGTCCCTGGGTTTCTTGTGTTTAGCGCTGACCGTGGCAAATTATGTGGATTCAGGTGGCGACCAGCGGTGGGACGTGATGACCTCCGCACGCAACTATTGGCTCCGCCAACGGGTGAAGGTGGCCCTAACTGTTCCACAGTTTCCTCAGCAGCTGGCACTGCAGTCTCGACTGCGGCTGCAGGGGCAAGCTGAGAGGTTTGTTCTCTCACAGGCCGACTTGGGGCAGTTCTTGGCTCAAGTGGCGGTTCAAGCACCGCATACCAAAAGTCTCCGTCCCAACAACCACTGGGCGAGTTTGAACAAGCACCCTCCAAGGAACCAGTGTTTTGGGTAACCTTAGGAGCAGTTGTCCCAACCAATACCTTTATCAAAGAGCGATGAATTTGCTTAGTCCTTGTCCGGTCATGAGTGGGAGCAATAGTATAAACCGACCCTCCCGCTCGTGGAGCTTTCAAGACAACATGTGGAACTGGGGACCAGAGATCCTGCATCTTACACCGACCTCTAACACCAGTGTTTCGCACCAAGATCATTTCTCCTTCCAACAAAGACTTGTCATGCACATGTTGATCATATTGTTCTTTCGGCGCTGGGCTGCTGCCCTCAGCGTTCTTGAGCTCCCTCAAAAGCCAAATTTAAGCGCGTTTGATGCTCTGAGATCCATTCGTGAAGCTCACCAGCCACAGGTTCTGAGACCTGGCCCAGCAAAAAGTCTACTGGTAGCCTGGGTTCTTGGCCGAACATCAAGTAAAACGGTGACTCACCGTTGACTGATGTGGCGTGGTGTTGTACGCATACAAAAGTTGCGGCAAGCAAGAGCACCAATCACGTTTCCGGGACACAGGCAAAGTGCGAAGCAGATTGTGCAAAGTACGATTGAAACGTTCACACTGCCCGTTCCCCGACGGATGGTAAGGAGTCGTTCGTGACTTTGCGATCCCGTAAAGTCCACACAGTTGTTGCATCAGCAGGCTTTCGAAACTTCGACCTTGGTCTGAATGTATTCTAGATGGCACACCAAATTTACAAAACCACTCCGACACCAGGACTTGAGCTACAGTTAGAGCGCGCTGATCCCGGGTTGGAACAGCTTGAGTATATTTACTGAAAACGTCAGTCATAACAAGGACATTTTCAACACCATTCTGTGATGGTTCGAGCAAGGTGAAATCAAGCGCAAGGATTTCGTTTGGTCGCGATGCCAGGAGGTGACCCATAAAGGCGCGAGCAGGGGGGTGCGAGTCTTTGGCAACCTGGCAGCGCTGACACTGCCGGCACCACTGCGCCACTTCCCTGGACATGCCCGGCCAGTAGCACCTGGCACGCAGAAGACTCAGGGTCCTTTCCACACCCTGATGGCCATGTTCTTGATGTACCTGGTTTAGCACTTCTTTCGTCAACTCCGCTGGGAGTAACAGTTGGAATATGGCATCGCCGCCATCTGGGCGAAATACCTTTCGATAAACCAACCCATCCTGTTCTACGAGGCGGTCCCATTGCTGGAGCAAGACACCCGCAGATGGAGATAGGCGTTTCCGCTCCTCAGCGTTGGGACGTGCCTTGGCTCTCCAAAAAGGCATTACCTCCTGAATGACAGGGTCTGATGCCTGAAGAGCATGCAGATCCCCAGGAGTACGTCCAGGCAGAGCTGCCACCACTGCTTGACAGGCCTCAATCCTTGACAGAGCACTCAATCCCTGCAGAGAGTGTGGGATGAGGGTCCCCGGGAGCGTTTCTGCAAGTTCCTGCGAGGTAAGACATTGCTGGCGGGACAGTGCATCGGCATTTTGATTACTCTTACCAGATCTGTACCTCAGTTCAAAGTCAAATGACGCGAGCTGTGCAGCCCAACGCTGCTCAACTGCACCAAGCTTTGCTGTCGCCAAGTGGCTCAGCGGGTTGTTGTCGGTATAAACGACACACTTATGACCAAGCAAATACTCTCTGAATTTGTCAGCCATGGCCCACTTAAGGGCTAACAACTCTAGCTTCATTGAGCTGTAATTTGACATGTTGCGTTCTGGAGGTCTCAAGCCACGACTTGCGTAAGCAATCGGTCGCACTTTTCCACCCTGCTCTTGAGAGAGCACGGCTCCCAGACCATGGTGGCTCGCATCCACTTCCAAGATGAAAGGTAGTGTGAAATCTGCATATGCGAGGACGGGTGTACGTGTAAGCTTTGCCTTAAGGGCATCAAAGCTGTCCTGACACTCCTTACTCCAGATGTCAGTGTTCAACTTACCTGCCTTTTTCGACTTTCCCATCAACGCTGCCACTCGCTGATGCAGAGGTGCTGCCAACTTTGCGAACCCTTCGACGATGCGACGGTAGTAGCTGGCGAAAAAGGAACGCAGCTCTGTTACCGTCGTGGGCGTTGGCCAGTTTGCCACGCACTCAATCTTCATGGGGTCTGTGGAGACACCCTTGTCTGAGATGACATGACCCAGATAGCTGACTTCCCGCTGAAAGAAGCTGCATTTATTGAGCTTCACCTTCAGGCCCTCATGATGGAGCCGCTCCAGGACACTATCCAGCCTCTGCAGGTGCTGCTGTACGGTGGATGAAAAGATGATGATATCATCCAAGTACAACAGCAATGACTGACCCTGCTGGTCGCCAAAAATACGCTGCATGAGGCGTTGGAAAGTTCCTGGGGCGTTACAAAGCCCAAAGGGCATCCGGTTCCATTCGAACAACCCAAATGGAGTACAGAATGCAGTCTTGGGTCGGTCCTTTTCGGCAACTGGTACTTGATTGTACCCACTAGCGAGGTCCATTGTCGAAAACCAACACGCACCGGTCATGGCATCCAACGATTCCTCAATCCGCGGGAGAGGGAAAGCGTCCTTGCGAGTCTTTGAGTTTAACTGGCGATAGTCCACACATAACCGGAGAGTTCCATCCTTCTTACGAACTAGTACAATAGGCGAGGCATAGGGGCTCGAGCTTTCCCTAATGACCTGTGCCTGGAGCAGCTGGTTAATATGCTCTTTCACTACCTCGTATTCTGACGGAGGAATCCGGGCGTGACGCGTTGCCTAACAGGCACATCGTCCAGAAGGGGTATCTCATGTGATATGAGATTTGTGCACCCCAAATCTTGATCATGTGCAGCAAAGACCGACAGATGTTTTCTTAACAATGATCTAGCCGCTGCACGCTCGTCTGGTGGCAGGAGGGACAGATCTATCCCCTCAATCTGATCTGGGATGGATGCAACGGGAGAGGCTACCTGGGCAGAGACAGATGACACCTCCGCAACACCTGAAGGTAAACTGACAACTCTTACCTGATCCAGGGTGCCAATGACTGTGCGGGAGTAGAGCAACACGTCCGACTCACCAACATTCACCACGGGGATGTAGACAGTGCCCCGAATGACGCGGACCAAGGCAGGTGATGCCAAGAGGCCCGCTGGTAAGCCAGACTCAGGTGGCTCAAACAATACAGCGCCATCCGAGAATTGTTCCGAACAGGTGGCAGTGACCATCTTCATCGAACCACCTGGTATGCGACAGGCCTTTCCCCGCACCCGAACTCTACCTGGCTGTTGGGGAACAGGTTTTACACTAGCAACGTGACATTTTTGCATAGCATCCATAAGGGGGGTCGGGAAGGCCACCGCAGCTTCTCTAAATAGGTTAGAGCCGTACTGACCAAAAAGCTCTTTGTAACATTTGCTAATGATGTTCATCCCAAGGACACCCGGGACCTTGGATGGCATGCGACCAGGTGGGTCTCTTACCACCAGGACTCCACAGTGAGACATCGACTTCCCACAAAGGACAACCTCTAATTCAAGGTAGCCAATATAAGGAATGGCCAAGCCATTGGCAGCTTTGAGCTCCAACCAATGACAGGCATTAAGACGTTCTTCACCCCAGGGTTCAAAATTATTCCGAAAAAAACTTTCTGTAATAGTGGAAACCATTGACCCCGTATCCACCAGACATGGCACAGTGGCGCCACCCATGCCAACATCAATGTGTGGACACGTCGAAATTAACTTTGGAACATCTTTCAACCCTGCCCAAGAATCTCCAGAGCCAGTAGATGCCCCACCCGAGTTGTGGCTCGGCAACGCGGTGGGCTTTAGTTTTCCGACGGCTGCCTTGGCTGGAAGTGCCCGCGTGCAGCCGACTGTGGGCGAGGTGTAACACGTGGCCCATCGCACTCTCTGGCGATGTGGCCAGGCTGTTGACAGCGATTACAAATGATAGGACCTGGGCGAGGAGAACGGCCACGCTGGTGAGTGGTATGTAGCCTAATGGCCTCACCTCTGACGTCAAGCAGGGTCGCTTCGGGGGAGCTCCTCACATATTGTTTAAGTTCTCGCCTAAGCGCGCCATCCAGTACCTGTTCGACGAACTGATCACGCAACAAAATTTCAAAGTTTACCATATTATTTGGAGCACGCAGTTTTACCTTCTCCATTAACGACATAAGCGCAAGAGAGTATTCTAGTAAAGTTTCTCCCTCCCGTTGTCGGCGAGAGAAAAACGCCTCCTGTAATGCTAATGTGATGATTCAGAACATCCATACAGGTCCTGCAAAATGGCTAGGACTTTGGTTGGATCACTTCGTTCCTCTGCAGAACGGTACTTTACTTCTTCGCGAGCCTCCCCTTCTAAATGATCAAACAAAAAAAATGCTTGGTCAACAAATGACAGATGTCGAGCACGAATGCACGCCTGGGCCTCCTCCAACCACTCGCTCAAGCTAATGCCCGTCCTACCACGAAACATTGGGCATTTTCGGTCACGAGGAACAAAGACCAGCCGGTCAGTGCCTGGATTACTGCGCACCGAGGTTGCTGTAGGTTCAGCGGAGGAGGTGGATGGCCCAGCGGCAGCGTTTGAAACCGACTGAGATCGCTCTTGACGCAGTCGCTCATTGTCAGCCTTTAGTTGGGCTACTAGCTCCTGCAATTCGCGCATCTGTTCTTCCATCTTTTGGGGGAGAGAAACAAACAAAAAATATTAAAGATTAGGTGAAAAAATGCTGCTGTGGTATTGCTCACAATACTTACACACAAACCCAAGACTAGTGGCACGGTTAGAGTGCAATTTTAGTACAAATGGCAGAATGCTATTAGAATAGAACAGTACTTACTGGTGCAATAGTTCAAGGTACCAGAAATTAGCAATAAAAATACATGCAATTCAGTAGAAAACTGAGCAAATCAAAACATGCAATATCAAAGTAAACAAAACAAAAACATGCAAAACACACAATAACCTTTAAACAATATGCAGAAAGCACCTGTAACTATATCTATGCATTTACCAAACACACATTGTACGCACTTAAAAACCTCCAAAATTACCAAACGTGACCAAATTCTATGTCTCTGTCCACTTCAATTTATCCTGCCAGCAACGCCAGTCTGTCGTGGCACAGGGGCTGAATGTTTTAGAATGGAACAGACTATACTCAATCAGCCCAATTATGTAATTGTTAAAGTTGACCAACAACGCCACCCCGAAGGGAAAGTACAGTAATACAATAAGGCTAACACAGGTAAGTATTGAGTGACAGAGACATTGAATAGAGAAAGTATACAATTTTATTAAGTTACTTTTGGGTTTGATGTACAAAATACTTTTCTTTAAAATACTGATTTAAAATGCTTTCACTCACGCACTCTCACACAATAAAATTATACCTGAAATTCAATAATGACCATGTTTTAGTTACATCCACAATGCGGCTGACATTATCAACTTTAACATTATCAATACCCACAGCAGCTTTAACGAGGCGTAAATGTCCTTTAAGTTCGGTGCTCTGACTGAGGCGAAAGAGGACAAAAAGGGAGAGGCGAGGTGTAGAAGAAGGGCGTAGAAGAAGGGGCGTAGAAGAAGGGGCGTAGAAGAAAAAGGGGAGGCTCGCTCAGTCTCCAAACCTAAAAAGTTACAATTTGGAATTGAGAATCAATATTCAGAATCACACGCAGCGAAACAGAGGCAACGAGAGAGAGTATACGTACCCAAAATCACACAGATGCGCCACGCGCACAGAGAAGGACCCAGCGCTGAAAGGGTGCCTGGTCTGGACGCCCCACACTAAGAACAGCGCTGGATTAACAATTTCAATGAAACAGGGATAATAAAGGAAGCGAACTTTCTTACCGGAGCGTTTTTATGAATGAAAGCGTGCAGCACGAGCCGGGAGACGTGCGCGTGCACGGAGGAAATGCCCTGGACGCCGCGCACTGCACAAACAGCGCCAGATAAAAGAACTTTTCCTCACGAATAATTATTTGAAAAGCACAAAATAAACTTACCGGAGCAATGAATAGAACGCAACGCAACACACGCACGAGCCGGGAGGAACGTGTCCCGGAGTCGACCCTCGTGCACGCGCCGGAGGTCTACAACCACAAATGTTTGTTTGGATACATCGATTAAATGAATGAACTACTGAATGACTCGGGAACGCATCATACTCACTGGTGGAACACGCAACCTAGGCGCAATCACCAGGCTTTTTTAGGCGAACGAAAACGATGTTAAAAGGTGATTTTGAGCGATATGTTGGCTTGATCCGGCGTTCGTTCTGCTACCTGCTCCCAGACGGCGGGTGACGTCAGAGGCGACCAAGAGCTCGAGCAGGTGAGGGACCCTCCCTCTTAAAGGATCAGGTCACACGCAATAGGCTGCCGACAGGCACACGGGGCATACCACCACACATGGTAATGAACATACATGAGAGACTGTAGCACACCAGATTGCAGCCATAAGCTAATTTCCATTTGTTGTCCCACATCACAAACTCATACTCATTGATACTTCAACACTAGAAGGAGCGGGTGAAATGTGTTTCTCCAGGACACAACAGTTTGCACAAGAGCCAAAGAGCCTCACTTCTCTCATGAAGTTATATTTTGGTTCAAACAATGACCTTTAAAAAGCAAATGTCACCACCCTTCACATCTTGTCAGTTAATGTCATTAAGATGATAGATAGAGCTTAGTTATATTCCATAACATTTTGTAGAGTAAAGTGTTTTATTGGGCTATAACATTTTGCCCATTCTTCATTCTAAAACAATATAGAAAACTGTATGGAGAGACTATCAATGACAAACTCATATATTCAGACACCACTTTACTTGACTCTGTGTTATGAATTTAAATTGTTCGCTGACCAATTTGACCTGCCGTCTGTTTGTGGCCCAGTTAACTAACAAAGTATAATTTATCCCTGCCACTTGGGCTTGTTTGCCATCCTGATAATTGAAAGGATAGTTATTCATTGGCTGTTCTTGACATACTCATATTTTGTAAAAAATTGTTTTTTAAGCTTGTTCTTTTTGCATAAAACAGTGTGCAGAATGAATACAATTTTGCAAGTTGGCTTAAAATATACTCCTCTATAGAAACAGTATAACTAAAGTAGACTTGAGAGTTCAGCCCTAGGTCTGCAGTTGATTGGGGGTAGCCTCTTTCCCAACCTCAGACACCGGCTCACAATTCTGGGACAGACAAATTTCCACAGAGAGGAAATAGAGTGTCTAGGGAATGACGGTGTAGTTTCAGGAGGTGAAGCAAGACATACCCAAACACAGAAAAACCTACTCGACAATGGCATGTTAGAGGACGTGAAAAAGATTTGCTTTGCTTTGCTTCACACGTAAAGACATGCCACACAGAAAAACAACAAAAGAATGGAATTTGCATAAATATCTAAATGTTGTTTTTTTCCGGTTTATCCAGAAACAGCAATTAGATAATTACATAATATAAATTAATACTTAATAACAAATTATATTACTTAAACTAAATGTAAATTGAACGTAATGCTACATGTGTGAAACAAAACAATATTTACCAAACAATAATTATATTAAACCTTGTTTAACAACTGATTTTCCAACCCTGACTAGTGCAAACGAAGGCCTCGTGTCACTCAGCCACACATGCAGCACACACCTCCTTATGCGCTGGTGTGTTTTCGTCACTCACCCTGGTTGGGTCCCACCTCTCCCTCTTCACCATCCGTCTTGTTGTTCTGCATCCTCGCCTCTTCTCGGGGTGCACTATGGACACCACTGTGAAGCTGCTCTCTTATAACCAGATCTCTTCTTCTTGCCTCTTGCTTGGTGAAAAAGCATCAGACAGGAATGTGGTAGATGATCCTGTCTCTGTAGTGTTGTAGAGTCTGCAGGGGAGCACGCTGCCACTCTCACACGCACGCTCCTCTGTCACTGTGCATGCACTGACCCCCAGTCAGTTAAAGCCTGATGCCTGTGTTCATCATGTATTCAGAAGGTATTATCTGCCTGGTCCCTCCCCTCGCCCCTCACGCATGTTCATCATCGTCCATCTCATCAGCAGAGAGGGATTGACAATCATGGACATGTCACCGCAGCCTTCTCAGATTAAGCATCTCTTTTGATGTTCTTTTCAGACCAAAGTCCATTTCATTTCAGTGCATACATACTTGCCCCCTAAGTCTTTTTTATATTTGACTCAGTCCATTATCTGTCCCATTGCTCCAGGCTGTACTTTTATTATGCTGCTTTCAAGCGCATGTCTTTCATTAGAAATGCACACTAGCACTCATGCTAACCTTCACATTTGTACATTTTTAAATGCAGTTATTAGAAAGTAATATATACTACAAAATTGTCATGACCCTGGTTGGAAAAAGCCAAAGGATACAAGGTTTTAAAAATTGACAATGATTGTCCTCCCGTCCAGAGGTGTACATTCAAAATATTTCCAGCCTCTTGGAGTTTCTTTGTTTTCACCTATGCAACTATTATTTATATCATAAGCACTTGAATTTTGAGATTATTAGACTGATGTAAAAATGATATAATGACAGTATGACAGACAATGTACATTCATTTTAAAATGATCTTATTTTTATACACAGACTCTCCCATAATCTATTGTTGTTACTAGGTGCTGTTTTAAACAGTTACAATTTGACAATAAGGGATAAATTTATTTCAGCTAAATGCCTGACAAATGTGTGGTTTTATGCCTCCCCAACCACCCCAGCCAGGGTGAAATGTTTTCTGGTCTTGTGATTGGCAGGGGGCCTGAGAGGCATCTTCATCTGAGCCAAAGCGGCTTTAGCTCTTAACCCTGGTCCCCTCCCTGTCTGCGCCCTCCCTCCAGCTGCTGCTGCACATGTGGCCGGCCCAATCCGTGCACTCATTCACACCTTCGGGTAACAGACCACACAAGCACACAGCACACAAAAGGAAATGTCCCCAGAAGACATCAATTCTTAAATTAACAATGAATTCTTAAATTAACAATGTGCAGCTCTTAGAGATTTATGTTGTTCTCATCCTGCAGATTAAGTCCATGAGATGCTGCACTGAAAATCCTAAAATAAAATCTATGTTGATCTGTTGGTCTAACAATCGCTATATTTGGAAGGTACCGTTTTACCCAAATAAAGGTTATTTTATTTCTGAAAATGTCTTTTCAGTTTTTTTGCTGGTTAGTTAGTTAGTTCATCTTTTATTTTGAACATTGCAAAGAAAAGCCAAACAAACATGCAGAATAAACATAAACATGGACAGGATTTTTATTCAAAAAGGAGTGGGAAGAAGTTTAACAATTTATTAAATCCCACCCCCATCACTTCCAACACACTTTCACCATTTGGATGTTTTCTGTTCATCTGTCGTAAGTAAAGTCTGCTGCATGTATACTACCAATCAATGCAAAATACATACACTTTCACAATACCTCTCTCATTTCCTCATCATAACTATTGTTCATGTTCATTTTGTATTTATGTTTGAACTGTCTTAGATTTATAGAGTGTTTTATTTCATCGCTTATATTAGTCCATAATCTTACCCCACTTGAGGAAATGCAAAATCTTTTCCTACTCATGCGACTTGTTGGTTTTAGTTATTTTGCCCCCATTTGCCTCCCCTCTTGGGTCTTAAACGTTTTTTGTATATTACTGGGTAAACAATTTTTACTTGCTTTATACATGATTTGTGCTGTCAAAACATGTACTATGTCAGTAAATTTGAATAACTTTGATTAAACAAACAAACAAAAGGTGTGCATGTTCCTGATATCCCACCTTAGGCATGACTCGTATGGCTTTTTCTGTAGACCGATAAGTGGTTTTAATGAAATAATTTTCTTATTTCCCCAGATCTCTGCACAGTAGTTGAAATAAGGCAAGATTAATGAACAGTATAACATATGAAGTGATCTATTGTCCAGTGATTGGTCCACTGGTGATTTTGTTTTTATCAGATCACTCAAACAAATGCGACTGTGATTACTACATTTGTGGTATTTTGGCTGGAAAAGGGGCTCATTAATCTACTACATTTTATGCCTTTTTCTCTGTTCTGTAAGAGGTCCCCTGGCTCCCAAAAGAGCCTCTAATGGATCACATGAGCAGGTGTGTATTTTGATCTGCTTCTTCAGTACGTTGACATGTTGAACTTTTGAAACCTTTTAACTTCTACACTGTTAGAAATAAAGTGTAAAATTTGTACCTCAAAGGGTACAATGGCTTGTTGGGGCAGTACCCTCAAGAGTACACACATTGTACCCCTAAAAGAAGATACAATTTAGTACCCTTACATTTTGTACCCTTTTGAAAGCAGATGTAATATTATGTTAGTATAAAACTGGATAAGCTTGGTCTATTACGATAATGTCTTTACATCCAAATTTCACTGGTCACAGAAATTGTTGTCCTACATGATATAGATTATTTGAGATGATAAAGGATACAAATATGTACCTTGTATCATTGGGTCCATAAATGTTCCATATCAGACAGGAAAAGGTGCATATATGTATCTTTGGGTTCAAATGTGACACATCGAGGGTACATTGCTCAAAATTGTACCTTAGAGCACATATATGTACCCTATTCGTACCCTTATTTTTGACAGGGTATATTAGAGTGGACAGGCCTTGTGATAAATAAGGGCTGGTTGTGTGTAGTTGTTATGTCAATGTTTTTTTTGTGTCTGTGTCAAGAACAAGCCAGAACTAAACAATAATTTACAGCTTCCCATTTTCTCTCCTACAGTTGGTGAAACACAATCTAAACTTGCACTTATTTTAATTTATCACTACCCACATGCGCCTCAATGGTCAAATTACTCCCTGTCATCCAATTAAACAGCATGAACCACAATAAGACCCACTCATTTTATTATTGCCCATAACCTCATAGTCATTTTGGATTATTGTATCATTTATAGTTTCAGCACTGCCTTATGTGACCTACTTAAACTTGTCAGAAGAGCCATCCTTGAGGTTGACTGAGTGCAGAATTCCTTCAAAGCCTTTAGGGCCACAGTTTGTCATTATTGGCAATGCTGTCCTGGGACGGGGAAGACTTACGACCGATATGGGACTAAGCAGAGCAGAGGGGAGGATCGACAAGAGAAGGATGCTGTTTAACATTTATCCCAAAGCAGGTTTTTCACAATAGAAGAATTTAAGACCGAAATGCTCTCCTCACCATTCAATGCCAGAAATTTGATAAATAACATTTCCCTCTTGGATACCCCTCACAACTTGTGTTACGCTTTACCCTTCAGCTCAGCAAGCATTGAGCTACCTGGAGTTTTATGTATCAAGTATTTTGGACTGCCCATGACAATCTTTGTGATTGACAGAAGTAAATCTATTTATCATTTTAATCAATAGTCTTTTTATTTAAGTGTCATTAATTCATCTTATTCTACTTATTTTTCTAAGGTTGGGCCTTGATACTGAAACTGGGATGGAATGTGCATATTGTCTCGTCTTTTTAGTAAATGAATGAATGTGTGAGGGAGTGATTGGTGGTCAGAGGGGCCGATGGCGCAGATTGGTAGCCTCACTTCCATCAATACCCCAGGGCAAGTGTAAGTAACTACCAATAGTATGGACTGAATAAATAATACATGATAAAGTTATTTAGGTATGTGGAAGGTGCTATGTAAATCCAAGTCACAGGAGAATGATTAACTATTGGCTTTAGAGTCTAATTCAAATCAAATCAATTTTGTAGAGCCCAAAACACTGTGGGAGAAAGGGACAACTTGGGAACAGCAATGAGTAGACCACAGGGGAGGAACTGGTAGGACGAACCAGAGGATAGAGCTCTGTTTAAATAGATTAGAACACGCTGGCAGGTGAACTAGTCACAGACATAACATTCACTCTCACATTTGTTTACATACTTCATCAATTTTCAATTTTCTGAAGACATTCTCATAACATGGAGACATGACACTGCCTGTTTATAAATTTACATTATAAAATTTAAATGTCATAAAATATTGTACACATTGTTAATCTGAAAAAATGAATATACAGCTGCAGTGAGTCAAAAGACAGAGTCTCAATTGTGGTAGTCCCACTCCCAATCATCAAAAATGTATTTAATCATGAAGGACATTCAGCATGTTTATGCAAATTCTCTGTATAAATCATCAGTGTCCTATGATGATCCCTAAATGGAAAGGCCAAAAATGTCTAATGCATGTAATTTTAAAGGTGCACTTTGAAAAGGGTCAGCTACCTGCTTGTTTCCATAGATATGTTATCAATGCATTCATTCAATTGTAGGTGTTTTTGTTGCAAAAAAAAATGTTGAACAACATGCATTCTTCCAGTGAGCGGGCTCGCCTCTCCACAGCTGACCTGTAAATTGGCCTGGTGGTGTCAGTAGTTTGTCTCCATGGAGATATTTTTAATGTTATACCGTGGAACTCTCCACAAGGGAAGTTGTAGAGTGCACCTTTAAAAAGGCATACTTGCTGGTCAAATGGGAAGCGACAGGCCCATGCAGTGAAATATTTAGGATGGACATTTTGTTTCCATATTGACTTTCACAACCTCATAGTGTCAGCGTGCCAGACTTTCAGACAGTTACAATCTTCCAGCATAAACATGTTCCCAAGGTACTCCCAAGGTACTCCCAAGGAACCACTTCCCAAAAGTATAAAATTTCTCTTTTACGCATACATGCCGTGGCTTTAAACTTTTATGCTCCTCCCCCTGGTTTGACCTTTCTTTGATCACTGGATTCCTACAAAATGTGCTGCAGGCCATTCAATAAAGTTGGCAGTTAATGTATTGAACAATATGGATTTCCCACATAAATAATAGGTGGGCTATTAAAGAAAACTGTAGCAAAAATCTTTTGAAACCTATCCAGTGCACAGATGGTTTGACCATAAAATGTAGAGGTATATCGCTATGTAGAGTATATAGCTCTTGCCTAGAAATTCTTATTAAATGTTTATTGCAGTGTTGTAGTTCCATATGTACCATTAGCTATATTTACAAGACTAGTTTTCTTGCAAAATTACAGTCAATCAACTATAAGGTCAAGACAAAAGGTTTGTCCTAATAAGCTCAAGTCAGTCCAACATTACTGAAAGGTTCTGGGAGACCCAACACATCTGGAAACCATCAATATTTTTGTGAACATTATTTAGTAAATCAGAGGATTGTATATAGATAAAACAGATGTGATGGAAAGTGTTTAAATACTCCCCAAACTTCTCGTAATCTTTTATTTCACTCATTTGGTTACGCAGTTGGTGGAAATTTTGAAACTGCAGGCTATGTCAATAAATAATGTTCTGCTTTAGACTTAGACTTAGAGGTGGAAGAAAAACAGTACAGCTTCTTCAATATTAGTAATAATTAAAAAAAAAAAAGTTAATAGACATGTTTTGAATAATTGAGAACATTGATGATAACAATAGAGAATAACCTAATAATTTAGCGTGACATTTAGATAACAGAAAGTTATGTATTGACATAATATACACTAAAGAAATATCACTCAAAAATCCTTTTATATTACACCTATAATATATATATATATATTTTTTGCATTATTTATTTATTTGCTTGTTTGTCTATTTTAGGCCTATAATCAAAGTGGTTAAGCAGTTTTGGTCCCAGGAAAATGTCAAATATGTAATCAGTTTGAGCAGCACAATCCTCTCAGTCTGATGACGTCCGTGATGACATATGAATGCCACTCGACGTATTACAACCATATTAATAGTTCATTTCAGGCAAGTCTGGCTCTGTGACCTGAAATTAAAATATCAACCATCTTATGTAATTGTACAGCGTCCAGTATTCAAGTGCATTTTCCCCCAAGGCCCGCTGTTTCAGAGGAAGACCAACAGAGGGCGACACAGACTGTATGCCCGGAACTGCTTCAGCGTTACTGAGTGATATGTGACAAAATGCTGTGCTGTTGGCAGTACAGAGAAAGTGTAATCTGGGAGGACTTTTCATCTTTCTGAGTTTCAAAAGCAACAGCAGTGAGGTGAAGGTGAAGGTTTTGTTTTCCACTCAAACCTGGGAAATATCATTGCGTCACGTACCTAAAGGCTTATTAAACTCCGTGCAATGGCGTCTCTAAACCTTTGAAGTAATGTTTCTTATCAGATGCAAACACTTAAAGATCAACTTCAGACCAAACAGATAAATATTTTTGGCATCAGTCATTCTGGCCAGGCCCCTGTGCTCTCCGCTCTGGAATGGTTTGGTGCATGACAACTGCAGCATGCGCGCGGTCCAGATGAACACCAGAGGTTATGCAAATCCACAAAGGCTTTTATCTTAACCCAAAGTGGTGTGGTTTGATATTATTACTTAGCGCAGATAATCTCACAAACTTTAGGAAATGACTAAACCCATGCGATAGGCACCAGGTTGTTGCCCTTCCATTTTGGAGGGAGATCAGAGAAATTTGGTTCTGATCCCTGAAACCGCAGTGATCGTGCTAAAATATAAAAGTGTTATTACTACGAGTTGTTGTGCAATAGTAATAGAAGTAAAAACAGTGGTTGTAGATTCCAAGAAATTACCAGCTTTGAAAGAAGTACGAGTTTTTTTTTTTTTTTTTTTTTTTGTGAACGTACAGATACAGGAGCAACATAATACGGAAGGTGAAGTAAAAGTATCTACTTAATAAAAACCTACTTAAGTAAACATTTAATAGTTCAAAAATGTACTTTAAGAGTAAAACGTATTTCACACATATTTTTTAGAACTATTAAAGCGTCAAAAAGTAATTTTTAAGTTTTGACATAGAATTGTGCTGATGTTTGGGCAACAAAGGTCAATTCGAATCAACTTCTTAATATTTAGTGTTTTATGTGTATTTGTTTGTTTGCTCAAAGCTAGGACTTGAACTCAAACCCGTTAGGTAGAATGTCACCATGAACGTGCAAAAATAATACTTCAAACCATAAGAAGTACATTCTACTTCTCAGTCTGTTCAAAAATGTAGTGGAGTAAAAGTAAATGTATCCAATGTAAAAATGACTTAAATAAAGTACAGATACCTTTAAAATGTATTTAAGCATGATACTTTTTACTTTGTTACCTTTAACTACTGGAAATTGCATACATGTATTTAACAATGATGTAAAAGTAGTAACTGTGTCATCCTATTAATAAACAAAAAAATAAACAAAAGAACTGCTACTTCTTCTGAAGTACTGAGTACTGTTTCTGACACCTTAACTCTCTTTATTTCTTTATTATTATTTCACTTTATTTATGTCCCCAATGGGGCAATTTGTTTTGCAGCATAGAGAAAAACATGTCACACATGTTTTAAAGTGGAGGACAGTGAAAACCGCAATCACCATCACCATGTTGCCCTTTGAAACAGATGAGAGCCAAATCAAGATTACACAAATGTTTAAAAACATTTTCCTAATAGCTTAGGGCCTTATGTAACCCCTGCATCACGTTGTAATCTCGCTCATATTTGTGCACAGGGAAGTTGGCAGCGCATCAGTAAATTCAGACATCTCCTCAGTGGGTGGCTGCAGAGAGAAGAAGGGCCCCCCGCTACACACTGAGCTAAGTAGAGCCAGAACTCTACGGGTAGATGGGAAAACGCCAGTCTGTGGGAATTATTAGGCGACCACCACATATAGGCCGATGTCTACTGTGTATTAAGTTGGTTATGCATGCAGCGCTGGATCTTTCCTCTGCAGAAACATGTTGATGTTATCCCTCAATGAGCCAGGAATGGCCAAGATGTTGCTACCATCCAGAAATCCTTGTTAATTTTGAAAGTTGACTGATTTGATAGATAGACAGATAGACAGATAGATAGATAGATAGATAGATAGATAGATAGATAGATAGATAGATACATAGATACATAGATACATAGATAGATAGATAGATAGATAGATAGATAGATAGATAGATAGATAGATGGATAGATGGATAGATGGATAGATAGATAGATAGATAGATAGATAGATAGATAGATAGATAGATAGATAGATAGATACATAGATACATAGACAGACAGACAGACAGACAGACAGACAGACAGACAGACAGACAGACAGACAGATAGATAGATTATGCTTGAATGTGGTGTGTGGTGTGTGCATGAAAGGAGCCGTAAAGGTAACTAACGGTAGTATAGTATAGACGATATGGCATAACAATTAGAATAGTTAGTTTAAAAAAAAAAGTTGAAAAGAATTGCTTTTTTATTATTATTTTTATTTGATTTCTTCTTATTTAAACAAATTGTAAATCTTGAACACAAACAAGACCAACCTTGCCCTTATTATCAACCCTGCTCCAAAGCACATGCTTTTACTGTCAGGATTCTAGGATTCAGTTTTATTGTAGAATTTGAAACAATTGGATCTTAATTAAATTTAAATGTTTCATCATTCAATTCAAAAGGGATCATTAAGTAAAATGAGCTACAATGCCAACGCGGACAGTAGCTATGATTTAGACTTTTTGACATCACTGTATCTAAAAATGTGAATTTGAAACTGATAAAAATACTTACTTTAACAGTATAGTGACGAACTATTAACCTCCATATGTTGTTTGTTTCACTTTTGGTTCGAAACAGACACTGCTTTTAGATGTCCTACATATTTAGTGGATTAGCCAGTAGACACTTAGGCATATTTCATCTTTATTTCTGTGAGATCAGTCAGATAGCTTCACCACAGGTGGTGCGTGCATCTGGAGAGAATAGACACAAGAATGAGTTGAGTTCCTCTTCTAGAAGTAAGTAGTTGCTTAATATTGAGTTGAAGCTGTGGTTCCTAACTTTCATACAGCAAAACCGGAAGAAGGTTGTAAAATCTGTCAAAATAGTTCCTAAAACCCTTTGGCACAGCCCTTTGTTAATATCCACAGGCATTCATTTTCACACATGAGCTCAATGTTAGAACATCCTCAAGCACAGCCAGTCATAGCACTGCTTTTGGCTCTTACTGCCAGGTGGATGAGATACTAAATACTTTATTATTAATCATAGACAGCATGCAACAATCTCATTTTGTTACAAAGTGCTGCTTTTACAAGATACTCGTGAATGGTCTCAAAATGTACTCATTTACAAATAAAAAGTCAGGTACACAAGTTTTATTAATTTAATTGCGTCTGCTCTGGTCCTGGTGTTTTAAGTATTAAAAGGAAGAATCACCAAGGAAGCAAAACATTGAGCTCTCATATCAAAAGCTGTGTCCGTTTATTTCTGCAACAACAATTCTCCACTTTTGTGTCCCTTGAGAGTTAAAAGGTCAAAGCAGCCATACATCACACTCTGTCAACATAATTTTAAGTCAACAATGTATGTTTTGAAATGGACAAGGATTGAAAAGTCTTACAAAAAATAAGTAATGTTTTCTGGCGCAGTGTTTTCATAGAAGAGAGACACTTCCGCTATTGTGCTTGAAAGACTTATAATAGACCACAGAGAAATGCGGTTTGGGATTCAGGGCCAGACTTTTGGTTTCATAGTTGAATAAGGACTTCTTGCTACTTACTCCAAACCAAAAATGTCACCTCCAACCATCATAAATATAAATACAGTCTCTGCTGTGTAGATGTTTGAATTTTTATTTTTAGGGGAGTTACATGCATGACCAACAATTTCATTGGATATATGTACAGTAAACCGTGTGTCCTTTTCTTTAAATTGAGTGGACACAGGCTCCACGTGATTTCTGGTCATGCAGTGACTACTGCTTTTACAGAACATGTCTAGGGAAAGATAAAAAATACTGAGCCTTATCTTTCTTTCAATTGGAACCATAACATAAGCATCTATTTTCAGCCTTAGCATGACTGAAATTAGGCTGAACTATATTTCAGAATGCATAATATGTTGCAGATAGTAAAATTGTTAACAATTAGTTTTTTTTTTAAAACAGCCAACAAAAGTTTAAACCTAGCTCTGGCCAGTGAATACTGGACTGGACTGTTGTGTCCATGGGCAAGACACTTATCCCTCTTTCATTGAACAATTTGACTCCGAGCCCAACCCCTAGACACAGTTGACCTCTGGCTTCACAGAGTCCCCTGCTGCACGTCCAAATCTGTGGTTATCACTCTGTACTTATGTTTGACTACATCATGACCTGAAACTTGTGTAAGCAGTGACTCAAACCTTAGAATAAACCAACCAATAGACACTGACACAGGGCAAAACACCAGGTCAGTGTCAGTGATATGTTTACTGGGATCTTTGATTCCACATGTCTGCTTAGTAATGCATGGTATCACTATTAACACAAAATTCTGCACAGTAGTTGTGATTACGTTCATTTTATGTTGCCTAATCGTCACAGTTCCTTCTATAAACAGATGAAGGGCATGATATGAGTTAAACACAATGAGCAATCTACCAGTTAATAGTCTTCTCTAGAAGATTTAAGCATAATTAAACATTTCTGGACACAAGATCAATCTTTAGAAAATATGACAATATTTGTAATTTGCGTGCTTTTGCCGGTGGTACAGCGGACAAGGGTGTTATATGTGTGGTGGGTACCAAAGCAATGCCATTGACCATTTTCCAAATGTCTACACCTACCCTCTCTCCCCATTTCATGCCACTGTTCTGTCAAATAAACTAAGCCTTCGGGCCGGAAAAAAAAAGAAAAAAAGTTGTTTGGTAATCTTAAAAATATTGTCATAAAATAATCTTATCTAGTACACAAAATATCATTTAAGACTTATAGTAACTTTTTTGACACTTATACTTGACATAACCAATTGGATTTATTGTCTCAGCAGTTTACAATCACTCATCACATATTGAACTTATCAGGTTCTATTTCTTCTTTCCTCCTTTTGGAGCTTTTTCTAAGCCTTGAATAAACTTGCGTGGTACTTTATAATGATCTGTAAAAGCAGATACAACAACATTTTAAATAGTTTCAGCAAAACAACTGAAAGAATAGAATTACCATAAAATAATCAATCTCCAAACCTAAAAGAAGATTTCCAACTTGATGGATCTGGTTTCCCTGGATTTGAACCAGCACTCGGTCCTTGGCCCCAGGTAAAGGGTGTATGACTGAGCTGGCCTGGACTCTATGCTGCAGTGCTGTGGATACTATGGTAGGATCAAGGCCATACAACTCAAGGTTTTTAATTAGTGTCACCTACAAGAAGAAAATGAATACATACTACTCTATAAATGTATCAGTTTAGTGAAATTGAGTAGGATAATAAGGGTAGACATGTAACCTTTTTATTAGATCCTCTAGAAGCCACAGAGATGTCTATGGGATCGAGATGACCCTTCCTTGTTAAAGGCTCTTGTCCTGGGAACACAATCTGATAGCACTCTTGCATCTTACTGAGCGTCCTGCAAAGAAGAGTAAAACGATTCAATGCTGTGTCAAGACAACAGTGTTCTCCCACCACCACAGATTTCGCATTTAATTTCTTACAAGAAAAATTCCACCCAATAATTTGCCTTGGCTTAAATTCACAACATCAGCCCTTTATTGTATGATTAATATATCCAGGCTTGCGATGTGCGCATGGAATACATTAGCTTTCAGTTTATATAAGGGAGGATAAAATTATTGGGTCTAGTATGAGAAAAAAAAGGAATGCCCATACACTCAAGTGTCTTATTCTAATATGTGTAAAATGCAGATTGCTAAAGTAATGTGTAATAATTTAGGAGTATAAAATGACAATAATCTATTATATTGTATGCAAAACATACTAAGTCTAATATTTTTTCCCCATTCAATTGACTGCACCTGCTGAAAAGATCATCCCACTTTATTGACTCCACTTCCTGGTATTCCGATTTCTCCAGCAGACAGTCGCACAAGGTAGGGTTTATCATAACATAACTGTTAGATGGAAAAAAACAAGACAAAATGTTCAATAATACTTGAGAAGATGTGCCTGCTCATACAGCCTAGTTTTTATTAAATTTCAACAATAATTTAAATCAATTTAGTTTTCGTCCCTATATGAATTCCTGTGCCGTCTCAATATCCTGGTCACATTTAAGTGTTTTATTAAATTATAATAGAATCAGAGAGACAGATGGCTCAGTGTCTTGCACAGAGGTGATCCAGGTTTATCACATCGTGAACTCACTTTTTATTGTTGTCAGCAACCAGTTCATTCTTCTTCACATAGTCAGTAATTATACTCCTCACTTCTGCAGGCTGAAGTATGGATCCTTTTCTGTCGGGGCAACATAAGGAAATTGATACATCAATACATTTACATAAGATAACATTTTATTAATATTGGAGACATTGACCCCACAATACTATGAAGTGCAAAAAAATGCTCTACTGTCTACATATACAATATGCATAAAATAAACAATGTATGTATATCATAAAAGCAATAAGCAGCAAAAAGAATTGCAGCCCATTCATTTTTTAGATTTTTTAGATTTGTTTTTTTCCATATTGGCCACCTTTAAGTATGGATAATGTAAATCAAAATATAATGCAACATTGTTTGTAGTGCACCCTCATTGGGGTTGTGGTTGACTGGAGCCTATCCCAGTGACTTTTGGCAGGGTTAACCCAGAGGCCAACTCGTAGGGCTAACACAGACAGACAAGCTTTCACTCTCACATTCATTCACTAGGGACAATTTAGAGTTGCCGATTGACCTAACACATGGGGGGAGGAAGTTGGACAACCCGCGGTAACTCGGGAAGGACATGCAGACTCCACCCAGAGAGCTCATGTGAGGTTGGTCTGGTCTGGAATTTGAACCCATGATGTCAATATTGGGAGGTGAGTGCTCTAGCCTCTCTGCCACCATGCACTACCACAGTAGTGCAATGGTTAGTGCTCTCGCTTCACAGCATGAAGGTCCAGGGTTCGACTCCCAGGCAGCCTGGGGTCTTTCTGAGTGGAGTTTGCATGTTCTCCCCATGTCTGCGTAGGTTTCCTCCGGGTGCTTCGGTTTCCCCTACCACTAAAAACATGTACAACAGGTGTGTGAATGAGAGTTTGTTGAACAGATGAAAACTAGCCCAGGACTGATTCTGAAGTTGCATGTTACATTAACATGTACTGTCCTGACCAAATAAACCAATAAATTAAACACACAAAAACACACAAAAACAAAAAAATCACCCCCAAAAGTATGAACTTGGCTCCAGACCAAATGCTTTAATGGATTAGCCATAGACCTCTAGATTAAACAGAGCCAATCTTAAAATAGACAATTAGAAATTACTTATTTTTTAGATTGATTCAAATTGGATTAATTAATTGCACAGCTTTTGATTAGTTAAACACAATTACACACTGAACTATAGGTTAAATGTTGAAATAAATAAAAATATGTGTACAAGTAATATAAACATTGCCACATGGGCTAACAGCCCCTCTGACTACCATTGTGCGTTTGACATTTTTAGCACTCATCTCAGGAAGTTGCATAAGTGGTTCCAGATACTGTGACATAAATAGTTTACCTGGCCTGTAATTGATTTGATCTAAACATCAGATGGCAGGTGTAGCACTCTAATCATTTTAAAACAATGTCGGACAAAAATATCAAAACAAGCTCTGTAATGAAACTATAGTTGCTGTGGAAATGTTGTCATAAACAGTTCACACAGGTCAGTGGTAGAGGTCAGTTACACAGAAACCCATCTGGAGCTTGAGGGATTCAGTGTCTCACTTAAGTAAATATGAAACTTGTGGATACATCTCGAGTCAGGGTTATGAAAATACACTCTTTCTACACACCTCTTTTTTGCATCCAGGAAGAGAGGTTCCACTCGTGCAGACACAGAGTACACAGTGGTGATCTCCGGAGGATTGTAGGGAATGTCCCCTTCCTGTCCCTCTGGCACTGGAACAACCTCACAAGCAGCCTCCTCAGAAACGCTGAAGGAACGTAGTCTGCAGAACAATAATAATGTAACAATGAGCCAATTATATCGACTGAGAACATGTCTGTGAATGTATTAAGATGATGTGGAATTTCACTCACTCAGGATTTTTCCAGTCCACCTCCACAATGCTTTCCACTCCTTTTGTCAGTTCTTTCACTCGTATCAGGCTGTGCTGTTGTTGCATTGTATGTAGAAACTTGGAAAGCTGTACAATATATATGAATGCATAGAATGTCTTTATTTGTAAAAGTTATTTTCTTACATTTTCAACTCTACCTTCTTATAACTTGATTTTTTGATGTCCAGTTGCTTCCCACTTGGGCTGAAATTAAAACATAATTGCCCGGTTTAAATTAATTATATTTCCAGTAAACTTTATTATTAGACTTAAAGACCATTTTTACCAGCAGGAAAACATGTGATTGCGTAGAAATGTGCTGGTCAACAGAGGGAGTTCTGACTTTTTGACTTTTGTCTTAAGTGCATGGAGAAAACACTGAAGCAGCAGGGCGTCCATCAGCTCTGTGAAAACAGAGGTGAATTTAGGTCATACACATTCTTTCATCAACAGGGTGTTTTGAGTGCTATAACTCAACCAGAAAGGACACAAGGTATTTGTTGGCTATGTTGCTCCATGGCAAATTTTGCTCTCTGTATCCTTCAACCAGTGCCTCCAGGCAACCTGCCAGGAGCAGGGACCCAGCTCCAGATCTATAACTTGAATCTTGAGCAGCAGAAACAAAGCTGGAGCTTACACAGTATGTATGTGGACTATGATGTTTCACTTATTAAAGTTACTTGTATGGATCCATTGATAGAGCAGTTTAAAGCACAGCTATACTTAGATGCATTGGGAAATCTATTTTCACCGGAGCATTTCTGCATTTATACAATCTAGTACCTTGTGCGCTTTTTTGCTCATCCTCTGTTTTCTTGTCTATGTCGATTTCTTGCTGGAGTTCATCAGGCAAGCTTAGTTGCTCCAAACCAGTGCAGCCCTGGTCAGTGACCTCTTGACTGTGTGCCTCGTCACCACATGTTGCCACCTGATCCTCTTTTCCCAGTTCATCCTCTGGGTTACACTCTTCTCCGTTCACTTCTTGTTCTTCAGTTGTTTCTGTATTATCTGGTAAAGAAGGTGGGCCTGACTTATTGCCAAAAGCCCTGAAACACAAACTCAACAGATGTATTATTTCAATTATGTAATAATGAGTTAAATTTCACCTTATTACATTATATCTTACACTTAGCAACAGATTTAAATTAATAGAGAAATATGCTGATGCCATTCCCAGTCGATAGATCGACCACAGCAAACCTAAAAACCTCAAAGACTCGTACTAACCACAGAGCATCCATGTACGTGTGAAGGACGCAAACACCTCTGCCTTTCATGTCTGAACTCTGCATCTCTGTAGAAGACACTGCTGCTGTCCCAACAGCAACAGGAGCCCTATTATCAGCAAAAGCAAAATCAGCTTTCATCTTCAATCAGCTTTATTTAAATATAAATAGTACAATCCAATATAATTGTAGTAAAGCAATGTGAACTTGCCTATTATTGACCACTTTCACAGCACAGCAGTCCCCTTGCTTCACATGTGGGAGACCATTGCGGGTCACAACAACACCCGGAAGCATTAGATCTTAGTGAAGTTAGAAATAAACATTGTACAAAGATTTAATGAAGGAATAGCTATGTACATGACTTTAAAGAGAACAATCTGCACCTGCCCCTCCAATTAACTTGTCAAGCACAGGAGGCCACGTTGTAAATGCTGGCAGCAAAGAAGGAAATCGCCATAGCACATAAACTGAAAATAAATATGCACAGGTGATTTCAACAGTCTACCACAAACTTTTTATGTTTGACCAAATCAGATTACCTGTAGGGTAAATGCGTTTCTCCAACTCAAAAAATAATGGATTTTTATTAAGGACATAAAGTGTCACTGCATCTCCTTTGTGAGCGTAAATTTTAACTACATTTAACTCTTCTTTGTTGGGAACCAATTCTGACAGCTCATCTGCAGTTAAAACAGGAAAGGCCGCTGATATGTCAACTTTGAGCTTTCTCCTGAAGAGATAAAAAAGAAATAAGTTGAGTATTCTTGTTTGTGTTGTAATTAATGCTTACAGAGACTGGGCTGGTTTACACTACAATATTAAGGTAAGATAATTAGATGGATGATAAAACCATGCTATTACATTTAATGGCATTTTACTCATTGTATAAATGCCAAAGGGTACAAAATGTATTTTGCAAAGTAAGAGTAAAATAATAATAAAAATAGCTAGTTTAATAATTTGCTCATACAAGTGATTCTCAACTAGTATGTAAGGACAAGTGGGTGGGCTACAGGGAGCTTCAAATGTTCATCATATTTAAAGTATATTTCATAGTTGTATTCGGAAAGGTAGATTACAGACAAAAACACATTCCTCCAACCAAAATGGTAGCTTTTACTCCCCATAAAATAAACTGTTGTCATATGACAGCATTAGCAAGGGTTTGCAGGAAATTAAATAAATATCATCTGCACCAAATATTATTTAATCACAAAACTCTTGTTTGTAATTTTTGAGATAATTGTAACTTCCTCAAAGACAACACTGGATCCTCTGTATATGTGTGTTATGTCTATGTCTATCTATATTGACAGTACCGATCAAAAGTTTAAGACCAGTTGAAAAATTGACAAAAGTCACATTTTATATGGTTGGATCTTAACAAGGTTCCAAGTTGAGCTTCACTAAGCACCAAGAAATGGGAGTGAGACAAAAAATGTTGTTTTTAAAAAAATTGAAAACAACAATTAAACTAAAATATGCTGTTTTGCAGCTGATCAAAAGTTTAGGACCACACCTAAAAAACAAAACAAAAACATAAACCCTGAAATCCCCTCAAAGCAGAAATCAAAGTTCCAAACATGACCTCAGTAATGAGTAGCACCTCCGTTATTGTTGATCACTTCAAAAATTGGTTGTGGCGCTTGAAGCAAGTGCTTCCAGGAGGTGAGAGGGAACATTTCTCCAAGTGGTGAAGGCGGCTTTACGAATGGCATCTACTGTCTGGAACTGCTGTTCATTTTTGTAAACTTCCCTTGCCATCCATCCCCAAAGGTTCTTAAGTGGATTTAGATCAGGGGAACAAACAGGATGGTCCAAAAAACTGATTTTATTCTCGTGGAAGAAAAGCAGGTTACATTTTTTCTCATCATAGAATAAAACTTCCACCTTTCAGTGTCCCATGTTTGGTGTCCTCTTGCAAAGCTCAAGCGGGAGTTCTGTGGTGTTCAAGGAGACAAGGCCTTTGAAGACGTGCTTTGTTTTTGAAGCCTTTCAGTGGCAGACGTTGTCTGATGGTTATGGGGCTGCAGTCGGCAGTAACAGCCTTAATGTGGGTCGAAGATCGTCCATTTAATGTTTTTGTTCCATAACCCTCAGGATCTTTTCAGAAATCAAAATTACTTTCTTACTGCGTCCCAACAACAACAACCTGACCACATTCAAAAAGAGAAAGTTTTGTTGCCTTTGCCATCAGAACGTCATGACAGTGTGAATACCTGACAGAAAATTACACTGAATCTGCATTTTTGCACAGATTTATGCTTTTAAAGGCATGTGGTCCTAAACGTTTGATCAGCTGCAACGGCCTATTTCAGTTTATTTTAACCCTTTTGCGATTTTCGCATAGAAATAAAATGGGACGTTTGTGTCATTAGTAAGAAATATGACATTGGTCTGATTGGATTTTTTGATCAGCAGGCCAAAATAGAATTTTGTGCAAAATTTTGAAAAACTAAATTTCTTGCCCCCATATAAAAGTTTGATTTGCTCTGTAGGCGGCGCTAATGTGCCACATTTTATTTTTTGCATTATATTTCGTTTAACAATTGAAAAAATTGGTCCCAAGAAGAAGAAAAAAGAAAGAAAGAAAGACTATTCCGATGCAAAAACAATGTTTCCCATTTTTTAAATTTCAAAAACTTTTCTGAAAGCGCGCATCATCCCCATGACATAGTGCCGTGTTTCGCACAAAACTAATAGGCCTCTCGCCAGATTTTGGCACTCGGGCCTAAATATATTTGATAAGTAATGTTTTAGAAAAGTGCCTTTGCTCCAGGTTTTGAGTGGCAAAAGGAACGCACTTAATTTAGAAAAGAAGGCAATTCATTGTTTTTACAATTACAGCATCATTGTAATTGAATTGAGTAATCAGTTAGGTCAGTTAAGAACAGATTTTCATTTACAGTGACGATCTAGCCAAGAAGCAGCACAAAATCAAAACAAAGGAAAAAAAGCCCTCTTTTTGAACGTTGTCAGGTTGTTGAGCTGCATAAGCAGGGCCTCTCTCCATCGCTGCTGAGGTGGGACGCAGTAAGAAAGTAATTTTGAATTTCTTAAAAGATCCTGAAGGATATGGAACAAAAAAGTAAAGTAGAAAACCCCAAAAAATGACACCAGCATTGAGCCCAAGGATCCAATTATCCATCAAGACACTGAACAATCCTTGACCCAAATTAAGGCCATTCCTGGTGCTGACTGCAGCCCAATAACCATCAGACAACATCTGCCACTGAAGGGCTTCAAAAACAAACAAAAAAATGTCTTCAAAGGCCTCGTCTCCTTGAACGCCACAGAACCATTGCTTGGACTTTACAAGAGACTTGGGGCATGGAAGGCATGACAGGCATGAAAGGTGGAAGAAAGTTTTATTCTCTGTTGATAAAAAAATGTCACCTTGATGGTTCTGATGGTTTCCAACGTTACTGACACGACAAGCAGATCCACCTGAGAGGTTTTCTACGCACCACAGGGAGGGGGCACCATAATGATCTGGGGTGCTTTTTGCTTCAGTGGAGCAATGGAGCTCCAGGTGGTGCAGGGGCCCCTGGCTCTGTGCAGATCTTGCAGAGAGCATCCTTCATGACTGAGGGCCCTCGTGTGTGAGAACCACTGGGTGGTAGGACAACGCTACAGTTCATAAAGCCCGCAGGACAAAGGACTTCTTCAGGAGAATAACGTCACTCTTTTGGACCGTCCTGATCTTAATCCAATTTAGAACCTTTGGGGATGGATGGCAAGGGAAGTTTACAAAAATAGACAGTTCCAGCCAGTAGACGCCATTCGTGAGGCCATCTTCACCACTTTCACCACTTCTCACCTCCTGGAAACACTTGCATCAAGCATGCTGCAACCAATTTTTGAAGTGATCAACAATAACGGTGGTGCTACTCATTACTTCATGTTTGGAACTTTGATTTCTGTTTTGAGGAGGTTTCAAGGTTGTTTTTTAAGGTGTGGTCCTAAACTTGTACTGAACAGGCTATTTCAGTTTAATTCTTCTTTTCAATAAAATATTTACTCAAACTTTTTTGTCTCCAATTTCTTGGTGCTTACTGAAGCTCTACTTGGAACCTTGGAACTCCAACCATGCAAAATGTGAGTTTTGCCATTTATACTGGTCTTAATTTTTAAATCAGGACAGCAATTAAAACATTTCCAACCAAGAATTAAAACTGTTAAAAACATGAGCACCGATCCTGTAAAATGGTCAGGATTGAGATTTTGAATGCAAAGAGAGGAACAAATGAACTGAGTAATATAGTCTGCTGCAAATGGTTCTGGTCACTTGCAGCAAAACATTTAATGTTAACGTTTAATGAGGTGCGACCATAAGATGTGTGGGCTTTAGGAACTGTTAACAATTGAAACGGAGTGTACGAGTCCAACTGGAGCTTAGTTTTGTAACAAGCTGAGGTATGAGGGTGTTTAACCAATTAAGGATATGTACATTAACAATAACTAGTGTGCTTGTCTTCATGTGTGGAGAGAGAGCCACTTCACCAGAGAGTAAAAGCTGCAGTGGTGAACGGTGCAACAGTCACAAAACGTATAGCTGTAATTCATATGATACATATTAACATCAAGCTCATGGAGCATGTTTTTGATGCTGATCTGATACAATACAATTGTGTCCATTGATGGTTCACAAATTCAATTAGTATATTACACAATTACAAGTACCAAGGCGTATGACGTGATTGATCTTCACTGAAGTCACCATAGTCTACAATTGGAAGGACTTCATGTAGTTTTGACTAGAAGCTCTTAAGGAGAGTGTATGAAGGAGATTTTATGGCGTTTAATATTCTTGATTTAACTTAGCAGACCATTAATATGAAGCCTCTCATTTGGTCACTTATCTAATACTATAGTATATGCTTATAGAAATGCTATAATTCACCCACCTTGAGTGTAGCCACCTTGAATATCATCTGTATGGGCCGCACTTATCAGTTTTGCTGCGCTTAATTTCACTCAAACCAAGAGCTTAGCTCCCCATGCACAATCAATCAGATCCATTGATAACCATAGGCTGTAGCTGGCACTTTTAAGAATATCTGAACAAGATGTTTGACCTGATATTTTTTACGAAGTATGCTATCGTCAATGCCTACATGGCAAGGCGATTTTAACATACATTAAACATAAAAAAGAAAGATACTTATACAGGCCTAAAACTAAAACGTAAAATAAGTACAGAGTAATTAAATGGCGGTAGAACTCAGAAGATAGACAGTGTCAGCATATATCTCACCTGTCAGAGCCTTTGATTACAGTGTTGGATTTCACTCTGAACGGTTTGGCAAACATGATTAAAAAGGGTAAATTTTCATAGTATGTACTTGACAAAATCAACTTCTACAGTGCACCCATATCTTACGATTACAGAACAAAAATAAACAAAACATATCTTCAACGCGACCGTTTAGCTTTATGGTCCGACACTTTTCGTCTTCCGATGGGAATCTGCTACACTGCGTTGCAGTTCCGCCCCGTGCTGTCCGCATGTCCCTCTGATGCTGTGAGTACAATGCATGGTAAAATGTTAATATCTTTTTGTGCAAGTTCATATGATCAAAAATAACAAAAAAAAAAGGCAATCTTGTGCTGGTGTTTTAATTTAAATTACATTTAAAATATTATTACTCGGTCTTGTTTGTGGATAAACTATACAAAGCTGTGAAGGTAACAAGTTAACGTCGAACACAGTCAATTAACTTGAGTGAAAATTCTATTCAAAACGCTAGACTGTGTTGAGTGTGTAATATTGAGCAATATAGACAATTCAGTCAAATGTAATTGAATGTTGTTTATGGTAACATCAAATTAGAAATAATTGTTTAATTTGAGTTTGGGATAGAACGTCAAAAAACACCCGTTACTATGGATATCCGCCATGTATGCAGCTGGTGTGTTAAACTTACATAGAGAAACATTAGCCAAAACGATGTAAAAAAAAAAAAAAAATGAACAAAAGAAAATCCATTTAAGAACCTGATAAACTGCTGGGTCATTTCTGGTAAATACATTTATCAATATATAGTGTTATAATGCTTTTGAATTAACGCTAACTTTAGTATTTAACATCTTAAAATCTCCATCGATTTAACATTAGGATAACTGAAAATACTGTTATGTGCGACATCACGATCTCGAGCTTAATACATACAACTTTTTGACTCTTTTGTGGCAAGTCACAAACTTTTCACACCAAGTTGGTTTACCAGCTTGTTAAATACTTGTCTTCCTATGTTCCACTCATAGACATAAAAACAATCCACTATCAGAAATAATCTAGCAGTGGCACCTTCAGGTTCTTGAAACGGGTGGCTGGAACGGGGGCTCTTTTATATATAACAAACCACATTTTTAGTAACTTGGGGCACTTATTGGGGTAATTTTGAATGATAATTGATTGATAATCATAGTCTTGTCAAAAATGTATCAAAAATATTCACTGTCATATCATATAGGTTTGATGTGGTGAACCATCTCTAATTATCGAGGCTGCACTTTTGCGTTGTATTTACTGACATTCAGGATAGGTACGAGGAATTATATGCATTCAATTTCAGTTACCAGCCAATCAAACATGGCCAGGCCTGGACCCTGAGTACCACCAGAAGATGCCTGAGCATGGCCAGTGATACAACCCACCTACACAGGGTCACACACACACACACACACACACAAGCACATACTCACACTCTCTAAATACATGAGGCTTAGTACATAAACCAGCTGAGGAAGCACCATTGGTGAAGCTGTCTGCACCAGGAGCAGAGATTTGACCGCAGCCACAGGACACAGACACCGGGCCCAGAGGACAGATAAGGCAGGCCCCAAACTTCCTCCAGTGACACATGAGCCAGGGCCCAGCAGCCACAGTCGACCACTGCTCCCGGTACAGAGGGCTCCACTGGGGAAAACACTGGAGAGCCTAAAAGGGATAAAAGAATTCATAAATAAGAGAGCCGATAAGGAAATGAAAAAAGAATTCAAGAATTTAGGAAGCCTAAAATAAGTGAGTACAATAAATACATAGAATAAAAAATAATCATAGTAAGATTTAACTAATTAAATAATAAATATTAATCAAAAGCCAAACTAAAAAGGTGTGTCTTGAGCCTGCTCTTAAAAAGCTGAGCGTTCTCTGCAGCCCTGAGCTCCTCTGGCAGGCCGTTCCAAAGACAAGGGCCGTAGTGCTGGAAAGACAACTCGCCGTGGGTGTTTCCTGACTTTGTGAATGACTGGAAGTCGGCTGCGGGAGGAGCGCAGGGGCCGCCAGGGTTCATATGGTAAAAGCAGTTGTGAAAGATTAGGGCTGCACAATATTGGAAATTATTGCGATATGCGATACGGTTAAAAAGATCTGCGATATCGGTATTATTGTGATATTTAAATACACTTTTTGATCAAGGCTGAAACAAAATATTATTTTAGTATTTTATTTTGGCGATTTATTTGTAGATATAGATTTAGAATAAACTAACATTTTTAATCAAATACATGTTGAAATATTGTGAATGAAGGTTTCTAGATAGAGAATATTTATGAATAACATGTATAATTGAGGAAAATCAGGAATAGTCTGTTCTTTTTTTCCATCTAATTTTTTTGAAAGTTTTAATTTATTCAGAATTTTCCCTTTTTAATTTTTTCATTTTATAAACAGAACATTTCTATCAGATGGAAGACTTTAGTGTTACTGCCATATATTTGTTTGTTTTTTGCGATATCGTTATTGTGTCAGCCAATATTGCGATATCGATGCTTTTGCAATATATTGTGCAGCCCTATGAAAGATAAGAAGGTCCAAGACCATTAAGACATTTTAAAACCAGTAAAAGAACCTTAACATCTATCTTATTAATAATAATAATAATAATAATTATTATTATTATTATAATTAT
Source organism: Rhinogobius similis (assembly GCA_019453435.1). Classification (NCBI taxonomy): domain Eukaryota; kingdom Metazoa; phylum Chordata; class Actinopteri; order Gobiiformes; family Gobiidae; genus Rhinogobius; species Rhinogobius similis. The sequence goes on along the minus strand of CM033624.1, from coordinate 16,081,417 downwards.
AATAATAATAATAACATTTAGTTTATTCATTTATTTGTAGTTCCCACAGCACACAAAAAATACCATCTCTATGCAATGCTATTATTATCAACGGATGTCAACGGAGTGGAATCTAGCATAAATTACTTGAGCCATGTCGAAATTTGCTTAAATACCTTGCACAACCGCAGCGTGTGAAGCTATAATGTTATCCAATCGTTCTGGCCTTAAATTTTCAAAAAGATCATTGACATTACATGAAGCAGAACGGGACATTTTCACACAAACCTTTGTATAATTTAATTGCAATTGTTTCGCTGACAAATGTTGTTTGTGTCCTTACTGTTTTGTTTGTCTTGTGGTTTTCAGAGGCCAGAAATGAACGAGTTTCTCATGCCAGTGTTGTATAGTCGTCTGCTGCACAGTAAGTGACACATTCGTCACAGTAAAAAAAGTAAATGTTTTTGTTGCATTTAGAGCAGTGATAACAATCAAATCAGAGGTAAAAGCAGAACTGGAGGCTGTGCTTATTTAAAGATGATCTAACTTTCATGGTGGAGGATATGCCACCTGCTTCTCTCTATGGAAATGTTATTGATTTGCTTAAAATGTTGCACTATATGGTATTATATCATTATATCTCGCCTGAGACAAGTAGACAAGTTTTTATGTTTTGCCATAAAACATGTATCGTTTTGTTTAATGCCGTATTGTGCAAGCAACATAGTAACATCATGATGGAACACTAAGAAAGGTTACATAGTGCACCTTTAACCATAAACCTTTTACAGTTTGAACTGATCTGTCTTATCTGTGCCAGAGGGATGCTAAAGGCTTCCCTGATGGAGCAGGAGCAGCCACAAAACCCCACATAAACATGGTTTATGCTCTAAGCAATCTAGTACTCATGGCAACTGTATTTTAGTGCTTCAAGTTAAATGCTGTGTAACATGTTTTGACTATCCAAAAAACTCACTTGTGATTTAATTTTTCCTTTTAATTGTCTTGTGGTGAGTAAACATATGACCAAATTATCACACCATTCTAATGTTTTCTGAACCATTTTGACAGTAATTATTAGTTGGTTACCCATGTAACACTGCAGGTGAGGCTTCTGCCACAGACATTGGACCCCATTTCCATTTTCTGGGGAAATACCTTCTTTGAACATGTTTTAGACGCATGGGGAGGGAAAAATCTCTCTAACATCACTCTTTACAAACTGATTCCGGTATATTTGGCACAATCTAATCAAGCAGACATTCACTCAGACAGTCAACAAGCAGACAGTGTGTAATTTAGTTTGGTCCTTTGTGCAATATTAACAAGTCTGGGAATGTTTCTTTTAGCAAGATGTGAATAATAGCATTCCTCAGAATAATTGATTAAATATTAGTGTAGATAGCATTAGGTAATGTGATTTATTTTCCCGGGAAAGAAGGTGGTCTTATACGGTGAAATAATTTTCCATGCGGCAACTAAATTGCAGCTTCAAACTCTTGTTTGAAATGCTTTTTTTTTATTTTAGAGCTGAATTGATATTAAATAAGTTAAGTGTTGAAAATGGTGCGAAGTTGAATTTCTGGGATACTATTTCTACATGTAGACTTCCACAGCAACTTCTGATAGCAGTAAACCCAAATAGTTTTCACATGTAGAGAAGGGGTACAAAGGTAGACCTTGATTAGGCTGGATGCTTCTTGATCAGTGGTTAGACAGAATGTTTCGGTGAGGACAAATTATTTTTATGGCATACAATGTAGTGTGGGTCTCTGGTCCAGGTGTTCATCAATGTATGCGTCCTAAACTTTAAACTCACAATTTATTGTGACATATTTCTTGGCAATCCATGATCCAAGATGTTCTATTGTGATACATAAATTAATTATACATTTCTGAGTTATGCACTTGCCTTATAACTTGCTGACTACTGTATTAAGGCTCTGCTGGACTATAAAGGTGAAAATATTCATAGGACAATTGTATTCTGATATTAAGTGCATATTTAACATGAAATTCCAATGTAAATCTAATGCGTTATTCTAGATGTCCAAAACATAATTTAAGTAAACTTTTAACACCAGTTGTAAGGGATATCCATCTATCAGTAGTATTGGAGTATGTATTGTACCATGGACTGTGGATTGAGCTACAGTATATATTGTATTGTGAGGTACTGGGCAATACTCAGCCCTAGAATGAATGGTTATTATTATTATTATTATTGTTGTTGTTGTTGTTGTTGTTTTCTCTATTTTATAAATAGTAACAAAGATGTGTTATGTTTTCATCATCATAACTAGCTTTATTCTTGACTTTTGTTAGGTTTTGTTGGTTTCATTTGGTCCTTGCTTACAATTGAATGTCAAGGCACACGTTACCAGACTCTTAGGTCTTATAGCCTTGTAAATTCCCACTGTGTGGGTCTTTGAAGCTCCTTCTCATAAAAAAAAAAAAATATGTGTGTGTGGTTTTAATGAGCAAATTGTGGGTAAAGAAAGTCAAAGAGGTACTGATATGTTGTAGAGAGGACATAGAGTACATAATTGGGGGACAACTGAAATGCCCCTGAAAACTTCCTGTCAATGATGATTTATAGAAGGATTGTTTAAATGTCACAATATTCAGTGTTTCTTCTCCTTTTTAGGGATACATGAAATTCATTTGTTTGGGTTCTTTGCCATGTTGCTGCTCGGGCTGCTCTTTGCAGCAACCCTCATTTATAAAGATTTGGTTATGGGAGTTGATGACTCTGGTTTGTAGACGGCACATTTCAAAGCTACGGTCAATCTCTCTTCCTTGTTATTATATAAAAGCTAATGAATCATGTTGCAGGAGGCTGGATTTTATTTGCATATCCCACATAGCTGTTTTGCGTTACTTTGATGGTGTAATGAGTTCCTTGACAATTTTTTCATTAGAAAACCATGGATCTTGTCATTGCCCTGAATGGTCTTCTTAATCCCTATTCATTTACCTGGGTTTAGATTGGCAAGAATACATTTACACCAAAAAACTAAATATACAGTATACTATGACTGAGGTGCACTTTATTCGGGTTTTACTTCTAAGATTATCATAAAATAGTTTCAGTACACTTAGATGTCAAATGTCTTATGAGCTAATGATTTACCTTTAAACGTTTGTGTTGTGACTAAAACCTTGGCAAATCAAGTCCTTTGTTTGTTCCTCTCTCCTCAGGGTGTAACAATCATTAGAGGCCATTTATTGCAGAACAGCATCAAGCACGATTTGGTTACTTCACCTGAAAAGAGCTCCTTTGAATGGGCCTTACTGAAACGCTTTGTCAGATTTGTTTTCTGTCCGTCTTGTCTATACAGTATTTTCTGCGGTGTGACAGGAGATGTCGCAGGAGCCTCACTACAAATATAACTATAGAGCTTGTTTTATAATTTTATAACTGTCCCATCTTAAAGGCTATTTTTGAAACTATTAGAATTGCATTTTTCATAGAAATTACAGCTGGCACAAAGGACATCTAATTGGTGCATGGTTTATTTCAGAAAAGCTATATTATACAAAAGATAAAAAATATAATTATTATTTACTTTTACATTACCTGCCTCTGACACAAATGACTTATTCCAGGAAAGTTTGAAAAAAGTGTTCATCACACTGCTGGACATTTGAGTGTTTTGTTTTTGCCAAAAAAAAAAAAAGAATAATAATAATAAAAAGTGCAATATGACATTGCACTTTTTAGTGCATGACATTCTACAACAATGTGTAATTAATAGAAGAAAGTTTTGTGCACTGTTGAGGACTTTTTTGAAGACAGTCAGTAGGAGTATGTTTCAGTCCAGAAGAAGCAGCTTTGGCGCCAGCACAAGAAATGCTAACTTTCTGCCAACAGCATGAACACAGTGCACAAATAACTGGGTTGGTTGTGCGAAGGTCATGCAGGAGACACAATTTATTGTCAACAAATACATGCATGCTTTGTTGTTCTACTTTAATTCCAAAGTAACATTGTTTTAGTGTAATGTAAATCATAGTTTGTACAGCATACATGTTTGGTTTTGCAAGCATCCCACCAGAACAATAAACAACAAGGCAGCTTTCCTAATGATAAGGCATGACGCGGTGAGAGAAAACAGGGTTGTTAAAAAGCAGATGTCTGCGGTCGAACACAGATGGGATTGATATTGACATGGCTGGAGGTGATATGTTGTAGTGTATAGTGTAAGTGGAAAAATGTATGTGCTTTAATGAGAGCGTGTGGTTGGGGCTACAGTTGGAACTGCGAGGGGGATATTTACCATATACATCCAAGCCTCAGTCTCAGAGCGACACAGACAAGGGGAGGTGTAACTTGGGAGCATCCAACTGGTGAGTGAATCCTTTAAATGTAGAGTAGACCAACTCAAATTATTTATCTTTTTCTTTAATTTTATATCTTCAATGTCTCTCTAGGTATCATGCAAGCATTAGTGCTTCTTCTCACTTTTGGATTAGTACAGCTAACTGTTGGCCAGTACAACCAGTTCCAGTGGTTGTCCCATCTCCGTGGACGTTGGCGACATGGTGGCTGGATGGCAGATGATGTGGACTGCCCTCTGGAGTGTGACTGCCCCTTGGCATATCCAACAGCCATGTATTGCCATAACCGCAACCTACAGCACATTCCCTATGTGCCCTCGCATATAAAATATGTGTACCTTCAGCACAACCAGATTACAGGCATCCAGGAGGGCGTGTTCGATAATGCTACTGACTTGGTTTGGGTCGTATTGTTTCACAACAAGCTAAACTCTGAAAAAATTGGGAAAAATGCTTTCAACAAACTTAAAAGTCTTGACCGATTATACTTGAGTCACAATGAGCTGACTCGTGTACCTGCTAACTTGCCTAAATCCATCACAGATCTTCGAATTGGCCACAACAAAATCTCCAAGATTTCTTCAAGCTCATTTGAGGGAATGGTGGACCTCACCAATCTCCAGCTCCAGGCAAATGAAATTGAGAATGTTGGTGGTGCCTTTAAGGGTCTGAAGTCTTTAAGCAGGCTGGATATGAGAAAAAACAAGCTAAAGAAAATCCCAGAGAACGTCCCTGAAAGGCTACAACAGCTGTATCTGGAGTTCAACCACATAGAGAGCGTGCCCCCAGGCTTCCTCGCCAAGGCGCCAAAGTTACAGTTTGTGCGCTTGGCCCACAATAAGCTAACGGATAAAGGACTCCCTGCCAATGTCTTTAACATCAGTACATTAGTCGAACTTGATCTTTCTCACAATAAACTGGAGAGGATCCCCACTGTCAGCAAGCGCCTGGAAAACCTTTATCTCCAAGCCAACAAGATCAAAGGTAGGAAATCCAAATATGCAGTACATATTATCCAAACAATTCTTACAGAACTATAAGTACAAGTGCATTGTATTACACTTCGAGATAACAGAATGCTTGATGAAACCCGTGGTATATTCATTTTCAACAAGGATATGTAAAGTCAGTTGGAAACTTACGATCCTCTGTATTAAATGAAGAGCCTGAATGTGTGTAGTATGAACACTGCTGACCAGGTGAATACTTGATTCAAGCAATGACTATTTTCATCATGACTGATGATTTAAATCTGAAATGAGGGTCCCCCCTTCTTCAGAGAATATTGAGAGAAAAACAACCAAGCCATAAATGTAACCATAATAACCAACTCTATGATGTGCAAACTATATCCCATTTCCAAGAGAAACGCTATCTCCTCACTATTGCATGCCTTCTCCAGGCCTTTATATTGAAATTGCATATTTGATACTTAATAAATGTGGATTTATTGCTCCTAACATCTTTGTATGACCTTATGTAGTGAGCACATGCCTTTAGTCATGATCATACAGCCAGAGTGTCAGTCATAACTTCCTAATATTCCTCTGTTCCCACTTCCCAATCTGTTTTCTTTCAGAGTTCTCCCTGAGCAGCTTTTGCAGTTCAATCGACATGACAAACTTCTCCATGCTGAGAATGCTGCGTTTGGATGCCAACGAGATCAGTGCCAAAGACATTCCTCCTGAAGCTGCCTACTGTTTGCGCCGCGTTGCTTTTATTGATGTTTAATGTCTGTAATTTTTTAATGTAGAGCCCGCAAAACCATTTTAGGAGTGATTTCTCAGAAGAAAAAAAAAGTCAGTCAAAAAACATTTATGACTGCATGCATTACAATAGTAAATAAGGTTAAATAGCACTAAAATGGTACTACAACTAATCTAAAACAGGGTTAAAAACGAATCTACATCCACATCATATCTAAATCAAGATAAAACCTTGATTAATCCCTGTAACAAATAAATACTCTACACATCCGCTGTATAAAAAAAATGCAACAAATGTACAATTGCAAAAGACAATACCACCAGAAAAAAGATAACTTGTGTTCAAATAGAGGCAGTACAGTCTAAGAACTACTGCTTCAAAGATTAGCATTGCCAGTATTATGTTAATAATTGATTGATTGATTGATTAATATGAACTTTTTCTGTGTCAAATCCGAAATGCTTAAAGTTGATTTAAGTAGTTTACTTTGTGTACCAATTGTCTAAGCCAAACAAAAATGCGTCCAATTGAAAGAGGCGTGAAATTACACTAGTGTAACCGGAGCACTAATATCCTTTCAACCGACCTATTATTATATCATAATTTTGTTAGAATCCAACCTATTAAGGGATGGGGAAAATCAAGTGTTTGGCCATGTGTGACGTTGGCCTCTAATTACTCAGAATCTTTGTCTCCACCATGTGGTCCACCGTGGTTTTGCACATAATGGTGGGTTCATTGGCCCTCAGTTATCAAAGATCCGTTCGGCAAAATCAGTACGTATATGTGGTGTACGACCCAAGCGGTACACTCCGCACGCCAACTCCGGACGTTGTGTACCTTCTATGCCAACTTCAGACAAACGCCAAACTGTACAGTAAAAACACTTTGAACTGCACAAAACGTATTGCGTACCTTAATCTATTTGTTATCAGGATAAGTTTAAACTAAAACGCAGTTAATAAACGAAATAAAGTGTTTATTAAGATATCATTAATACATTATTAATAATACGTTAATAAACACATTAATATATTAGTTAATAATGTGTTGGACTTACTTTCAGAGAAGGATTATGTAACATCTGTAATTGCTTTAAAACAATTACAAACATCAAGAACAACTGAATTGCATGTCATTTATACAGGCCAAGTAATTTGAGTATCACATTTTGATCTTGTTGTGCAGTCTTTGACATTGTTTGCTCCTTATCCCAGATATTCCTCTTTGTTCTCTATGTGATTACCTTGTACGATTTTGAATAATAGATACTTTTCCCTGACATTTGCAGAATCTTGATTTTGCTTTGTAGATAAGAAAGGCCACACAACATGCTGGTTTAGACAGCTTTTAACGGCAGTTATTCTTTTTGTAATTAATAATTGTGATGGATTTGGTAAGGCGAGAAAATGCTTAGTTCTCTTGACAATTTTGGCTGCTTTGAGGCAGTCCCACATATTTATTGTTGAAGACAACTTGCCTTTTCATGTCACACAGCTGCCTTTAATCCTCTGCAGAAAGTCACTAAATTGAATTATAGAAATACTTTCCTTGTTTTGTAATGGAGTGTCTTGAAAAGAAATATGGGTTGTATCCAGTTCAGCAGTGGTTTGCACATTGATAAGCAGTAGCTTGTAAAATTAAGTATGTTATAGATCATATTATATTGCAGATTTTTTTTATATCTCTTTTTCTTTTGAGTTGTGGGGTAGGCTTGCTTTTTTGTGTGTGTAACCAGCACACATGCACATAATCAGCGATGGAGAACGGTTTGATGATGTGGTTCCCAAACTGTGGGATCGGAACATTGGAGAGTTTTTTCCTAGCGATACATTTTGAACGTTTTCAACATAAATGTAATCAAAAAGAAAATATGAAAATATGCTGATGTAATGGCTTTATTTTATATATATATGTATATATATATACATATATATATATATATATATATATATATATATATATATACATACACATATATATACACACACACACACACACATTTTTTTTCCCTTTTTTGCATTTTTTGCTTGGTGTTGGCCTGGTATTCACAGAGACACAGCCCTGTAAAAATCAACATATCCTCTGCCCAACATATGTCTCTGTGTTTTGTCCCAAGCTGTAAAAGACTACGAAGTATTAAACGTTATGCATTCATCGGATTAGTTGGCAGTGGCACCATTTCCCACCATTTCCTGTCACACCCTGCAGAACAGAAGAGCGCCTTGTAGTGCACTAACTGCTGTGCATTGTTTCTGCCAGTAACAACAGTTCAGTGTATTTGACCAATAACACACTACTCCCCAGAGCTCATATTGCAACTATTCACATTGTTTTGCAATAAAGATAGATGTACAAGTCCTAGGGTTATAACTGCAAAGCAGTGATCCCACGAAACTTAAAAAATGTATATGCTGATAATGAAGGAATCTATACTACAAAGCTAATTGGGAAGGGGAATCTGATTTTTTGATTGTTTCAACACACAGGCTGTAGGCAGAGAAGGGACTTTTAATAATAAATGATCTATTAAAATTAAATTTCAGTGTATGCATATCAATACAGTGCTAGCTAGAGAACATCATTTTTTTACTGTACATCATTGTGACTGCATTAAGTAATAAATAATTCATACATATTTTTGGCAAAATTACAGTCACAGGTTTAAATGGTAGCATGACTTTACGAAGGTGTAAAAATAAAACTTCAATGTTCAACAATACCTGCAATTTATAATGCGTAAACTTCATATACAAAACATATTCCTCATAAGGTCCATCTTTGCTCTCAGTTAAAGCAAAACCTCAGATTAAATAGATGAGCATGAATGATACATTACACACAAACACAAACGACTTTACAACTTGGATCAAATTTACAGGTTCACAAGTGCATTGTCTGCTGCTGCAAAAATATGCTCTTTATGACCTGCAATTGAGAAAACATCATGGCAACAATAAGTAATTAGACAGTTTTTTCTTAAAAAAACAACAAGAAAAGGACACTTACATTATTGCTCCTCCATCTCTATACCTTGTAGATCTCTGTTTTACATAGAAACACATTGATTACGTGAGTTCAACTATCATTAGGTGGCCCATAGGCATAGTATCACACTGTAGAAATCCTACCTTTGGTCTGTGTGTGTTCTTGACCTGTGACGAATCTGGGTTTTCTGAAAAACAGCACACAAAGAGCCCTGAATAATCAGACATTTGATACACCACGTATACTAGGTCATACTCAGACTTGTGTTGATCCAGACAATGACAAGGAACTAAAACATGTACTCACGTAAATGTGTTAGTACATTTACAAATAAATACTGATACATTCTACATGAGTCATACTTTTAGTGTTAACAGATTTTAAACATTTCCTCAAACTGACAGTTTACTTTCTTCCACTGTTTACTTTTTTTGACTGAATGGATCAGCGTTAGTGTCTAGAAACACCACAAACATATTTTTTCTTTGACAAACTGAGATCTTTTAATTTGATGTTTGCTGATTTTTGAAGCGTATGTCTGAAATTATCTGTGATTACTGTTGAGCTGTCCAAACATTTACCAAGGCTACTCTTTATAATGTATAGCAGGTGTTGCAACAAAGCTAACATTTGGGTGTAGCCCCCATGTTTATATTGTTTTGACTGGCGCCTCTAGACAAAGCTGTGGTTGATCCTGTGTCTCATTGAGCTGGAAAGAGGTCAAAGGTTAAGTTAGGATGGACTTCTGAAAAAGTCAATTTGTGTTTCTGATGTTTGATTTGTGAAGTAACATTTTATGATATTTTATGATACTTTCCCTTTTGTAGAAAATTCAAATGTGATGGGAATAGCAGAGGCATTTTGTCTGGATACGCTTGCTAAAATTGCTGTATGTTTGGCAGTTTAATACTTTTTTTTGGGGTGTCTTCCAAAATTCAAAAAATGCATAACGTGATATAAAGTGTAGTGAAATCTACCTACTGAAGAGCGCGCAGATGGACTGCGTAAATTGTCCAATAAGGATTCTGACAACTATAGGATCCTTTGTTGGACTTGCAGGATTTATTCACTTAAGAGACTAGTGTGTCCAAAACAGTCCTTGTTAAATATTTCACAAGGCCCAACTTCCTTTGACCTGACAAAGCTGAGACAACTAATGAGCTACTAAGCACTTGGACAAGGTTTTGACGTGATTAACTTTGAGTTAGTCAGTCAATCAGCATTCATCAAACAGTGTGCAACTCTTATTAAATAATAACTAAGAAGTAAAACAAGTTTGTATTTGGGTCTTTTTATTTTCTGGAATGATGAAAAAAATCTCATAACAAGTCTCATTACATACATGTGTGCATGAATTAGGGACATGCATGTGAGCCTTTTGTGCAAGGGCTGAACATCTAAAGAGAATAACAGGAAGAAAGCAAAATTGTGTTTTAGGTATATTTAAAAAGAATCTCTCGCCACACAGCAACAGACAGAATTTTGTATTTTAAATGAACATACATTAGTGAAAAGCAATTAGGGCGATATGTCTTTAGTCTATTAATCTTTAAATTTTAGTTGACCAACGTTTTCACTAATTATTTTATTGGGATTATAATAACAACAGAAAGGGCAAGGCATACACATTTAGCTATAAATGCAGAAGTAGATTGTGAGTTAAATGCTCCTTTTTATAGATAAATACTATTTTATCTGTAAAAAAGAAATGCTACTACTACTTTTCTGTAAATATTTGTGGCGCCATATTTAGTCTTTATTCAACCAAGAATTTTGTTAGTAGTCGACTTCAGCCCTAAACACATTTTGTGTTCTTTGTAAAAATGAAATAGATGTGGTTTACTACAAATACCAAGAATGCAGATGTTTTGGACAACCTGGTGTGCTTTTGCGGTGGTTTGTGTTTGGCTTAGTAGTGGAGGAAGCTGAAGGATTACAGGGCTTTGTGACATGTGACTTAGTCAGAATGCATTAGCCATAATCAAAACCTTTCTCCATGAAACAACTCTGTTTTTCTGCAGAGGTCTATTCATATGTATACATCCATCTGATACATGTATACAGCATTAATCTGCCTGATTTATGTTGTGAGAAACCTTGAATCAAATGCCTGTGTTTGGCTGTGGTTCCAGTGAAAGCCTAATGTGATTGCTGCTGATGTAACCATGTTAAGATCTGGTGAGAGTCCTACTGTTGTGCTGTGTGATTGGAGTCTTTCAGGGTAAAATATGTTTCCCTTGAACTTTTTCATCATCTTTCAGTGAAGTTTGAAAGCCATTTTTACATTTTGAGTAAACATGTTCAACCTACACAACAGATACAACTATACACGTGTGTGAAAACAGCAAATGTTAAAATCTAATAAATTACCTAATATGCCCATAGAGTTAGTTAAATACTTATGTAACTGTTCCTTAAGGGATATTTTTTCACACTCAGAATTGGATTTGCTGTCAGGACATCAAACACATAAATGACAGATGAGCTACTTCTGGCTTTTGTACTTTTTGTTTTTTTTATTTTATTTTATTTTTTTTATTGTAAGTTAAAATCATTCTCAGGGTTTTGATGAAGAAGTAACGAGGATATTGAGCCGAAGCCAGACCCATGCCCTGAGTCACAGCCAGCATTATGCCTAACACTATTGCCAATCCCAGAGAAGAAGAGAATCTCTAACATTCACACGTTGAGTGTGCTGCTGCATACAACCACAGAAATGTGAAAGTTTGGCCACTTCCTCTCTTTGTAATGTTCAGTATTTACTAGAAATAAAACTGGCTCTCACAAAGCACAGCGTTTGGCTTGGCCTAAGAATATGGCTTTCTCAGTACTGATGTAAATGCACACAATAAAACAGTAGCAGTACCTTTTGTGTGATGAGACAGTAGAGAGTGAGTATAAACAGCAGTCCACCACAGATGGAGGTGATGATGAAGACCAGTTTGTACATGTCTCGCACTGCTTTCCTCTGAGAGGCCTTTATGGAGTCCCTACCATAACTGTCTGTGGAGAACAACATTTGATCGGTTATCGTTGTTGCCCCAGACATGACCTGCATAATTCACATTTCTGTTTTGTTTGGGAGTCCCACCTGTGTAGTATTGAGTGGTAGACTCTGCTGCTAACTCTGTGGTGGAGCTCAGAGTCTCTGCGTATTCATTCTGGCATGTCCAATCGATAGGTACCTCGCTCATTGTGACCAGCTCCCAGTAAAGTGTCAATACCTCTAACACCCTCTGCAGTGCCTCTGAAGGAGAGCTTCTGTAAAGCATCTCAAAACTCTCAGGTTTGTCCTACAGCACAAAAACATTCCACTTTCTTCAATCACCATATTGATTTATCACATAAAACCACAAACATGTCACATATTTCTGTGACATGTTTCCTTTTATAGAAAATATAATCTATTATGAATTGAGTAAGGGCACTGGAGACTCACCTCCACCTCTTCATTAATCTGAGGCACACACTTCTGGGAATACATGTTGAGGATCAGGGCCCTCAGGGACTGAACATAACCATCATTGACTGAACCTCTGCCGTATTTGAAGTGTGTAGTGAGGAGTTCTAAGATCCAGGGTAAAGCAGCTTTTACAAAGCAGCATTTGCTCTGTGGGAAACCAGAACAAATGGTAATAAAATAAGCATAAGTAGATGGAAAGTTTGATTCAAATGTTTCAAGAGGAAACAGCCCATAAAAACAAGGGTTACCTTACCAAACTTCTTCGCTCTATGAACGTGTAGGTTGTAGAGCACCCAGTCTTTAACTGGTTATCCATCTGCAAAATAACAGTGAGACATCAGCTCTTTGTGTGAGGGATGAACAGACACGTCTCTGTGGGACCTACCAAGTATCGGACTGTGAGCAGGTGCTCCCGTGTGATAGAGTGTCTGCAGGGACCAGGGACCTCCGTCATCGTCAGAGGGAAGCTCAGCAACACAAGCACACACAGACACTTTACCTGCAACTGAGGCAGCCAGCGTCACACTCAGCAACCAACACATATGGATCACTTATGTGCATGTATTTTAAGTCATTCAGACTAGTTCAGTGTGAATATTCCCCTGTAAAACCACAAATGTGCTCTAATGATCATGTAGCACTTGTTGACATGGCCCAGGCTTCACAATACACTAATAACTAAAAACATTCCTCTCGCACGAAACAGTTTTACCACAAAAACATAAAGATGCATTTAAATGCATTTCCCTGCAATTACTTCATGACAATAGAGTCATAGATTGCTCTAAATATTTTACTTTCTTTTTTAATTTATGGTCTAGAAATCACTTGAGAATCAGAACAAACCGAACGATTCCGTTATTCTCTTCTGTTTGTGAGTTTTGCCTCTCAACAAGGGTCCTCTTAAAAGATCAGGTTTCGAGTTTAGCGAGCACGCTCAGCGGCGCTTTGCTGTGACAATACTACCATCCAAGTGTAAATGTGCATGACCTCAGAAGAACCTGCCTCAGAGTTTGATTAGTTCCAGTTACGGTCAATACTTCTGTCCACCATGAAGCACGGTGCGCACACCAGGCTCCCATGGTGAATATGATGACTTCTACCAAGCACCTTTTGGGAACTTGCGCAGTAAAATCAATTCCAGATGGACCCAGCCCACAATCCTGGATCAAAACATAGTGACAAGTCAACACTTATCAAACACCTACAGGTCTTTAATAAGCATAATCATCTGCCACTATACAGATTATAAATTGAAGTTACTATCCTAAAATAGACAACAAACTATTATTCATCTTGTAATTTACCTTAAAAAACAAAAATTGCTAAAGCAACGCAGGAATATGCATGTTGATGTCTGTTCCTCATATTCTTTTCACGTCTCTTTTGTAGGTTTTGAAAGTTGTATAAACTCATAATATATGTTTCTAGGAAGACTAATCGCTGATGCCAATAATAAGTGCTGGGGGCAATAATAGGTTCCCAAGGCTCCAAAGGAAAAAAAAATGTGTGCCATTATGTTTAATACCGAGCTAGGAATGCATCAGAGTAAGCTGAGAAAGGTAGCCCTCCTTCCCACAAACCAAAGCTCAAGACTTCAGTCCTCTGGCCGTTATTGGAAGTTCACTTAGTAACTGATGATGACTTATAATCAGATTAATCTAATCTAATATAACTATTGATGTGTCTGGTATGTGGTGAGAGCACATGATCCAAATGTCATCTATCACATGATTGCTTTTCTTTATCAGTTCTATGATGATGGTATATAGGTCAACAAACTGCTCAGTACAGCTATAAAATTCATAACATGCGCTCAAGTGTTCTTTTTTTATTTGCATGCTCCACTGAGGTCCACAGTAAAAAAGCTGTGCCCTTACCTTAGCTTTACTCTGGATCAGGGTTGACACAAGGATGGTCATCTGGTATGTGTTTGACAATGGAAAACACCAAACTCCTCTGTCACACACATTGAAGCAAAGAGATCCTTTTCCTACATTCAGTTCCACTCCACAGAAAGGAATTTGCTGTTAAGTAAATCTGACACTTCGTCATGTGGCGCTGTGCTTCAAAGTATTGCCTGATGGTGCTCCTCTTGCTCAGAGTGAGTTCAAACCAAGACTAACTGTCTCCACTGACAGACGGCCCTTTATAAGACCTCCCACCTCTCTTCTGCTAGACAAGATACCCTGTCCTGGGCATCACACTTATCTCAATTTAAATGACTAATGCAAAGATTGGAAATTGCTTTGGATTTGTTGACATGGATTTTTTAAATCCAAAGCAAATTGAAAAGACCTATACTATACTGTAGCGTCAAGGAAGTCCTGGAAACAACTGTTCATGGCCTAATTGTTCAGCATCCTTTGAAAACAAAATCAGCGCTTCAAACTGTCCATTGTTTTGATTGTGGGCCACACTCCGGCTGTCCTTAGGAGCTCCAAAGGTGCAGAAGGCTGACCTACCCGTGTGAAAAAGAAAAGCAAATAAAAATATAATGCCCTTCTAAGTTGAGATCGCAGTGAGCAAGGCATCTACAGAGGTTGTCTGAGGCAGGTGTTGCCTCATGCTGCTCCAGGAATCTAAGACTTTCTGTTATTTGGACATCACGTTGCACTGGGGTGAGTGTGCTTTATGGGACCAGTGGGTGTGTACGACTATGTAAAACTGAACTGAATAGGGGGAGAGAGAGAAAGAAAGCCACACACCAACTCGAATCAAAGCTATTTTAAACAGGGATTTTTTTTCTCTTTCCGATCTGTCATCCACACAGAGCGAAAAACATTTGGCCTGGAATCTGTCAATGCAGGAAGTCAATTTCTACACTTTTACACTTCGTCACTTGAATGTGCTTACATGCAACATTATGTGATATGGTCTTAGGTGATCTAAGAATCATCATGGAGTTTGATAGATTTCTAATTTCAGAACATCTGTAGTAATGCTAGAATGTGTATTTAAATCACTGCATGGGTATTAAGAGTCAGCATACTTTTTGTGCCAGTCTGAGGTCTAATTATTTAATTTAATTATTTATTTAATATATTGTCCACAATATGCTGTTTCCTTAGATCTTTGGACCAGCATAGGCCTTAATGAGAGACACCGTTCAAGCCATGACCACAAGTTTCACCAGAGATACATCCCAGGTACCAGTCATGATGACACTTGTCTATGCGTTCTCATGCACACCGTATATGCAGTGGTTAGACTGTGTTAAGACCATGGTACACAGATGGAAATGTACACAGTAAGATCAAACCCAAAAGTACTTTTAGAACTGACATCTCACATAGATTTACATTAAGAATGTGTTTTTACTGTAGCCTTCATCTGTGTTTCCTTACCTTCTTTGTTGTTGAACTGTGCTGATGTTGATTTTCTCTAATCTGGCCCTGATCTTTGGTATGCAGCTAAATGGTACATTTTGTACGGCAGTGATTCCCCAACCTTTTCCTTGATGCACCACCATTGGGCACAAGAGATTATTTCAGCCTCCTTAGTCCCAAAACACAAATGCAGGACATAATAAAAAAGATAACAGATCAGCGTTTGTTTCAGACAAATAAACTGTGGTTTTTTGTTTGTTTGTTTTTTTCTTTTACCCCTTTTTATATCATATGGTTGTTATTTTTTTACCATTTCATTTGAAATAATATTGTTTGACCCCCTGCAATTTCTGACGCTCCCCCAATGATGTCCTCAATTATAGTTCACTCAATGGCCCTCATTTGTCAATATTGCGCGGAAAAGGGTGCACATTTTGGGTGTATATTGGAAATACACAAGAAGGCGTGTGGCACGTAAATCCTGTGGATGGGGTCATTTGAAACCTGAATATTTCGGGGTGTTTCATGCAAATGACGATGGTTAATGACACCACATTTATCACCAGCTGCTGTGCGCAATTTTGTACTCAGGTTCATAAATGTCATGTCTGTGACCCATCGAGGCAACTGTTGTAATTTTGTGTGCTATAAAAATTTTAATGAATTGAACAGGAAATCACTATGAATTGCATGAAACGAAGAATTATGTTGTTGTTGCTCATTCTAATAATTTACCTAAAAATAATAATTTGCTATTAAATAATCAATTAATGTTTAAGTTCAGCTTCAAATAGCTGTGCGATGGTGTGATAGGTACGCAGTGGGACAAGACCCAAACCCAGATGCATGAACCACCGGAGCAGCTCTGGTTCCGGCTCAGTTGAAGGAGCGGGGAGTGACGTGAGATGGTGCGACCTCAACTAAGGAGAAGTCTAAGGATTTTGTCCAGATTGCTAAATTACAATAATTTAACTACTTTCTAGTTTAAACTTATCCTACTGACAAATAGATTAAGGGGCAGCAAATTTTGTGCAGTTCAAAGTGGTTTCACTGTGCAGTTTGACGTTTGTCTGAAGTTGACGTACAGAACCTTGGGAGTTGCCATATGGTTTGTGCTCACCGTGCGCTGGAACACTGATAAATCTCGAGGAGTGTACTGTTTTGGTTGTACATGTGCACTGATTTTGCTGCACGGAAGTTTGATAACTGAGAGCCGATGACTACGGGTAAAATGCATTAATTGAAACCCTATCCTATTTATCAACCTATTCTCTGCTGACAGTCCAGTCAGGCTGATCTGCGATTATGAATATGTCTCAGTTTAATTAAGTGTGGCTTGTATGTAATAATGTGAAATTAGAATTATGGTACAGTTAATTTTTTTTTAAAGTAATAGTTTTTTCTAGATGTAAAGTGATAGTATGTATATATAACAATTTGAGATCCAAGTAAGGACCTTTGAAGAAGACAAATATTTCTGTACTGTCTCATGGTGTTTGAGATTATGAAGACTTCTATAGTTGGACTGTACATTTATATTACTTGTACAAAGTGAAATATTTTGCTGTGGCTTGGATAGTGTTTGAACAGAATGTCCAGTCTACCACAAAGAAGCCAATTAATTCCCTTTTGGAAGATACTATTTACATTATCTTTATCGTTTGCAATCTGAAGTTCCTCTACAGCTGATTGCTGTTGTAGTATTTTAAACTATTTTTTACTTGAGCCTACAATTATAATGTTTTACTCGTACTCAAGTAAATATTGTACTACCTTCTTTCGTTTTAATACTTTTTTTGTAGTTAATTGTAACAGACAGTAGTATATTATTCTGCCTGTAATTGTCTACATATGCATCTATATTTAGAGCGATATAAAGCTCTTCTGTTGAGGAAGTGTTTTTTCTTCAGTCCGTACATCACCCCAAGCAGCTCACATGACAGCCGTGCAGTTGTTTTACAAAGAAACTCTCCAACTCTTTTTTTTTCAAACAATGACAAATATTTCTGTGACCAATCTACTGTGGCCAATAAATGTGCCACAACAATCTTATTTAAACTAATACTTGACATGACTAGGAGTAAAAATCAAACAATGCGGTTATTATTGTGGGTTGACATGTAACAAATTAAACTCCAGTAAACAAGTTTATTCTTGTTAAGTCAGCAGAATACAGGTTGTCACTTAAGCTGTAGATAACAATCATCACAGTCACACGCTCATACTTTTGTCACTAATAACTACAAATACGTAGAAACTTTTCAGTGCAGCCTTAAACCATACTGTGGCAGAACATATGTTATAGATGTCAAAAAGTAGGGCAGTGGTTTGCAAACTGTGATATGGTTATTATTGAAGGTACTCGTTCTTGATTTTGATTATTTGTATTTTGTTCAATTCTTTTCGTAACATTTCCTCTTGATAGATTAAATCACTGCTTGGTCCACTTCCATTCCCAATTAGACCTGGTTTAGTCCTGGATTCATTCTGATTCCATAGTGCAAGTCCTGGTTTGATCATAGGGATGCACCGATCCAGCTTATTCAGACCCAATACCGATTTTGATACTTGGGCTTTAAGTATCTGCCAATACTCGACATCACCTGAAACCTCTGCAGAGACTAAACATTTGATTTTCATATGACAACTGATCCAAATGAGTTATGTAACTGTTCCTTATCCTTCAATTAGCTACAGAACAGTTCTGTATAAATAAAGCCTAAAACATCATGAGATGTTCTGGACCGTTTACAGGCCCAGCCAGGATGTCGGCTGAACCCCATGCAGCAAATTTGTATCTATTGCCACCAATATATGATACCAGTATCGTTTCGGTGCATCCCTAAATCATACACAGCCACTGTATTGTTCTTGTGAATTTTGCATGCCGTAATCTGTTTTTATTCCCTGATTTGAACCTCCTGATCATTCTTGTTACCCCAACTATCTCTTGTGCGTTGAGCCTACCTGGAATATAAAGTTTGTGAACCACTGCTTTTATGAGAAAAACAAAAACAAATGTACTTTGCATCACACAGCTGTAGCGAACCCAATCCGGTTATTGCGGCGGTCAAACTCTGTGTAGTAGCGTGCAATGAAGTTGGCTCCCAGGATCCAGATTGGGCCAGTAGGGGGCGGTACGTCCAAGCCCCTGAAGGTGACGGTGCACACGTCACCTTCCATCTGGGAGTGCTGCAGGGTCAGCCAGTGAATTGTTAGAATAGTTACAGTATTATAATGTTATTTTGTTTCTACACTGGGACATTACTTTGCTTAAAACAAAAACAGTTCTATGCCACTGTATACATGGATGCTCACAATAGTCAAAATTATAAAGTAACGTTAACTCTAAAAAAGTTAAGATGTTCCGCTCACTTTAAAAAAAACATTAACCCTAACTTTTTTTTATTCTTTTGATTAAGAGTAAATAGATAGAGTAAAAGAACCTATTCTTTTATAACATTAAAGTAAATAGTCAGCAATAAAAGTAGACTTTTGTTCTATATAGAAGTTCTGTTAAAGGTGCGCCATGCAACTTTTCTGATGGAGGGTACGCAACTTGCCTGTCTCTCTTTTTTGCTTTGCCTGCGACGTTCCACATCAAACTTATCTATTTCCATGTAGAAAAGCAGGGGATACCACAAGACCAAGTTACAAGTCAGATCAGAAGCAATCAGAAAGAGAAGCGACCCTGCTCACAGTAAGAATGTATATTTTTCAAGGTATTTTTTAAAGCAATAAAATACCTGTCATTCTAAGCCAAACAATCAATGGAGACTAGCAGTTGGCAGAATCCCCACCAGAAAAGTTATATAGGACACCTTTGTGTCTACAATGACAACTTCGAAATTGTTTCATTTTAATTATTTAGTTTAGTTTACCCATAAAATGTAGTCTTCATGTGTGAGGGAGTATTCTTCTCCTCCCAGATGGAAAGTCACGCTCGGCAGACTGAGCACAGTATCACAGTCCACTTTGTACTGAGGAACACATAAATCACAAACAATTATGACATTATGTAGGATATTTCAGGTCAATTTTTTCTGGGTGTTAAATCTCACCCCACTTTCGTCTTGCTGAGCTCCAATGGTTTGCATCAGCAAAGTCACAGAGGAGGCTGGCCCCGTGATGTAGGAAGAGCCAGTGTCTATCACAGCTGTGCAGCCCTCAACGCAAAACTTCATCTCCGAACCAACAGACACACTGGGGAAGTTCATTAAGGTACACCATCACTGCGATACTCTCACGGTGTAAATCCTCAGTTAATTCTTTCTCTTCACGCTCAGGTTTTAATACCACATCAGCATGTTAAAAGTTAAGATGCTATCCACAAGGCTTTTAAACACCGTTTCAAGGATAACTTGGCTCCAAAATGACTCAATTTAACGCAACATTCAAAATGTCTTTAGTTACAGAATACTTGTATTAAATAAATGTATTTTGGATCAAATTCCGTCACTTGCTATAATAAGAATACTGTATTCTGAATACTTTAAATACCATCATGCATTCACCTGATTTTAGAAAATTAACTGTATTCTGAATCTCACTAAAAGAAAGAGTAACCAGAATGTGTTTTTATGTCACATAGTCAGTCTAATTGAACTTGACAGGGTGGACACTGGTCCTTATTGTAAAGTGCTTGTCTAATGTACAGTGTCTAATGGAGAAAGGAAAGGGCTATTGACTTTTTACTAGCTATTGTATATTTTTTTTATCACCACCACTAATTATCTCTCTAGTAAACAGTTATGTGTGTCTGTATCTTACCCCTTCATGGTGACATCCCATTTTCCTGTTTCCCTTGTGTCTACGTAGTTGAAGGTTCCTGTATAGTAGTTTGGGTCGGTCCCTCCAAGCACTAGTTCTCCTCCAGGCAAGTGCTTAGGGTCTCTATAAAACAATGAACCCTGTGTTAAGTTGTTAATTAAAGGATTTGCGTGGTGGACTTCTGGCTGATGTTGTAGGTGCTCTGATTCCTGTCAATATTTTTCCTTGTTTCTAAGCTCAAAACTCATGTAACTTGTACAGTTTATTGTTATTTAGCTCTTTTGAAGTTTGTTAAACAAAAATATGGGTGATAAGATTCGCCTGCTGACAGTTCTCGTGTGGGGGCTAGCGGAGATGCTAATACTGCTAATACAGCTACTACTGAAACTATTTACATCCAAATCAGATGAACGGTGTAGGAATTATAACAGTTTATTTATTTGGGGATCAAAAGTAATGGGACAAATTAACAATCATAAATAAAACTTTCACTTTTTAATACTTGGTTGCAAATCCTTTGCAGTCAGTTACAGCCTGAAGTCTGGAATGTGCAGACATCACCAGACACTGGGTTTTACCCCTGGTGATGCTCTGCCTCTACTGCAGTTGTCTTCAGTTCCTGCTTGTTCTTGGGGCATTTTCCCTTCAGTTTTGTCTTTAGCAAATGAAATGCATGCTCAATTGGATTCAGGTCATGTGATTGACTTGGCCATTGAATAACATTCCACACTCTCTGCTGGTTGCTTTTGCAGTATGCGTTGGGTTCATTGAATATGAGCAGATAATATTGCCTTCAAACAGTTCTGAATTCATCCTGATGCTTTTGTCAGGAGTCACTTCATCGATAAATACAAATGAACCAATCAAGACAAGACTTCTCTTGATTGTTGACTTTGTCAGACATACACTTACCTCCTGGAGAGTGTTCTTGATCTGGTCAATGTTGTGAAGGGGTTTTTCTTCACCAGGGAAACATCCACCACAGTTGTTCAGTTGGTCTCTTGGTGTTGCTGAGTTCAACATCAGTGTGTTCTTTCTTCTTGAGAATGTTCCAAACAGTTGATTTGTCCACACCTAATATTTTTGCTATCTCTCTGATGGGCTTGTTTTGATGTTTCAGCCCAATGATGGCTTGCTTCACTGATAGTGACAGCTATCTGGAGCTCATATTGAGAGTTGACAGCAACAGATTCCAAAGGCAAATAGCACACTTGAAATGAAGTCTAGAGCTTTTATCTGCTCCTTGAAAATGGGATACTGAGGGAATAACATGCACCTTTTCATGGAACAGCTGAGCAACAGTGAGAGGCACATATACAAACTGTTGTAATTCCTACACCATTCACCTGATTTCAGCTGAATTTCAGTCCAGAAAAGTACAGTTGTAGAAACAACAAAGATGCTCGAGACTTGAGGGCTCTCAAGCTCCCAGGCCTCTGGTGGAAAACACAAGCTTGGAAAATGGATGAGACTGCCCGGAGAGGGTGTGAAGGGAATTTTAAAACATAGGACCTAATTCTTGGGGCGTTTGTCAGAGAAGCCTGGGATAGCCAAAACTGATAAAATACAAGGCTATAAAATGGTTATAAGAGGATTTGGTCTGTATGTTGGAAATGTCAAAATGCCACTGGTACTATACCGGCTATATGTCAGGGCTGGTTCCGATGTGACCTACCTATTTTCCTAGATGAAGGACTAGTTAAGTTGCCTCACCTGTAAATAAATTCCCTCTCCAGCAAGTAAGACAGTGTGCAGGATTTTTCTCTTCATTTAATTTTCACAAGCATTACGCATGCCTTTTACGCCTCTGCTTTGGAACATGATGCGCAAAACATCATCTTTACAATCATGTGGCCTACCTAAGAATGTATTGGCTTATCAAAAGTAAGAAAGAATGCAGGGGACTACTCAGTTGTGTTTTAACTAAAGACCACAATATATAGATAAGATCTCTTTCTGAAACTTTAATAACCACAAAGTTATCTTTTAAAATTTTTAAGTTTTAAATGTTTTTGTACTGAAAACAGGTTGGGGACATTAGTTACCACATAGATGGTGCCTTTAACCATTAGAACTTTAAACAAAATTGAAAAGTCTATAGTAAAAATTAAATGGGCTTTGACCGTTGAACTCCATTGGTTGCAAACAGTGTAGTGGTCTGTTTTTGTTGCAAAGTGTGCTTTAACAACATATACCATTTCTTGATATTCTTACATGCTTCAAATAATAATAGTAATTCCTCACACAGCTCTAGTGCACTTTACAGCCGTGACAAGGGTTAGGGTTAGTGCTGCACTCTGGTCTTTTTTTAATTAATTATTTTTTTGTGGCGATAAGCTTCTTAAGTAACCAGTGCTGCTTTGGATTAGACTGACTGAAGCGAGAGTTCCAACTTACACCTTCGGCCCCTCCGACCACCAACCACTGACTCACGCACCAAATTCACATTAGCTGAGGTGGGTGAAGTATCTTGCCCAAGGACACAATGGCTGTTTGTGGCTCTAACCACTGAGCCACTGCCACCCACACATAGTTGCAATTCATAGTAAATTTCCCCCCCGTTGATTTCTTGACCCTTCGCGCTTGAAAAAAAACGTCCATGAAAACATGCTGAAAGTCTCATCTGTCTCCATCCCGTTTGTTTTGGATCTAAGCGTGCACATTAAACACACCAGAAGAAGAATGGCAATGAATGCAGTGAAAAAACACACATCCATAGCACCCTGATGTCTGGCACACATCCGACTTTATCTCTTTGGGTGTTCTTTGCTATTTTCCTCCCAATTTATTTTTGATCATCATTAGAAATATTGATTTTGGCTTGCTCCTGCTAGTTAGAAAAGGCCCTTCATTTCCCCCACATGCAAGAACCATGTGTGTTTCTGTCATGAATCCCACCTGCTGTAGTAGATGGAGAACACCTCTTCTTTTAGGACGTGTTGAGACATAATGCGGTCAAAGACGGGAGTAATTCCATCGATGGCCACAGTGGGATATCCCATCCCTAGGACGCCATCAAACTTGGCAAATATGAAGGGCATTGCTGACAGAGAAGTGGCTTCAGCAAACACTTGGACTACAGGAATCCCTCCAACCTGCAGAGTTAAGTCAACAGGACTGTCAAAGGTGTTTTTCCCCAATTTTGATTGATCAGTTTTAAACTCACCACAACTACGTCTTCACTGAGAAATCCCCGGACGTTTCCTGAGGCGTACTGGATTGAAAACCCTGTTCCGTTCTCCACATAAGTTTGAGATATTGATGCGTCATACCTATTGTGAGTAACTGAAAGTTCAAAATCGATTAGAATCACACAAATCACACTGATCAAAGATTTTTTCAGTATCCACCAGTGGTACTGTCCACTACATTTTTGATTCTATTATAATTAGTACTTAATCTAAGTCATCTGATATGTTCCATTGAGTATGGTTGACTTACAGCAGGCAGTGGAAAAGGGCGAGCAACTCTGGGACGGCACCCACAAGTTGGCAGAACCTGTGTCAAAAACCACGTTGAACTTCTGTGCCGGCGAGCCAATACTGATCTCTCCAAAGTACTGCGTCTATAAGAGGAATGACAAGACATTTGTTCTTTGTGTGTGAAGCTGCTCTAATGCTGAAGGTTATAAACTTTTCAACATCTTTCAAATTATGACTCATCCATCATGAAAATCAGGCGTTCTGTGAAGTCTAACTCTTTGGTGGTTTCTGTCTCTGAGACATTTGACACC
Organism: Rhinogobius similis; assembly: GCA_019453435.1. Lineage (NCBI taxonomy): Eukaryota > Metazoa > Chordata > Actinopteri > Gobiiformes > Gobiidae > Rhinogobius > Rhinogobius similis. Next base: position 16,057,107 of record CM033624.1, on the reverse strand, counting down.
TTTCCAACATCCTCAATCTGTTCTGACCTTATGGAGATGAGAGGCTACTTTCCTTTCATGTCTTGAAGGCTTCAAACTACAAATCAAGCTGCTTAGAGTACATTTTTGGTATTCCATTACCGATGAATCATGCCCCAGAGACACACGTGCAAGATGTTTTAGAAATTATCTTTTATTGTGATACATAACGGAAACTTACATCCAGGTAGTTGGTGAGAGGAGTAGGAACAGTCCCATTGCTGGTGTCGTCTGTGACTGTCTGGGCCAGCTCACTCATCACTTGCTCCACAGAAACACCCATCTCCTGTAGTGTCTCCCTGATGGATGGCATCTTCTTCAGGGCAATTCTACAGAAATGAATGATAAGAGAGAAATCAACTTGACAAATTTAGCCTGAGATCTTAAAGCTATAATGGATAAAAGATGTGTGTAAAGTATATTTTCTATGCCATATATCTGAAACCTTTGGCTGGTCATCATCCTAGTATAACAATGATCCTATAATAAAACGCAGATTGTTTCACTTTGTGTGCCAAGGCAGAAAAATGAACAAAAACATATGTCACCAATGTTGAAAACATTAGCTTTTGTAATGATGCAATAAAGCACTTGTTTTCCTGTCTTTATTTGTTCTCTATCTCACATACTTTGGTTTTACTAGCATGTTTTATTGTAGAACATAAGTATATTCAATTTCTTCATAAAATTCTATAGGTGTAAATTATTCATAAAACTAGTGTTGCAAGGAAAGGTATTATTAAGGCAACATAAAAGCATTCAAATGGCATGAACTGTATTATATCAGCTATGGTATCACGCTGATTGGCTGTTATTAAAAAATAGTCCAAAAGTACAGAATACTGTCTACTCCAACTTTCATTTGACTGAACTATCAGTCAAGTGTAGCCTGAGGAGAACTTACCTGTGCAAGGCCCAACTTGAAGATGCCATAACCAATATAGAAACCAAACAGTGATTTAGCGCAGGGGACTTCATGATATCTCTGGCCAATGTCTGTGTAGTCCTTTCTCCTTGTATTTGATCCCCTCTCCTCAGTGTTTTCACATGGACCAGTAGATATAGCTGGGATCTTTCCTGGAGGTTTGACAGCATTGCCCCTCCTTGTTTCTGTCGCACAACTCCTGCTGCGATAAACAGGTCCCACTGAGAGGTCTGAACTTTGACCTCCTGAAAAACAGCAGGCGGACAACATTCTGCCTGCATCCATGGGAGCATGTTAGCTTGCAGATTTTGTGTTGACCGACTTGGGGGTTGAACCAATAAAGTATTTTTCTGTAGTATTTCTTTGCACATTGTGTTAGCAACATAAAGTTATAGTCTCAAAAATGCATTAAATAGTTGAGAAAAATGAATTCCTACCTCTTCTGGGGATTGTAGTGAAAAAAGATCATATGTACACTCCTATGAGTGGAGTTCTAAGTTGTCTCACACACTGTCCAGTTTGGAGGAAAGAAAAACACTTATCTCTAGGTTCAGTTCAAGTTCTGTGAGGGAAACCACTGGCAAGTGCCGAGGCCCTGTTGAGTGTATTATGCTGTTGAAGAGACTGGCCGCGATTCATGTTTTTAGACTGTAGCTCTTGCTGTGATGCGTTGACCTGACAAGGTTTAACACATACTTATTTTATCCTATTTGTCTCAGTATTTGAATGAGGGAAAGCCTGGTATCAATGTCTGGAGGAGTCAGAGCAGGGTACAGTACTGACCATCTAGTCGACCTGGAGATATGAGCAACCTCTGCAGAGGTCATGAGGGGTCATGCTCTTAGATACTTGCTGTGTGCACAGCATGATATGAAGTTGCATAGCCTGAAGTTTATGAGACACAAAATTAGTGTTTTCTGCAAGTGTTTACCATTACTTATTGTAATATTTTAACTGTAAATAACAATTGTGTTTCCTTTGACTGTGGGGAGCTTTAAATACATAACACAGTATTTGCACTACGGCCTCATAAAATTTTGGCAGTTTAAAATTATATGGAAGTCTGCTGTAGAGATGCACGATGTAGCTGAGACTGACAACAAACATATATTTTGTTAAAACACCAATAACATGTCACAAAATGATTCAAATATATGTTTTTTTCCTCTCAGAATTAACCCATGTAAAGCTGTGCTCTACAGAAATATGTAAACATAGATCATGTAAGAACAGAATACAATTCCTTAAAGAAGATATTTGTGGTCATACATGTTGGTTTAAAAACAAAATAAATAAAAAATGAAAAAAGTTGTATAGCATTCATATGATGCAGTAGCAAAGCTATAGATCATTCCAGGACATTTTCACAGGAGTCCTGACCTGTCTGTGTAATAGATCCTCTGGTCTCGTTCCCACACTGCCCACAAAGACCTCTGCGTCACTCAAGTCTACCCTCACCCCTCCTCCATCATCACTCTGCAGTGGGCATGGGAAATGCCCCGTTTCTCCTGGATCATCATTTACTTCAATTTCAAAAGTTGATGTAGCTTTTGGCTACTGCGACTTAAACAGATCAAAATTGTTGCAATAAACAGTGACCCGGGGCTACTTTACAACCTTCAGTCCTAAAGTCAGGACATTGTTGAAAATTGCTTAAATTCAAACATCTGTTTTGTTTTTTTGGGTTTTTTTTTTATTTGTTGAAATGTTTCACTTTTGCAAGCTGTGGTGGATGTATATTGTTCACTTAAATTGTTGTTTACTTTTCCCAGTCTCCCAACCTTTAACATCGTCATCAGCATCTGATCATTTTTTGCTCATGTTGTTCCAGTGTTCCAGTCTTTTGGAATCATAACAACATGTTTAGTTACTTTCCGTAGCCAAAGATCAGACCTGACGCGCTGCAGACGTGGGCTTGGCGTAAGAGGGTCCACAGGGTTGTGACTGTGAGCTATGTGTCATGATAAGAGAGATACCAAGCACAACGCTGGTGTGTGCAGGAAATTAGATTTGAGGGAAGTTATCCCTCAAACATGAATGAAAGACTCCCAAATCCTCTAGAGTTTAACTCGTCCAGCTGCATCAAAGGGAGAAACCAAGACATTTGTAAATATTTATTAGTTATTTGCACGCATCATATGCAATTACCAACAACACAACACAAAACTATCTGACTTATTTTATTTTCTGTCCTCTTGTTTTGGCTTAAAATGCAGCAAGGCAAAATTAAATGAGATGATTCTGTGATTCCATCTGGACACAATATGCATGGAAATATGTGAGACAGGCTTCACAACAGGAGGTAGAAATGTAGAAATAAAGACCCAAAAACAGACTGAAAACACATTTCACAGTGAGATACTGAAAGTACTGCTCTATCTGGTTTGCATTTTCTCAGACTGAATTTTATGTTTTTGTTGTTTGTACATTTTAATAGGTTAAATTTATTTTGTTTCAGGACATGTTGTACTAACTTTAACCAGTAAGGGGCAGCAAAGGACTGTAAAAAACATACCTGGGGCAGTTGTGAGGATGTGCTATATCGTATAAAATGGAATAGTAGTAATAGTAAAATCTGCTCTCTGATAGAGGGATTATTACTTATTACTTTTTCTACTATGACCATAATCACCCACTTTTTTCCCCTAATTGTGCCCTGATAGATGTACAGTACTATTTCATGCACATGTACTCCATGAAGTAAACTCCAAATCCATGACTGAATCTGCTTTGATTGTGAGCCAAATAATTGTCCTCTTCAGTTCAATATGCATTTGTGCAATGTTATAAACAATGACCAAAACTGTAGCGATTTCTGCTTGTCAATGCCCAATGTCCCCCAATCTCCGAAACTAAGCAAACTAGATTGCTGTGTGAGACCGCTGGGTCACCAGGGGTCACAATGGGGCTGCAGTGTACTATTGTATTATGCATGAAATTGTGTTTGGATAGGCTTTACGTCACTGTAGTGAAAACTGTCGTAGTGTCCTTGGGCAAGACACTTCACCCACCTTGCCAGTATGAATGGATGTGAAGCCGATCCAAACACAATTTTCATACATGCGGTAGTAGTAGTAGTAGTAGTAGTTGTTGTAGTAGTAGTAGTAGTAGTAGTAGTTGTAGTAGTAGTAGTAGTAGTAGTTGTTGTTGTTGTTGTAGTAGTAGTGGTAGTAGTGGTAGTAGTGGTAGTAGTAGGTGGAAGTAGTTGTAGTAGGTGGTTGTAGTTGTTGTAGTAGTAGTAGTAGGTGGTAGTAGTAATAGTGGTGGTTTTCTGTTTCTTTGACACTAACCCTGCATGTGAGTTTGTCCACTTGTTCTAGGAAAACTGTGGGTAGTTTTTGAGTTTTTGTGATCCACATTTGCCTAACTTCAATTTCCAGGTCTTTGTACTTAGTAGTAATTGTCTCCACCCTTTTCTTTAAGATGTTGTCATTGGGGATTGATACATCAAGAAAGTAGCACATTTTGTTATTCTTATTATGAAGCATTATTAAATAGAATAAAATGGATTGTGGGCTATACCTCATTTCTGCTGTGTGAAGATGAAATCCCAAAGAGCTCCATTAAGAAACAGGTGCTTATTCAAACAGACCATCTGCTGAGCAGGAAACCATGGCAACTAGACTGCTTTACTGTTTACAACCAACTAGAGAAAGTAAAGACATCCATCACCTGCTCCTGTCAATATTTAACACACTGTACATAGGGATAATCTTACTGATATGACTTTGTTTACATCTTCCTGAAAGACGTCTAATATTTCTACAAATTTATGTAACTGCATGTAGTACAAGCATTTCCATCTGGCACTGTTATGATTTTCTTAATCCTGCACTATTGCAAAAGGATTAGTTTAATTGTGTTGCTTTTTATGTCTCCCTGCACAGAAACATATCGAGTGCGGTCAGCTAATGTAAAATTGCACCCAGCGATGTCAGCACTAAAGCCCTGGTGATTTAGTAAAACGGAAAAAGCTCGCCACAATACAAAGCCCAGTGGAGCCAGCTGTTTTGTACTTCAAAGTCTCCTCACTATCAAGAAGTGTTCATGCTGTTATCACTCAGACAGGCAAAGGCTTGTTGTTCTGTAGAATTATGCTCTGCTGTCAAATTTATGACATATTTGCAGTCGATGTACACATCTGGATGGTGGTTGCTCACCTGTACAACATCTCCAATGTAAAATGTTTAACATATGGGAAACCTGCAGGATTGTCTGTTTAATCTCCCCACATGGCTAATACACTGCTGCCAAAACTGTATATTATAATGAACCAAGTGTACGATCAGATCAAATACTGCAGTAGTAATGCTGCTTTACTTCTACAACTTTCTACTACTACTTTCTCTGCATAATTTTGACTAATATTTGTTGCCTAAAATTTTTTTTAAATGAAGATGAGTTAAGATTTGCAGTTTTTCTTTATCTAAATCTTCAACACATATTTGTCCATTTGTTGACACATCACTGACTCTTGTTATCTAACAAGTTGCCATTCACCACCTAATAAATATCTCTTACCGCGTACATTACGACTAGCTATAAAGTTTCCGTTTGGTGCTGAGTTGGCAAAGCACATTCTATTTATAAGCGCTGAGCCTGAAAACGATGCACTGGAAACTGTGGGAGATTTTGCATAAACAGGAAAAGTTATAAAATTGTGCCTGTGGGTTTGTTTACAATGGTCTCCAATCTTTTTACACTGCAGTGTCTTTTGAAGTGTGAAGGATGGAAATGACTTGTGACTGATGGCATCTGACAAACGTGTGTGTATGTTACTCTTATGTTTGATTTCAAAGTTTTGTTTCTGCAGTTGCACTAATGTCTTAACTTGTATTTTGTTATCTTTGCTGAGCTCAAGTGCACTTTCCAGAGCTAGAAACATCATTAAATTTTTTGTAGCTTTCCCACAGACTTTACTACATCAATAACAGATAATAACATCAAGGAGGAAAAAATTGTGTAAAGTTGGTGCTACCTTTGTTCAAGAAAAGCATGTGTCAAATGAGGGCATAGAGCAGTCAGGGCCAGCCATGTTTAGTGTGTTGTTCAGCATTTTATCTAAGTAAGACTATATTTGTTTATTTTGTGGCTTTTGTTAAGGACATAGATAATGCAGGAGGAGGGCACGGGGAAAACCCAGGACACGCTGAAGAACTATGTTTGTCTGTGGCCTGGGAACACCTCTGGATCCCCCTGGAGGAGCTGGAGGTAGTGTCCTGGAGCGGTCCTTGCTAGACTGCTGTATATATGGATGGACGGATGGTACTTTTTAAAACCGCTTCACAAACTCCTGATGTAAATATACAACTACATAGATACTAATTTACAATTTACTATCAGTGGAGTTGTGCTTTTGGATTGGAGTGTGGGTCAGCAGTGGCTCAGTGGTTAGAGTGTTCACAAGGACTGTGGAATTCACCAATTCCGTCTTGGTCAACCTGTGATTAAACTGAGCTATTAAACCAAGCTATTATTGGCCTTCTTTACAACCTGTGGCTGTAAAAGCAGAAGTTTAGAGCAGAAAACAACCTTTAGGAGAATTATAATTATATTATTTGTGCCTTAAAAGGCACTATATACAGTTTATTTAAATCTATAATTATAATATTACTGATTAACAATACACATTTAAAAAAATATTATTATTATTAAAACCATATAAAAACAAACTGCTGCTCGGTGTCCTAGTGGGTAGAAGGTGCCAGGCTCCATGTGCAGCCGGCTACAGCGTTGTGAGTTTGATTCCAGCTCCTACAGCTGCTGTGTGTGAATGCTGCTGGTGGCTGGAGGGGCTCATGATGCAGACTGGCAGCTTCGCCTTCGTCAGTTTACAAAAGTACATTCAGATTCACCAGCACCGGACGTGGAGTGAACGAATGATGTATTGTAAAGCATCTTTTATTTAAATAAATTTAGTTTTAAATTCGGTCTTCGGTATTTCATATCATATAGTCAATCTGATGCCGTTGTAAAATATTGTTACATGTTTGGAGCTAAAAGGAAAACTACAGAGTTCTCAAGTTGAACTGTCAACTTTTGGACCTTTTTTTTTTTAAACAAATATGAGGAAGGGCAAGCTGTGTGTCTCGTGGCTGGTAATGAAATAAACCAGGGTGAGATCAGTGAGGCTGTGTGATGTGAGTCAGCACAGACATTACATGTACTGCTTTACATGTGGTATATAATACATTTGGAATATTTCCTGTTCTTTTACTGCTTCTGCTTCGGTCTGTAACTCAAAGAAATCCTGTCCATCTCCAAGATACAGAAGTCTATATATTGTATATGACAAAATTGAAATGTATTACAGGAGCAAAGATTGGAGATTGTGCTAACATCATTAACTACTCAATCAAACTACTTTGGAGGACCATGTTTAATTAAAACCTGAGAATAATATGAATAATGCACACATTCTAGGTTGTGTTCTTCTCAAAGCATCTTGACATTCTCACAGCCTGATGATTCCCGTGGCTTTTGTTGAGTTTTCACAGTTAAGTCATCACAGTGATGCCTCCAGAGCAGCTCTATGAGTGAATAATTCAATATTGCTGCCAGCCCGCTCTTCTTGTGTGGAGCATGGTTCAGAGTCAGTGAAGGGGAAGGCCCAATGCGCGGCGACAGGGCCTGTTTTCAGAGACCGCAGCCGAGCGCACTCTGTCTTATGTAAGGAATGGGGCCAGGCTCACACAGTCGCTGCACACACATACACGCACGCACGCACACACACACGTACGCACACATACACACACATGCACGCACACACACACACACACACACACACGCACGCACGCACGCACGCACACATGCACACACACGCACGCACGCACACACACACGTACGCACACCCACACGCACACCCACGCACGCACACACACACACACACACACACACACACACACACACACACACACACACACACACACACACACACACACACACACACACACACACACACACACACACACACACACACACACACACACACACACAAATGATAATGTAGTCCTGGGACAACATTATTCTGTGACATCTCTGTCTATGATGGACATGTCTTTGGATTGAGAGTGTTGCTATTTAGAAATGCTCATTATCAATTTTACAGCGCTGTCATTACTATGTTTTTTTTCTAGAGCTATAAGCCTTTAAAAACATTATTGATATCGCAAGCATTTGCATGGTTAACAGCAAAAAGAAGCTGGAGATTTGGCTGTTGTGAGCCTTTTTACTTATAAATACAGTTTTCTAGTACTTGAGAGCTTTTCAAATCCACGCTACAACATTATGATGATGTTATTGATGAAGAATTTATTAGGGTTGTCACTAACGATTATTTTTGTACCTGACTAGTTTGCGATTACTTTTTCAATTTCAATTTCAATCGACGATTAATTCTATTGTAAAGTTTTTAAATAAATTTTTTATCAATAAAAATAAAGATGAATTTATGGTCACTGAATGCTTCTAGATATTGAATATTTATGAATAAAGCATATTATTAATGCAAAATGATATTTTGATTTAATAATGTCGCTGTCTTTGTTATGACAGGTCTTTTGACATGTGTTTCAGAGTCTGTATTGTAATTGTTACCATTATCAATTATTATGGTTGATTATTTGTGTTCACTTGTCACAATTAGTCGCTTAAATTGTTGCAGCTCAAATGATAATTACACTACTTTAAAAGTATCTAATATTGCTTAAAATTGTTACTACTCTATACTGTCACTAACTCCAGTCTAACTCAACGCTCAAAAACTGTGCTTTCACAGTCAAACTACCACTATTATAACTGCTGTCTAAGGAAATGTATAGGCAAAACAAATTTCATCTGTTACTTTCCCAACTGGTGACCGTGACCTCTCCTGGCCATTTTCCTACATATTTATATTTAACATGCTATACTTAGGGGACCAACAAAATTAGGATCATCTGGTAACTCTTTATTTATTAATTACAAGGCAGTCATTTGATCCGGTGCAGGTGTAGTATCCATTTAGACATTATGGCTTGGAGATACTTCCTTGAATCAGTATCTGTGGTTTGTGTCACTACATACTCTTCACTCGTTTCATGGGAGATCTGAACATTTTATGCTATCATTTTACATTTTGATTTTAGCTATTTGGATTTTAATGATGTGGAACAAACGACTCAAACAGTTTTGCATTGATGTAAATGAGAGAATGTTAACCATCAGGTAAGTAAATGTCCTGGACCACATTCAACATTCATCACATTGTACATAGCTTTACTTTACTTACACACACACTACTTTTTTTTAACTATTATTTGTACTTCATTTTGTAAATTCTCTCTATGTATTTTCGCTATTCTGAGTATTCTTGTCATATTTATTTTTATTTTCCTGATGTTCTTGTACTACCCGTTGTGGGACAAAAAAAAAAAGTTTCCTGGTCTTTTTAGCAAGTATAATCATGAGAATCATAAGACCAGCAAGATTTGTTGAAGATGTTTTTATTACTTTTATCATGACATGACAATACATCACCTCAATGCTAGATACTTGAACTACCTGTGGTTAATATTTACATTCACAGCACTAATTTAATTTAAATGTGTTGATGGGCTTGAAGTAGAATGTGTGTTATGTATATTAAATTAGTGGTTCTAGATTTGGCCGTGGTAGTCTTGATTAAGCTATAGATTTAGAATAAATGAATTACAAGTCCCACTTAGTCTAAGAGTTATATAATGAGTTGAGTCTAATATGCTGTAAAGGGGCACCAGTGGCGAGCTGAACACTACTGCACTAAATGTGTTTCATGGTCATTGGCCTGAAGCAGCAACATCCACATCTCACGTGACTTGGTGTACTCTTTGCTGCAGAGGTGTTATATAGGACCCTTCAAATGGTCTCTCAAACCAGAAGGGGATGCAAATTAATAATATAATGTTCAAAGAGATAAACTAATGTAAACAGTTCCTGGTTCGAAGGCTCTGCACTGGAGTTGAACCAGGATGGTGTTGCCGCTCTGTGCTGATGATATCCAGGCCACTGCCCTCCAGTGCCAGTACTTTGTCTAAACAAGCGGCAAAAACAGGGCTCTGCCTGTTTCTGTCCATCTGTAGGCACTGTTAGTGTCAGTAGTGAATTTTTCAACATTTGTTCTGACACACTGTAGATTCATGTTTAGTCTCATGTAATATGACTGAACACCTGAGACATTTTTTCTTTTGTCCATACCTCATTGAGAATGCCTGATCTCATCTGATTTTGGAAGTTAAGCAGGATTGACCTGATTAGTACTTCAAGTTTTCTTTATTGTCTCCAAGCTGGGGTCAGTGGCATTAACATTTATACAGGACATGACATAAGGTAAAAAATACATGCAAACATGTTGCATAAACAATGTACAAGTTACCTAGACTCTACACATTGCACATTTAGTCCGTTTATTAATTTGTTTAATATGACATAGGCATGAGCAAGTTTTTGTATGTGTTTCTTTTACACATATTCTGTTCTATAATTCTATATCTCCTTCCATTCTGCATGAGCTCATACTGAGGGTTGAGCTCATGAGAGGGATCGCTAATGATCTTAAGAGCCTGTCTCACAGCTGACTGTTCAAAGATGGTCAGAGCGGTCAGAGTGCACACCCATGATCTTATTAGGCCATTTTTAACAATCTAAGAATCTGTGATTTATATAGCTGACTATTCCATACCCTAGCACAGACTCAATACTAGCATTACATATGGTCGGCATAATATTTCGGCTGACTCCAAACACCCTTAATCTTCTAAGAATATAGGGTTGGAGACCAGAAATACCAGTGACATAGTGGCTCCAATTGGGTCCTGATTGGTGGTGGTCGGAGGGGCTGAAATTAGGGCAGAGTGATCTTTATCAAATCTTTATCACAATATAAGAGAGAAATGTGTGATAATTGACAATACAAATGAGACAAAATACTTCTCAGTGGCATTATAATATTTGTACAAATTTGTTTCAGGCTACTAAAGATGCAGTTATAAGTCCAGCTTCCACTTCTCACCTCTGTTCTCTGTCATGCATAAATGTGGTTGTGGTGGGAGTGAGTGACTGGTGGTGGTTACCTGGCCTGATAGTGCAGATTGGCAGCCTTACTTCCATTAGTCTACCCCAGGGCAGCTGTGGCGACAATTGTTATGCCTTCATTGAGTGTGGAGTCGTCATTTATTTATTTAAGACTCAGGGTCCATAATAAGATGCACAGGACAGACAACAACAACTAAAATAGTGAATGAACAATCAATGAAATTGTAAAGCGACTACGAGCAATTATTATTATTGTTGTTGTTGTCTTTGTTATTGTTGTTCTTATTACTACGGTTATTATTATCACTAATAATAATATTCACTTTGTTGAGGTTACAGGTTCATTCTTATGTTAGCTAAGGTTAAGCCTTTGTAGTCTATTATATTGATTTTCAGTTTGACTTAATCATTTATTAATTGCTGTAAGGAAGTTGAAAAGTTTTTGTCTTCTTATACTTTTATGCATCAGATATGTGCTTTTTCAGTTGTAAATATGAATTATCCAATGCACATCTAGTTTTAATTGTATGACATAATAGAAATAGCACTCATGTATTTTTCAGCGCCTTACAACTGTCTATCATTTATGAATAAGTTGTGTGAGTGTGAGTGTGTGTGTGAGCTCATGGGGATTAGACACGAGAGGGCTGTAATCGCTTTGGAAATGCTATGTGCAGTGCACCGGTGGTCTGGGTGGAGCTTCGGGACTCGCTGCTGAAGTCTCGTGTAGGGTTTTCCCTCGAGGAGCAGCGCAAGGACGCATGCGCTCTTCTCTGCTCGGTCTGCATCCAGAGCGCACGGGCAAATAGGATGAACTTGTCGTGTTACCTGCTTAAAGGCGCCGCCGTGACGTGGAAATGCTAAGGAAGGATACGCCACGAGCTGGGAAGTTTGAAACGACGTTGGACTAACAGTTCGGAAGGAGTTTGGGGGGAGAGAACGTGTGGACTCTGCGGACAAGACGCACCGGACATCCAGCGCGCAAGTTGTTGGAGATGCGGAAACAGCTCCACAGAAGATTAAAAACCTGGATTCTAACTAAGATGCGTTTGTACTCGTGTTATTAACAGCATGCCTTGGTTTAAGAGAAGCGTCAAAATGTTTCTACACGGAGTGACACCCACGCACCCCGAACTTTTACGCTCGTTTTTATCTCTTATGCTATGACTCGTTCTATTGAACCTCCATTAGGGACAACTAACGACACTGGCACTTGATTCTGTCATCATGTCCAAAGTTATACAAAAGAAGCACCACTGGATCCATAAAGTCAACGAGTGCGGCGTAATCAGGGACGCGTGCGGGGAGCTGAACGTAGAACTCCGCGGCGGGGCAGAGAATGGAGAGTTCCCGTTCATCGGTGAAGTTAGGGAGGATGTCATGATGTACCAGGACGGTAAACTGTGTGAGGGGGAGCTTCTGCTGGAGGTGGAGGGGCTGTCCGTTGCTGGGTTACCCCTCTATGACATCTACACTGTGATGAAGTGCTGCAAGGATCCCATCAGGTTGAAAACTGTGCGTCAAGGTGAGATAGACAAACTTCCTAAACATGTTTGACATTAAAAGGTGTTTTTATCCTAACCAAACTCAAGTATGGACACAATATTATATGCATAAGTAAAGTCAGGGGGCTTTTCTTGTTTATTCATGGTTTAAAGATAGTTCACTAAGTGTTGGGTTCAGTCGGTTAGGCCTTGGTTTGGCTGGTTTAGTCATGATTTGACTCTGGTTTTGGTCTGATTTGATGGCTCTAATTCAGCATGGTTTTATATTTCTATATACTGTATATTTGTATGTAGGCCTATGAATTACATTATTACTGTTCAAGTAGTTCAAGTCTGTTTGTAAAGTTTTGAATAATGACTGATCAATTTTCAAGTTTGGTTATTGCCATGCAGAGCCATGCTTATGTGACAGGCAAGATTGCTGTTTTGAAGCCAAATGAGACGATTGGTTCAGCAGATTTTGACATGAGTCACCCTGACAGACCTCTAGCTTCAGTTTGTCTAACATCTCTAAAGCCATGGCAGGGTCACGGATTAGGCCAATACTGACTGCAGAGGCACAAGCGTCCACACACAGTCTGCACGCTGCTGGACACTTGACGATGCTGTCACATGAAATGAGCAAAACCATAAACTTTGATATAGTCTGGGCTGGCATCTCTTGGCATCTCTCTTAATGACTGTTGCTGCTAACCCCTAAACATTGTCCAGTCGTAAGTCTTTAAGTGGTAGTTTCTTGCATTTAAGATGTGTTTAATTTTTACTAGTAGTAATTACATTTATTTATCTATTCATCCAACCATCTGTCTTGTTTGGAAGTGAGACTTTATTCTGGTTCAGTTTTTGTTTATGTTTTTTTTTTTCAGTTTAAACCTGTTTCCAAACAAAGTCTAAAGGGTTCATTACAAGAAAGAATTGCTGAAAGTATTTTAAATATAACAGATAATGTACCATCACTGTTTCCATGAATCATGGAGCATCAACCATTTTCCCACAAGAGATGTCCTATCCTAGAGATATATACTGTATTATTATTTTGTTAAAGAATTATTATTGATGTTGTTATTGTTATTACTGCTCATTCAAACTTTTTGCATTCATTGCGATAGTTGATAGGGAATTGTTTTAGTTATATTTCCATGAAGAATACTGGCCCTATTGTGAGTTTGAGCGTGCGTGTTAGTTGAGCTGACCCAGTGTCCACGGTCTACTGCACATCTGTCTAAGAGATGGCCACTGGGAGAAGGACCGCACACTGATCCCATGCGTATTCTGAACGTGTAGAGCTTTATGCATTTGTTATTCTCCTCTGAGTACATGTCTTCATTTGGTCACATGTTTCCTAGTTATCAATTCATCTCAAAACTTGGTATTGCAGGTACTTTTTGTTTGCCTGGTGAACCAGTCCCTCCTACTTTCTGTTGGAATGCCAGAGTGTCTGGGATCAGAATATAGAGATGGGGTTTTTCTAAGAATCTCACGATGCATCCTGATACATGTATATCCCAATGTCTCAAAAGTTAACTAAATTAAAACTAAATTAATGTTTTCAATTATTCTGAATAACATAATGAATGAATGTCATGTCCCTAATGCCATTAATATCAGAACATACTGAAATAAGTGACTGCTTAAGGGTTAATGCAGTATAGTCAGCAGATAACGTGAGTACTGTTTGTGCAGTGCACAGTTGTATCTTTTTAAGTCAGTGCTGTGCTGAAGGCACCATTATATTTTTTGGTACCAATACTTACCAGACCTTTTTGATTGGTACCAAAGAGGACCTTTCTGTGTTTGTGTTTAAGCAGACAGCTGTATTTGAATAGAGAAAAAGTGACAATATCACCAAATAAAAAAGTTGTCACAGGGAAATCACAATTTGATTTTTATCACCACATTGCCCAGCCCATATTAAAGAACTTATTGTTGTAATATAGCATGATACACAAAACGGTGAAGGTAGGACCACTCATGAGGCCTGTACTACAAAGCTGGTTTGAACGAGGTAAGATGGATAATTTTCTATCAGGGTAAATCTCTATGGTAACATGCCCTGAACTCATAACCAGCTCCATACCAGGTTAAGTAATATTAGTTGAATTGAAGCTTGATTGGCGGTCGTGATAGGTCACTAAGTGCTGACTCCGCATGTATTTCTTTTGGTTTATTTTACACTGTAATTCCCTGTCTATTTTGTGATCGTGATCTTGACAGTTCCTTGGTCATGAAGTTCGCAGCGTTTCCCTTCTCCATTGTTCAAGTTGGTCGGCTGCTACTGACTCCACCCCTGCTCTGTGTACGCGCACATATTTATTCAGAAAATCCGGGGTTGACAGAGAGTTGTGAACTTGCCTCATATCACGACTTTTCCAGAGACCCTCGGGTTGGGTTTAGTCTATCCGGGCAAGAGAAACTAGTCCAGGATAATTCAGCCAGCTTCGTAGTATAGGCCTATGGACGAATAAGGAATGTTATTCCAATTCATCCATAGTTTCACTCTCACAATGATTGACAACGGCGGTAAAACTAGGAGGGAAAATCATTAACCACTCTGTTATGTAAGAAGCGTTTTGTTTTGCTCATGTGCTGTGTGTCCATTAGTGAACTTCAGCATGAGCTGCAGTCTCCACCCTGGAGACAAGACTCAGCACAACAGGCTGTGGATGCTCTTCAATCTAACACGTGTGGGCCACATTACTGTAAATGTACTTTGAAGATTTAAAATATTTATACTGTTTAATGGGTGCACTGGTCCATCTTAGAAAACCCTAGTTGTTAAAAATCATGCTCATGTGAGATTTACATATGAGGTATTTTTATAGTGTACTGCAGATTCACTTCAGAGCAGAGCTGGACCATATCGTACTGTTCATGATATATCGTCATTTGCGTTTGGGGAAATGTGAAATCCGGAACATCGCGATATGATTCCGCATACACTGCTGCAGATTTTCCACATAGTTGCGAATGAATTTGATATAGTAGCAAATTAAGAACACTAATGGCTGGAGACACATTAAAAATCAATGTTGAGACGAGGAGTGGAAGTACATGTTACATATCCTTAAAGGTTCTTTAATTGCTCTATAATTCTCCTCTATAATTGCATACAGACAGCACACAGCAGTATCATTTTGACCCGAATATACACTTTTACAACATATCTGTGCTGAGGCAGAATGGAGTTTACCTTCTTACATGAAAAAGCCCCTTTAAACAAGTCAAATATTGGTGCTATTGTTAAGTATTTAGTCTAGAGTCACATATATCGTCAATTATACCATTATCTTATATTTTTTCGATATCAAAGTGTCAATGGCCATATCTCCCTGCCCTACTTTAGAGCCCATTGCATAAAAGTATTTACCAGTCGAGGAGAACATGGGTATTGTATGACAAGCATTACAACTAGTCCACATGTAAAACCAATACAATTATTTTTATTTTTACTGTAGTCTATTTTTTCTTCTTATAGATGGGAGAACTGGTTTGTTTGTGATTTAAAAATTGTGATTTGCATACCCCTACATTCTATGTAAAAGCTGCAAAATTAGATTTTTGTTTTTCTCACTGAATCATGCATTTCCCCTTAGAGATATCCTTAATTAAAGTATCGTGTTACTTTCCATCAATGCCCATTAGAAGTCACAAAACCTCCATTGTACTTTCACCATGTTGGGCTCCTGTGCAGATCCAGCACGGATCAGGGTTATACAGAGCAGATGACAGACGCTTGGACCGCTCACCTCTCCTGCCTCTGCTCTCCTGTTACATGGGGTTTGCATTTTGGCTGGAAACCCAATCAGCACTCAGGTACAGGTACAGGTAGAGGTACAGGTGTGTGTCTTTGTGAGGAATGCTGCCCAAAGCCCACTGAGTCTCACTGTTGCACCCCTGTATACCTAACACAGCCCACATTTTATTAATCTGTGTAAACAAGCCTTCAGACTGGAGCAAGGGGGGCAGGCGTGGGACAGGATTTTCCATAGACATCAAACATTTAGTATTTACACTTGCATAATGATACACTCTGAAAACTTCCACTCAGGGCCTTTGTAGGATTGACTGTGCAGTTCTAATTCACTATGTACGTTTTGATAAATTATATGTACAGTTCTTTTTACTTCAAGTGTCTTTACTGCTGTCAAAGCAATGAGTTTATGGTGAGGTTGAAGTTCAAGTGAGGTAGGAAGAATTGACAAGACTTTGACCTGTTGGTCCTTTGTAAGTTAGTGTTCAAGAGCACTTTAGGTGAAAGTACTTAAGACTTTACAAGATTTGTCAATTAAATTTGTCAGTAAAACTTGATTGATCATTTGGGTCTTAGTGATTATATTTGGTGTGTATTTACTGCACTCTTTTGATCCAGATAGGAATGAGTTCAATATACTTTAAAGTAAAGTTATTTATCCTATCTAAAGAGCTGTACATAGGTCCCTGGCACTGCATTGTGGTTGTCCACTGTGCCTGACCGGTTGCACAACACTGGTTGAAGGATGGGACTAAGAGGACACATTTTCCAAAAGGACGAATAAGTCCACAAATGCACTACCATACCATACCAACTTTATTTATAAAGCACTTTAAAAACTTTCACAGTCAGCCAAAGTGCCGTATACAACATAATTGATTACAGTTTGTGAATACACACACACACACACACACACACACACACACACACACACACACACACACACACACACACACACACACACACACACACACACACACACACACACACACACACACACACACACACACACACACACACACACACACACACACACACACACACACACACACACACACACCCACACACACACACACACACACACATACAGTTTGTACTCAAAGTAATTCAAAGTGCTTTACATAGCAAGAATGATACAAATACTGTATCTGTAAATACTGATAAAAATATAAATAATCGTTATAAAAGAGTGCAGATAAAATCCTTCATTCACAAGCCATGTTTCCATTAGTCCTGGTCCCCCAGACCTGTTCACTTTGGAGCGTCTCGGGCCATTTCTGTTAATGGAGGAATGCGTTTCCACGCAGAGGTCCTGGCTCACAGTGGTCTGCTGTAAGCAGTATACATTACTAGTACTTTCTTAATAAATAAAATCTAAATTGTACCTGAGTTAGACTTTTTGTTCATTAGGCTTATCTCAGCGTTTCACAAAAAGACGTTAAGTAATGACACTTTTGTGGAGCTGTGAGATGTGGCTAAAGCTATGTAAACAAAACTCATCTTACAGTCTATTGTCAGACTTTTCCTCATTTATTTCACTTCGCTGCGCCTCGATGCCACATTTTCACGTCTCTTTGTAAAATACGTAATGTTTGGATATAGTTGGCTGCATTAAACACAGGAAATATAATATTTTGGGGCTACAGTGCCGTGCCTTGTAAACATGAGATGTTGCTAATGTGTGCTCGCTTTGTTTGGCTACGTCTGTCAGTTTAGCTGCATAAAACTGAAACACTGATTCCCCATGTTTAGTCCTGACTATGGGCACCAGCAGGACTCTGGTTCCTGAGGTTCTCAGAGTCCGAGATGGTTCATCTGGCACTAACATGTCAGAGATGTACTTGGCTGATGTTGCTTGGCTGTGGAGAGACTTGAACACAAGTCTATTCTCTGAGCAACAGGAAGCCAGTGCAGAGACCTGAACGCAGGACTAATGTGATTGTACTTCCTGGTTCTAATCAGTTATAAATCATATAACCTTAAAAAATAGTCAACTAATACAAATTTTGGTTGGTTCTGTTCCAGACTACTGCTTATATTCCTTTAGTGCAGTAGCAGAACACCATTTGGCATCTTACAACACTAGGATTTACTTGATGTTACACTGCTGTTAGTCTGATCCCCAGAACAAACGGCCCCTGGACTCACTGTCAGACCTCCCCTCTCCTAACACCACACGGGGGAACAGCCCTGCCCACAGATGCCTGGGATTCCTGTGAGAGGGGGCAGGACTACACTGATATCTACACTTTAATGCCTAATAAGCCTGTCAATAGTCCACAATATTTAGATTGCTTCAGCTCAAGATGTATTTTAGGGTTAGTATTAGCCCCTGCATTTCATGTCATTACTTCAAACAAATGTTTAGCTTTTGAGGTGGATCATAATTTCTTTTGCTGACTACATCTAGAATTTGACAAATAAAGATTCAAAGCCTAGTTGTTTGTTCTCTTTTTTTTCTTTTCATTGTGTTTTCAAAGTCTGCTCTTTTTATGACAGACAAAGGTGAAATCGCCACCACAAAGACAGTTATTGAAATGTGAATAAACTACTGTTCTATTTAGACTTTGCCTCTGGGACAAATGTTGCAAAGCAGCCGTGCAGAAATGTCAACAACAACATTATATTTGATTTTTGTTATTGCTGTTCCCATATAACAAAAGTATTGGATTTATTGCTTGTTGATGTTGAAAGGTACTGAATCAAACAATTCAAGCCTCTTGCCTAAAATCGGTGGAGCTCTTGTGTTTGCTCCTGTGTAGCAGCGTCACACACATTTTCTGCAGTATTTATTAACTATAAAGCCATGTTAAAATATTGTATTTGAACCGGGCATCATTTATTGGAACAGAAACAGCTGTCTGCCTTCAGGCAGTCAACACTAACTTCCTCTAATCTATTGTCATGCTTTCAGAGCTCCTTATAGCAAACAATAGCTCTTCATTACTTAACAGATTCTTTTCAAAGAAACTCATTTATATAATAGCCCCAAAAATTAGACAGTAATGCTATTACAATTAAAGAAAAGAAAAAAGCTTGATACTTGTCATTACCAAAACTTTTTGTAAAAAAAAAATTATATTATATGTTTATTTGTTTTATATATAAAACCCTGTAGAGCACTGCTGAAAATTGAAATATAAAATCTTGTGTCTTTATTTATTTGGACACAATCATCTGGTCACAAGTGCTGTACAAATAGCTTCCATCTTTGGCTGCACACAGTGTGACAGTATGAATGTCCTGATCCATAAAGAGTCTAAACAGACCCAGTGCTTTAATAAGCTCTGGACTCCATCTTTGATGTGCAGTGACCTACACTCCTCACCAGCTCCAGCCCATTCCCACTCACTATGTTCCAGGCACACACCCACTGCAGGGGAGTCTGAGTAGCTCAGATAGACTGACATTTACGCAGCACAGCTTTTAGATTCACACATCTGGAAGGGATTATCCACTATTACAGGCTTTACTTTATACACATGATTCATATTTTTAGTAGTAGTCTGTTTTTACTGTTTTGTGGCTTTCTTGTGTTGTAATTGCAGCTTGTATGTGGAACGTTTTGTAATTTTCTCTATAGAGACTATTCTGTAAGACTAATTTTAACAAAATAGTTCTAGATACCAGAAAAACAAGGGAAAAAAGGTTTAACACATTGCTTTAATGGACAGGACTGGGCAGTGAGTTACATGTAATCAGCCACGTTTCGACCAGGAGCAAGGGTCTGCTAGTTACCAGCTGATGTTACATGAATAAAATACATTTCCTGCATTTTTTTTCACTGTCCCTATACGCTGCATTTAAAGTGTTTTTATAATGTATTGGCTTTTGATGATGTAATGTGGTCTTGATGCATCAATAAACAAGAAGCAGCTGATGCTAACTTGAGCTAGCTTTGTTTTGCCAAGCACGATGGCTCAATATATAAGCTACCATTACTGGAAATACAGATGTTTATAACAAGATCAAGTCAGTGTTTGGTGAGAAATTATTCATTTCTGTTTCTTGCTTTTTGCCATCTTGTTTTCACCTGGTTCTGTGTTCTTACTTGTCCAATCATCTCACTCCTTAGCTAAAAGTGCACGG
This sequence comes from Rhinogobius similis, assembly GCA_019453435.1. Classification (NCBI taxonomy): domain Eukaryota; kingdom Metazoa; phylum Chordata; class Actinopteri; order Gobiiformes; family Gobiidae; genus Rhinogobius; species Rhinogobius similis. The sequence continues at coordinate 16,036,769 of CM033624.1, read as the reverse complement.
GGAGCCAAAGTGAGCCAGACCACTTTGGAAGCTACTATCTCATGTGGTCCTCTTTGGAAACATGGCTTTACAGAATAGCTTTTTGAATGAAGAATGATATTAAGACATATTTGTTTATTTGCATTTGAGTAAAAAAAGTTACTGAACAGTTACTTGGGAAAATATGTTTGGCTGAGCTTTAGATTATGAGTGAGGAAAGCTTTATGATGATGACAATGTGAAAAGATTATTAAATGTTGTTTTCTTTGCTGCCCATTGGTCGCATGATCTAAGAAGCAGCACATGCCAGGCTCTGTGTGGCCGGAAAAAAAAGAAAAAAAAAAGATTATATAAAAAGAAAAACATATATTCAATTTATTTCCCAATATCTATGTTCACATTTAACAACTTCTTGTGTAATATTCTGTTTGAAATGTGGTTTGGTTTCATGTTTTTTTAATCAATGAAAATGGTATGCCTGGTTTAAAGGAAAGTCTACTCTAATGTCTGGCACTGTAAATACTGCTTAATTTGAAGCATTGACCAACAGCAAAACATACCAACATCACCCATGTGAAATTTAGAATTGAATAGAATTGAATTTAGCTTGGTCTATTTTCTTTCCAAAGAAAATAAGCTATTTTCAAATGTTTTACAGCAGCTAAACAGAGAGTACAACACCATAGCACTGGGAAAGACATAGAATTAGAATGTTTATAACCTTTAATATTGTTTTAAAATTTTTGCATTAAAGGTGCGGTATTTGTATATATATGGTGACCCGCAATTTGGCCTGGTGATGTCACTTAATCGTCTCCATGGAGGAGTTTAATGCCATATGGTGGAACAATTCTGGTAAAGATGATATCTCAGTACAGACAAGCAGGTGCCAAAAGTTACATAGTGTCTTTAAATTTGCTTATCCAGGCCAACATGATCAAAAATACATTTGCTTTAAGCAGAACCAACATTTTTATTTTCAAATGTAATTTTTCATTGTAACTAATGTCATAATACATCAAATGACAGTGACTGTGAGGTCTTGGCCACATATGTTTCCTGTTTTATATCTTTGCTCTCTCCCATGTTACACAGCCATACAAACAGAGCACATGTCTGTTTCTTGTAGCAGCCTCCACACATGTATAGAACCAGCATGATTTATATGAAACATTAGAGGTACAACGAGGTGTCACGTGTAAGTGTGGCTGCTGGAGCAGAGCCCTCTGGTGGTGGGATAAGGTATTGTGAAAATAGAGTACAAAGTAAGATACTATGAATAGTTCACTGTTTTGATATGACCATGTACATTGTGTTTGTGTTGGTGGCACTGAGGGAAAATACAGTTTGATAAGTTTAGAATTGATCTTGTTTATTTATCAGGTAAAATGCTGATATTAGAGCTGCCCCAGATGTTTTCAAGAAGAATATATTTGAGAAAAATGTATGATATAGTCAAAGTCAAAGCAGATGGATACAGACTGTGACGGAATAAGATCTGTTCAAATTCAGTGACCACTGAAGAAGACTTTTGTCAGATGTGTTTACTGCAAGTCTTTAAATCCAAGCTAAGATCATTTCCTCCATATTAGACTTAGCACAGACCTTGCAGGTTTACGAGTTACTTTACTTCCATTTTTCACACGAGTTTCTTCCGGGAAATTTCACACCCTTAAAGGTGAAAAAGTTAAACGGTTCAGGAAACCTGATGTCTTCACACAGGTGCAGTTCCAGGTCAAACACATATTGGGATGGTAAGTTAAACTTCTCCTTCATGTGGAATCGTATATCTGTGTCTGGTGTCATCGGGAAGCGTGCTTCAAATGAAAGCAGGTTTTCTGATGTGAGAGACTGTTGGAGAGTCTGTCAGCGACTGTTCCGGTTCTGGTGGTTTCAGTTAGTCACAGCAGCATCAACAGGGAAATGGGGACAAACTTAAAAGAGATGGAATTGTAATTTCCTCTGTGGTGTATAGAGGTCCTTAACTGTCTATATCAAATATTCCATTTCTGCTTCATTTTATTTATACAGAAAAAATATTAAAACACAATAATCAGACCAAGTTCGTTTAAAAAATATTGTCTTAACTGTTAACTGAACTATAATCAGGCAATTATGTAAGAGATGATGTAATTCTTCCTTTAAGGAACTTAAGCTGCTTCCCTCTAAAGAGCTGCACAATTTTGTAGATATTTTGTCATTCTATTCTATTCCCCAAGTAATTGCAGCTGTTGCAGTTTGTTAGTTGTGACAATTCAAATTTCTGCAAAAAATGTATCCTCCAGGCATAAGAGGATTGGAGGAACATGCACTGTCCCGACCAAATAAATAAATAAAATATTCACTTTTGTGTTATATACTTGAACCACAATCGAAACATGTACATTTTGGCACATTTCTGATGGATTGCAAAAATATTATTGGTTTAAAAAAATCACCACTAAATCACCAATCTCTGATGAGGATTAACATTGTGGTTAGAATTGTTTGTTTTCATCTATTAGTAAAGTCAACTGTTCTCCTTAATTCCTTTTTTAAAATATATTTAATAACAGAACCTGTCCTGTTTTACCTCCTACCAATGCAATATTTCACTGTGTCTACTTTCCTACTTTTTGTATCTATAAATGTATGAAGTGAGGCCCTGTTTAAACATAAATCTTAATAAAATCCAACATAATTCTCTGCTAATAAATCCACTACTTTTTTTCCTTCAGCTATGGCTCTCAGTGACTGCTTGTCCAAAGTAAATTCTACACTGTTTTGACAAAGAAACACATGTGCAGCTCTTCATTCAGGAAATCTTACCCCTTTTTTTCTCAACCTAGAGGTATGAAGGTTTATTTTTAGAAGAAAAATGAACATTCAGTGGCTGTCTTTGTTGATAGGATTAGGAATCAGTACATCAAAAGGAACAGCTCACGTTAGCTTTTTGGAGACGCATTCATATTAATGGACATGTGCCGAGGAGCAATAGTAGAACAGTATATGGAGTAAGATGTTGATATTAGATCTGCCAGACAGGAGGCCAAGAGGAAGACGGATGAAAGAGGAGCTTTGTAGATGTAGTTAAAGAGTTTGGAGTTTGTCGATGAGAGAAAAGGATGCAGAGAAGAGGATGTAGATTATTCACACTGTAGCTTTCCCCTGAAGTGAACATCCAAAATAAAATCTGGTTTATTTTTAGATCTTTCTTTTCCTAAAGCTAAATTTTACACCGATAATATGTGTTAGCGCCCAGGACCAGTGGCACGGTTCTGTCTGTTGAATGAAGAGGTGACCTTGGCCGGCAGCTGTGGGTCTAAAGTTGGCTGTTGGTTTGTGGACTGGACACGCACAGGGCAAAAGCAGCTGGGTTTAAAGGTGTACTATGTGTCCATCGCTTGCTCATCACCATAGCTATGTTAATACTTTGCATAGAAGGCTTCATAGCGTATAATCGAATATATTTATCTCCATGAAGACAAGCAGGTGATGCCACAAGGCTGAGCGCAAGTCAGATTGGTGGAGAGGTCACAGCAAGAACGATTTGTTAAAAATATCTAAAATCCAATCTTTACGAGAAGAATTGCATTTGTGATTAGTGTTTTAATAATCTGATTCTGTTCAAATTGACAAAAAAATACTGTTCTGGCAAACTATGTATTTCAGAACATATTTATACAAAACAGGTTAGCAGTTTTTATGCAGGATATGGCAAGATATGTTGTTGTTTGTGGAGGAAGTTATGGCACTTAATTTCCTCCCCAGTTACACAGTGTACCTTTTAAAAAAGCATCTGGATGAGGACTAAATCAAAAACATCTATTCTGACATAGTGCACATACTATGCTCAAGAAAGACTTTTTTTCCAGAAGTGCCAAGAAGTGTATACGTAACATTGTTATTATGTTTAATATTGAACTTTTAATAAGTCTTGTAGTGTAGGGATGTAAAGCAAATAATGAAACTATCTTTGCAGGAGGTTAAGGCAAAATTAATGAGTTGGATTCTTTACAAAACTGTTTTGACTGAAGGATAATTGCCAATTTTATGAACCTCAGCAACACATGAGTTGCACTCACTTGGTATAATACCTACTTCAGTAGTTCAAGAGCATACAGTTTAGACTGAAAAAAAAAAGACCATCACAAAAATTCAGGCCTTGAATAGACTGATAGAAATACCAGTGTTTTCTTATGACTCTCTCGACGATTACTTTGAATTCAATCAGCTAGAGCAGATTCTATCAATTTGAGAAAGTCACTAAGAACTGCAGTGACCATAATGTTTTGAGCTGGTTAAAGCTGTTTCCACTATTCCTCGGATCATGGAAACCATTAAAAATCACAATGTGTGCTACGTTTATGCACTAAAACACAGCAGGCCTCAGACATACCCGTGGCTTCAATGGCAAGCACTAGACACGGAACATTTGAAGTGGATTCTCTTTACAAATACTGTATTTAAAATATCTATTTGCTTAGACAATTACACTAAATTGTGTTGTGGATTACAAAAAAAATAATCACTAAAGTAAATGCATACAATTTCCTTGGCTATGAGCTATTTTAGAAAGCAAGTGAAATCTACTTGAAGTTTAAACAATTCCATTTTCTGAAGCCACAAAGTAATGTATCACATCAAACACAATGAAAGTGATCCTCGTTAAAGTCCCACTCAGCGCTGACACAGAAGACCGCAGAGAGTGGGAAGAGGAATTTGATCTCCCAATATTAACGCTCCACAATTTTATGTAATTACATCCGATCCATGGAGATGTCTACTGTACTGTTTATTTTAAAACTCTGTCTGTTTCCCCATTCATCAAAACGCCAACTTCAATATCCCTCAGCGCTTTGATACAGGTTTAAAAGATCTATAGTTCCTGCTATATTAGATTACGGGCCTTATATTTGTTGTTGAGATAGGGGCTGTTGAAGGTGGTGAGAATATTGCTCCCGGCTTTTTCAAAAGGTTTGGAGCCTATTTTATTATCTTATTTTTATTGTATGTGGTTTTGACATGCAAGTCTTTTCAAGTAGCCTACTTGTCTTTGCAGATTAAGTTTTAGTTTTTGAGTTTTTGTCTGTGGTTTGCTGGATATTACTTCCAGCTTTAAGACTATTGGTTAGACAGTTTTGTTTTTTTTTACATTTTTGCTGGATGAGGACAAGGTTTATGTCTGCTTTAGCGTGGATCCCCTTTTAGGATTACTATCATTCTTGTAATTAGGGTTGGGTATTCTTCAGCTATATACCTGGAACTGAAAAAATCTAAACAAATACAAGGTTTGTATTGAAAAACTGCTACATTTAAAAACTTCTATTGATGCTAAGTTTTCTAACCTTATAAAGTTAATGTAAACCAGGTATTGTTGTAGTACTGGTGCTGAAAACACTGAAAGGTATTGATAGCCCTTGTTTGAATCGTGAATTGTGATTGGACGTTATGATTGCTGTTGTGCAAACTCACGCTTTTGTTTGAGACAGAGATGCTAAGACATACTTGATGTTCCTCGCTGCCTAATTGTCTCAGTAGAGCTTGTCTCATTGATTTGCCAGCTGATGCATCCTCCACATCTCCACTCTCATGTCGGCCCATTTATTCCTGTTTGTGTTTGTGCCACCGAAGGACATCCTCCTCTGTTCTGAACCATCTGTCCTGTCTCTCTCGTGGGACTCTCACCAACTGATCGATTGTAGAATCCAAATGCACTGACTGCACACACTTTGTTTTGGAAACTGAAAAAAAAAACTGCTTTGGCACCACATACCCACGGCTTTAGTGTTGTGTATTGAACCGTAAAAGTTTGCATGCATGTCTTTGTTTTCCAGTGTTTTCAGTTACAAGTTCAAGGATACTTTGTAAACAATAAAAAAAAAAAAAAAAAAAAAAACACATTGAAAGCATTGAATGTTCAAAGAGGCTCTGTGCTCAGTTGGCTATTTATTTTTTAAATGTCCAGCTCATTGTACTAGTCAGTACTTCCTGTTCTATCCTATCTCTGTGGGATTTTTTCAGAGCCATTCTAAAACTAAAGAATACTTTGAACAAATTTTCACTGAGATCATTTTAAAGACTTTACAAAATAGATGAATACTTCCCCGGTGGACACTTCCGTATTCATAAATGGAGGTGTTTGTGGGTCAATGCTTACGCTAATGCTAAGTATGAAGCATAATAAAGTTTTTTTATCTGTCACTTTATATTTTAAAGGACACATATTCTGCTACAGTGACTTTTTTTTTTAGCTTTTAACCTTGCTCGAATAATGTTGTTCATCAAAAACACACCTGTAATTGCATTCAGCTGCATTCACACTGTTTAAAGGAATGTTTGTTAGAAAATCCTACTCCCTCCGAGCGTCAAAAACACTTCCTGTTGAACTCCCTCGATCAGTGACGATTTTCAGATCATATACGTCACTTATCGGAGAATCTTATGCTGTTTATCGGCAGACTCGTTCTGAGCCTTTCTCTTGTCTAAACACAATAACTGCTCCTGCTAGGCTGAACTTAAAGTCTTAACATTTCTAAAGTTCTAACATTGTGTATAGCGCTAGGCGCCATCTGCTGGCTGGAAGCAAGTGTCATTGCACAGATCAGAGAAATTATTTAATTTAGTCCATAATAAACATTTTGTTTAGTTTCAAAACATGAGATGGCATATAAGGTACTCAAGAGCATGTTTAAATTATAGTAACAATATGAAAAATGCATAGTCTGATAGTTCTCCTATACGCCTGATAGTACAGCAAATCAGAAATCAAATTCATTTCTGAGCTTAAGCCAGAGTTCTGTATTTATTTTTCACAATGATAGTATCCACTCAAGAGTCTTGTACTGAAATGTTATTCCTTAAGGATTCCACCAATAAAGTGTTGCCAAAATATGACAATTACTCTTTGTGTTATCTCGCTAACAAATTAAGAAACCATTAACCATCAGCAAATAGTGACTAAAACAAACCATGAAGCTAATCAGAAGAGTTATTGATAACCATTATCCCTCAACAGATAATGGCAAAAAAGAAAGCATAAAGTGAGTTTATTTATATTGATAGATGGACAAATCAAAACTGATCATCATAAATCAAAAAGTAGCAGAAGTTTTCTTATGAAGTTAGTGAATCTCTTGCTCAAAACAGCTGCCTGCTCTGTGTTATCTCCAGACTGTGATTCAGACTGACACATCCAACTCTCTCTGCTCATATTTCCCATTTAAAAGACCTTTTCTGACAAATCATAGGAATATTTTATACTCTTTATTGTAAGTACTACAATAATGTTTTTTTAATCATTCTTTTCTCATCAGTCACTCAACACTATCTCTTTCTTTCTTTCTCTCTCTCCGTGCAGAAAATCTATGTCTTAGGGCTTTGAACAAAGTGAGGAAATTCATATGACAAGATTAATTTAATGAATCTCCCTGTGGGGCCCCTCTCTGTCAGCCATCTCTCTCTCCTCACATGTGATGGATACTCCCACAGTTCAAGCGTCTATTTCTGTCAAAGTGGGTGTTCCATATATGTTATTTTTTAGAGTTTGCACATATAGGTCACGGTGGGTGTGTGTGTTTTAACTTCTAAACGCCAATTTGCATGCCAAAACCTTTGACAAATTGATTACTTTAATTTCAGTGCATTCAATAGTGGTTGCTATACTCTGCTGTCTAATTTCTATGAATCTTTGTTTTTGGCTTTTGTTTTTGTTTCATCATGTTTCCTACCAATGATGACATCCCTTTCCTTTTGGTATTCTAGTGTATGTTGGTGGGGGTGGCTGTAGCTGAAATGTAGGATTTGACTCTCATTTCTTTCTCGTTGCCTGTGGTGAGAAGATTCAGTGGGGGAAAAGGCTTTAATGACAGGAGGGGCTTTTGTATGAGGGATGGGGAGGGAATGACATTTAGAAGAAGCAGCCAGTCAGAACTGATGGTGTGCGCACAGCAAGAAGCAGAGCATTCAGATCTCTGTAATCTTACATGTAAAACTCTAGGTGGACTGATGAATGATTTGATGTTGAAGCTTGCTTGGAATCCATGTAAAATGTATTATTTAAAAACTCTTCCAAATCCATCCATTCACTTTTTGTGCAAACCTTTTTCAACCAATGCATTTACTGGAAAATTCTAGCACATTTTTGGTGGATTGTCATAATATCTGTCTGAATATGGTCATGAGATAAACATTTTTGTCAATATCACTTGTCATTCAACAATTTGAGTCATTTACCGAATTTGTGTCAAGCATTCTAGTCGTTAATTTGACTATATTTTGTGATTTTAATGTAATTTTTTTCTCTTTGAATTGTGTGCGAATTTACATTATTTAAAGAGCCAGAAACTGTTAAAATGTTATCTGTCAGTTGTAGCATTAATTGGACTCATTTAACTTGTAAATAAACATGTTTTAAGAGTCAAAGAAGAAGAAACCATAGCCATAGCACAAGACCAACGTTCGTGATTACATGGTGTTGACTCAAATTGGGGAATCGCAGCACCCATCCCTCCTCCAACCTCAACAAGTCACACACAGTCATACATGGGTGAGTTTGGTGAAGTGTTTTGCTCAAGGAAATAACATTTTAGAGCTGTGGAACACTGCTTAACTAGTCATTTTAATGTAAGCTCAGTTTGTTTTGAAAGTTGGTTGTTTTTTCTGTTTTTGGGACACCTAATTGTACTTTCTCCAATCACTCACACACCCTTGTCCCTTTTCCTTATCTCTTGTGTCTTCCCATCCCTCAGTCAGTAACAGAGCCTGCACGGCGGTAGGCTACTGCAGTTATATTTAGCAGCAAACAGATGCGGCGCACTGGAGCGTAACACACTGCCTCTGCTCCAATCATTGTGTGTCTTTGTCTCCGAGTCTTCTTCCGACAAGTCTCCCATCATGCACTGCTGCCTCTGACTCAGCAACAGCGTGGCACTGGACTGACCCTCACAAGCTACTGGACATACTAGAGAGCCAGCTGCAAAGTGATGTCAATAGAATTAAACAAGTACAAGCTTGGATTCCATCTCCTTCTGTTTTTGTGACATTCATTTTCAGAAGAGTGTCAACAATGAAACTAACTGTCCAAACTGGTATCCTGCCTCGGGCCCAAAGTAGCACACAGGTTTTAGTAAGTAGCAATGTGACGTTAAAAACCTCTATTAAAAATGTTTGATTAGCAGGTTTGCCTTGGTTAGGACAGCAATATTTGTAGTTTTCTAAATGATGCACTATTCCTTTTCTCGTGGAGTGTCGGTCACCATGGAGATTTTATTGCTTTGCCTGGAATGTTACCCAATACAGCATTCAAATGATTTATTTGGAAACAAGGCCATTAGGCCAATTTATATGTCCGATCTGTGGAGAGACAAGCTTTTTATTTTTTGCAATAAACACACCTTGAATGCAAGATATGTTTAATGTCATACTGTGGAATATTCCAGGCAAAGCAATAACATCTCCATAAAGACCAGCAACGTTACATGGTGCACCTTTAACCTTTTAACACAAGTACATATTGAATGTTGCTTGTATATATACTGCTAAGTATTTTGCAGCACCATGAGTTAACAGTTTAGAGCTAACTGAGCTCTGATTTTTGCTTTGAAGGTCCCTGTTTCCAAAATGTATTGCTCCAAAGGCACACATGGAGCCTCACTGGGTGTGTCTGTCGGTGTAAATATAGAATTTCAATGGAAAGAGGTCCAATCCTTAGCCATACAGCGGACCTCAATAGAAACAGTTATTATTTCCTCTCCACCCTCATCGTGCTGATTACAGATTCCTAAACTGCAGTGGCCAGAACACACTTAATGTGGTGAACATGAAAACCTACATCGCCCATTGCACCAATCTGTTATATAATGTACATGTTTGGGGATAAGGTTGTATAATTGACATCTTAAGATTAAGTTTTATACTATTATGACATGTTTCTTGTTTCAACTGTCCAGTTACCAGTTAATGGCTTTGTAATAGAGTAGACCAATTGACCACACCCCAAACCAAACACATTACTAAGGAGATCTGATTAGTTTTTCCATCTTACGTTGTAGCTCTGGAAAGTGCTTTTATGTATGTGTAACCCGAGAAGATGATGTTGACTAGCGGGATGTCCTGACTCAGAGCCACAGGAAGCCCCTCAAACAATGGCATTTACTCTTTAGAAACCAGCATTTCCTAATCCCTGCTTTGAGGCTATTATATGGAAATGAGAAGACAGGAAAAATTTTATTTTTTGCCCCAAAGGAAACAGGGATGAATTGTGTTTTATCAGTGCAAGATAGTGTGAGTAAGACTGAGGAAGTGACTAGATACACTAAGATGTTACTACAAGGATTTCTCATCAAAATAGTTGCTTCTAGAATATCAAGTAGAATAAAGCCACACACCCAAATTTAAGTTATATTATCTTTAAAAGAAAAAAGGCCCCTCATCCCAGTTCAATCTCCTATATCCATGACCTTTCCAGGGTGTATCTGAGCTCAAAGTCACAGTATAATCTCCAATCACTGCAACAATAATAAGCAGAAGAATTGCACAGAACTGCAACAGCAACGAGGTCATTTTCATTTGTAGTCCTTCAGGTGACACCAGACCAAACATGTGTACAGTGTGACTTTAGCCTTTCAAGAGCTGGACTTATGGGGCGTCTTGGCTTGCATTGTAATCTTCTCTGTCATCACTTTGGGCAGTATTTCATTAGACAGACCTGTTCTCTCTTTCCAAAGCAAAGTGAGAGCTCTCTGTGTCTGTCATTGAACTCCTCCACTGTGCAGGGTTCAGGGATGAAACACATGAGCTACAGCAGACATAAAACTGCTCCTCCTGCACAAACCATCAGGAGTCTGGTGACATTTTACTTGCTGGATACTGTCTTTTAACTACACACCATGAAATATATACCTGCAGTAGTATTAGTCATGTTGATGTTTAGCTATTTTTTAAAATGCCAGTATTTTTTAAGAGTCAAAAACAGAAAAACAAGAACTGAGGCATAACATTAACAGAATTGACATAGGAATAGATAGTTGCAGAGATGTACAAATAAAATCTGTCACGTTGCTTATTCACTGCTTCGTCCTTTACATTCATTGTCCACCATTCCACATTTTCAGTGCAGGAGTATTAGGACAACAGCCTGGATGAATTAATGACTTAGAAATAAATTATGTATGCCACAGTTTATTAGTTTTATTTATTTTATTGGGACAATGCACATTAATGAACATATGTATTGAACAAATGTAAATATGCTGGATAATACCTACAATGCAAGTTTACATCCATATCTTACATCAGTGTCTTGGCAGGTAACAAAACATTACAACATACAGTAAATGTTAAAAAAATAAATTAAAAAGTGCATTTAAATTTGTCCTTTTAAAAATGTAATGTTTTTTTTTTTATTTCTATATTGAATTTGTACATACAAAACCAGCAATAACATAATTTCCCTCTCACCTAATTTTCAGTTTGTCATGCCATAACTGCTATAATCTAATTAAAAGAAGCTATTGTATGATGCTTTAACAGTTGAAAAAGACTATAACCTTTATTTAAAAGATGTACTCTGTTTACATGTAGTTACATTAAATTATTGTTATTTGCTATAGTCTGTTTACGATTGTCTATTTGCATTTACCCGTGTGTGTCTCTGTCAGCATATCATTTTAAGCATGATAATGGGTAGATTTCGTGCTGCATTATGCTGTGCTGAAATACGAAACTTAATATTTCAATTCCTGCGTGGAATTGTAAATGTTTTAAGTCTTTTCTCTCTCGACCTGAGCTTTCACAGAGCAGTCATGCACCACGAGGGGGCAGCAGCTCCTGTGTGTGCGCCGCCGCTCGTGCTGTCATGCTGGGCTCTCCTCCCCTTGCGCTGGTTGGAGCCCGGTTGCTGTGGTAACGGGCCTGTCTGAAGCAGATTTGAATGGAGGGGGCTCAGAGACACAGAGGGCAGTGTTGAGCCGGGGAACAGCAACTGAATCTCAATCAGGCTGTAACAGAGAGCTCCTGTGACGAGGCAGACGCCATAAAAACACTCTCGATTCAACTTTCCCGCACGATAATGTTTAAGAATCAAAAGATAAACATGCAATAGACAGCTCTGACCACCATTGCTGTTTTACATTTGTAGCATGTCCTCTTTCTGCTGTGGATTGACAGGTTTTAGCCAGGGCTTATGTGTGACAGCTGTTGTGAGCTGCTATAGGCTGCAGCTGCTTGGCATCAGTCTACTGATGTTGAAAGCAGCTACTACCATATGTTTATGTTGCCTTTACATTATTCAAGATTGTGGTGTTTCTGTCAGATTAGAAGTTTCAACTTTTTTCTTCTTCTTCTTCTTTTTTTTAAGAATCATATGAGGTATTTAAACTCTAACCCTAACCATTTCAGGATGAGCTCTGGCAAAGACGTTTCTAAATACATTTAGTGTCTGTGGATTTTTTAAAATTTCTTGCTCAGATGTTTGGGAGCCCGCGCCGCTGCCTTCATCCTGAAACAAGTGGTGCAAAACTAGATTAGGTTATGTAATGTTAACTGGGGGCATGGAGGATGTCTCTAATCCAGTTGTATTTGGGTTAAACCTCAGCTCAGTAGAATAGATCCAACAGTGACAGGCCTCACACATTGACATTTTCAAGCATCTTCAACTGTCAACTGTCAACATTTTGATGAGAGCTTTTTGTGCACTATTATGTAACACATGTTTTGACTATGTTACGCTATCCATACCATGTATAATTTATTGAGACACTCACACATCTTTTCTGAAGCATCCATCTTGTGATTCAGAGACTTTAGAGTAGATTCTAGGTTTAACTGGTTCCTTTCTGACATTTAAACAATAATTTATTTTAAGGTCTTTTTATCTGACATAAATGAGAATATTTACTTTATCTTTTTATGGTTGAGTTTTTAATACCGTAGCTTTTGCTGCTGTCTGATGTGATTTATTAAAAACATTTTAGTTACAGATAACACTGTGTTAATATAATACGATCTAACATTCATGTAACATAGTATTTTACTTTATTAATCATTTTGAAATACTGTGCAGCCCTACAGTTTCTTTGATTGGATGCCTCTTATTCCCAGTGTCTACATGGATGTTATTGTAATCTCTCCTGCACATAGCTTTAATCCTCATAAATATTGAATATTTAATGACTTCCTCCTTGATGGAGCATGACACCTGGGCGGGCCACCCTCCACTGCCTGAACGTCCCCACCGGAGGGGGTTGTTCTGCTGTGGTCCTCAGTTATGAGCCAGCATTCTAATGCAAATAAAACAAGAGCGTAAATGTATTTGACTTTTGATGAGAGACCTAGTGATTAAAAGTCTGCCTAGCGCTTATAGAGCAGTGTTTCCCAAACTCTGGAGCAAGGACTTGGTGTAGTTTCATCATCAAGATGCTGTTTGCCAAAGTTGAATTTGAGGTATAGACCACTGCTCAGTCATGGCACTGGCCAAATGTTACTTCATTTTACAGTTACATTAGGAAAAATCTTGGTTACTTAGTTTGTAAATAACTTATACATTTCAAACATGTTTTGTCTTTGGTTGAGGTTTTATCCTGGTTTAGATTTTGTTTAAGGTCTAGTCTAGTCTTTAGACATTATGATTAGTCCTGGTTATAAGACTTGGACCTGATTTAGTTCTAGACATCCTGTTCAAACCTGGTTCAGTCCTGGTTTCGCCCGGGGTGCTGTAAGGTCTTCATTGAAGAATCCCAGGGCTATTGTGTGATAAGGAGGAAGCCTTGTGCATATCGGATGTCTGTGAGAGTGTGAGTGGAGTATGTTTTTCATTTTTACAGTCTGACCGCTGCGAGTCGAGCCACGATCGTAATGATGGTCGTCAGTACGGCTGTTGCTAGGTAACAATTACCTGACTGTGCTGCTGCTCCAACAGAGGGCCATGCATGTGCAGAGGAAAAATACAGCTACGAATAATGCACCCTGGGTCTCCTCTGCTCTCTACTAAAACCATCACTGCGTCATTATTACATTAGATTATTTTACACAAATCAGTAACATGCTGTAGTACAGTGCGCACTTTTGTCCTGCTGATGATTGAATATTATTGGTTCATTGCACTAGTGTTTTGATTGGTGCTGCTGGGTCTATCTCATGATTGTATTTATAGCGTAGTAAGTCCATCCGGGGAAGAGGCCCATGTGACACAGTATGATGTCAGTGCAGACCACACCTCAGGCCACGCTCAACAACACGCAGCTTCCTCCCTCTGAGATTCAAGACTCTCACTGTGCATCATAACAATGTACTGTACAGCAATGCCTCGGATACTGCTTACCTTTTTAACAAATGTAATGTTTCAAATGCCCAATGAAGTCTGTATAATCAAATCTTTTTAATGATTTTCCTGTATTGTCTATGCATTTTTCACTAATGAGAAATCTAATTGTTTTATAATGTTTCACTGTAGATTTCATTCTAGAAGTTATTTTTTAAGATGATATGATTAAATTCAGTGGAATCAAATTGCAATTAAAAACAAATCTCAGTTAAAACGCTACCTCTGTTATTTATCATTGCAATCTTTATTTTACTCTCATTCATTACAATGGAGTGGCTACCTGCCCTGTCAGCAGCCACAGTGACAGTGCCGTTCTGAAGCCAAAAGGAAGCCCAGTGCAGTGATCAGAGGCCCACAGGAGGCAGGGCACTTCCCCCTGAAGAGGCTGCCAGTGCTCCCAGACATGAGGATATATTTGGAGATCATTAAATGGCCCTAAATGCGACCCTGGCGTGAGAGCGAGCCCTGACCATCTGGCCCCATTGTGCGCGCCCATGCTTTGTTCAAATGTAGCCAGCAGCATCAGCACTTCTCATTGGTAGATGTTTCACCAAGGCTGGGGTCTTTGTCCAATCAGAGTGACTTTAAATGAATTACACCTGTCTATGAGGCATATGGGTGTTGTGATGACAGTTTTTACATACATCACAGTATTTCTGCTTGTTAATTATGATTTCTTACTTTTGTATTTGTTTATTTTGTTATTTTATTTTGTAAAGAGTCTGTATTTTTGCACTGTCACTTTATTTACTGCAGCAATATTTCTTAATTTTGAGTGATAGAAATTCATTCCCCTAACCATACTTAATTTTCCATTCATTTATGACTATTTATATGTTTTCCAGGTAACAAGCTGAACAAGGACTTGAAGCACTACTTGAACCTGAGGTTTCAGAAGTCTTCCCCGGATCATGAGCTACAGAAAATCATCCGAGCCAATCTTTATCGTCACGCTGTGCCTTGTGAGTAATATTAGTTATGCCAATGACACAATGAAAAGTCTTTAATTGTATTGTACTTTGTGAGTGGTCATTATCATTGTGGTTTCTTGTCCAGCTTTTGATCAGCCAGTTTAGTCATAAGTTAGGCAAATCACACTTACATTATATCAATGTTTATCTGAATAGGTTTCTTTGCTTGTACTCATTAACTGTATAATCAGTTTGAGAGCTTCTGCATTAAATTGTATCTTTATAGAGCTCAGGATCAAAAGTGATGAAATTATTTTATGAAAGTGTGAAAACGTCCCTCGAGATGCTTTAGCCAAAAGAGTTGTGGAACATGCCAATGAGCTACATACATTATTAGTATAATTATTGTAAATACATTAATCATACTTTTTCATTCATAATACCTTTAAATGAAAACTGAACTATGCATTTATTTTCTGAAAATCGCCATTGGTCTAACATTAGGCTAACGGAAAATTCAATGAGATGTGACAAGACAAACCTTTTTTATATTATTATTTCATGGAATCATCTGAACTAACTAGCTGAAATGTAGCATCGGCGCAGTGGTTATGTTACTAGTGGTTGAATCTTGACCTCGTCATACTGGGCAGCACTTCCATTTCCTGTGGTACTTGTGTCATGATTAGGTTGAAACAATGTCACTCTTTGATTACAAGTCTACAAGTCTGCTCAGAATCATCAAACCGGAATCTTTTTTTTTTCCAGACAAAAGATCTTGGTTATTTGTTCATTCACTCATTTACATGCATTTCAGTTGTTTTGCAAGGTGCACCTTAGTCTAGAATAATGCATTTGTATTACATACAATAATATAATACAGTACACATCTACTCAGAAATTATATATACTTTAATTGATTAGAGATTAAAAATACATGTTTTGTTTTCTAGAAACAATATGCACTTCACTTCACTCTCTGACACAAATGGTCTTCTCTACCTAATTCTTCCTCCTCATTGATGTACTATGGAGGGACTGTACATTATAATGTTTTTCCTGCTCCAGCGTTTGCACTGTTGCTCTCAATCTGTAGCCTGGCTGTGGTCCCTCTGCCCTGTGCCATGTGACTATTAAATCCCCGCTCTGAGCTCCCCCCATGCTGACCGCACTGGGATTATGATGTTCTGATATATTGAAAATAGACTCCTGCCTGATTATGTGATGAGTGTGCCTTCACAAAGAGTGGCAACACAACGCAACAGCACACAGCCAACACGGGCCAAAACTTCAGTTGGCCTATTTTTTTTTTTTTTTTTTTTTTTGTCAGGATCAGTTAAATAAATGTTGTGAATTGTCTATATATAGAATTCAAAGTATACAATGGTAATACTATAGAAACCATGAATGAATGATGAATAAAAAGTCTATTGTGAATAATTATATTGTCAATTTTGGAACAGGCTCTCTACTCACTACAGGTTTTTAGATCAGAAGGATAATAAAAAACAAAGGACAAATTTCCCTACATGAAGGGAACCTTAAACTTAAATTTATATTAGTTCTGATATGAACTGCCTAAATTTAAAAAAAAGAAAGAAAAAAAAGTCACATTTTGTTGGATTGCCTTTAGCTTTAATTTCAGTACATATACAGTGTGCATTTGTTTTAATGAGCTGCAATGTCAAAAGAATTATTTCCATCCAGTGTTGCATTTATTTTTCACCAAGATCTTGTATTGATGAAGGAAAGTGTACAACTGCACAAAAACTTCTCCAACACATCCCAGAGGTTCTCAATGAGGTTCAGATCTCTAGTAGATTAGTTACAGTCTCCTTGGATGTTTTCTTGATCTTGATCCATGCCAAAGATTTGACCCTTCACAAACACTGACATCTTTTCCATTACCTTGGGATTTGTCTTTCGACCTGGTTATTACAGATATGAGAAGCCATTCACGGCATCAGTTGGGTTTAAGTACCGTGTTGCAGCTTAAAGACAATCATCCATGCATCCAATAGGAGGCTAGTACCTGTTTGCGTTGTTGAATCCAGGTGGCAACGTTTTTTCTTGGTCAGGCAGCGTAGATCAAGACCTTTCTAAAACTATTTTGAGAAAGGCCTCTTTTGTCTTCTTTATGTGATTTTTGTTCATACAATTTAGGGGACTCAAAACCCAAAGGTCCTGCTCACAACTGTAAAAATGTACAGCCTGTTTTTGCGTGTGACTACAACAAATCAACAGTCTCCACAAGCCCTACCCGAGGCATACATTTACACATGCTTTATATTTGCGTCTGCATCAGAATGTGTACATTTGAGTGATAAGAATTTGAAACAACACAACTGCTTTCTTCTTCATGGCAAGAACTGTGATGAAAAAAATTGTAATTGTTCATTTGACACTCTGCCAGCAAAATAATAGATCCGAATGCCAAGAACAGAGTGATGTTATTGTTTAGTAACATAACTGAGCCGTTTCAGCTGTGAATGAATTGACTTGTACTTGTGAACATCTACAATGGCTGAGTGTGAATGAGCTGCAGGGAACCCAAACAAATATTGCAAAGTGTCAGAAAAACAAATGCAAAGAATGTAAACCATTCATCTCTAAGTCTGAGTGTGCTGTTGAATGCAGAAAACACGAGATCTTTGAGTGGACACTGAACAAAGAAAATATTACATTCAAAATAAGGTATTCACCTTATTCGATCTTTTGCGAGTGCTGTGCATCAATAAAGAAGAAACAGCTGTTGTTAACATGTTCTAGCTTTGTTTTGTTAAGTATGTCGGCTCATCATATAAGTTGCCATGACTGAAAGTATGCTGGTTTATCATAAAATCAAGTCAAGAGTTTGGTGAAAAATGTTGTTCTAATTCGTGACATCTCGCACGCTGTTCACGGTAGCCCAGAGGCGGCGTGTTTCCCAGGCTTCAATTGATGGTCCGACATGTGGCCCATTTTACCTTGATGGACCAGACCACCTATTGAATAGCCCTGCTTTACATGATGTGACTCTGAACATCTGTTGTATCAGAATTTCTGGTGATTGACAGGTGGATTAGCCAATCGGGGTCCTGAAAGGTTAAAACAAAAATGAGTACTCACGAGGAAGAAAGGAGAATAAAAAGAAAAAACACACAGGGCCCTGATAAACCTTTGCAGATTTTTGCCAAATCAATGAGGTCTGAGACACAGTGGGGAAGGTGATGACCAGACTGATCCCTCAAACTGCCAGTATTGTTATGACACTTTCGGGCCATACCTCTCAGCTCAGAGTCTAACCCTAGCTCCACAAGCCTTTGCTTGTGCTATGATTAGTTATCGCGTGAGCATGTGGTCTCGCCAATGCAAAGCACTCAAAGCACTGCAAAGCTGTGGACTTCATGTGAGCTGCCCACCACTTCAACACAGCAGTCGCAGCTGCCCCGGGTGTAGTCTGAGTCGGTTGAAAACAAAATATGCTCCTCAAATGCTCCTTAGATACAGTGATACTATCCCCTTAACAGCACGCATAGATTTGTCTACAACACAATACTGCCCCGGTCCAACACTAAAATTTTACACTGCTTACACCTCATTTTCATCCTTCTTTCATACACACTATTATACCACCACCTCTTACCCCCCTCTCTCCCTCTCTCCCTCTGTGTCTCTCTCTCTCTCTCATAGACACACACATGCAAATACAGTCTTGGCATGACACTGCAGAAGAACAAAGCAACAGGCAAATAATAAAAAGCCACGCTCCTGGTCCTGTGGCTGTTCCCTTTGGCCTGCCTGTTCCCCCTCCTCTGTGACACATGAGTTGGATTCAGACAGGTGCCACAGTCTGCTGCTCCGGCTGCTGTTGACCCCTGATTTTTTTCCTCATTTGTGTTTATAGAAAGAACACACTTGAGCCAAATGAGCTCACCCCTACCCCTGTTCAGTGTCTGTTCCAGATGATATTTCAGTCCAGGTTTACAACTGCTTTATGTTCAGTCACCCAATTTCCCAGCTTATCCAGAAGAACAGAACTGTGTCAAATTTTATGAGATACTTAAAGTCTATATGACAGGTTCTCAAAATATTCTAGTTATAACTTTGGTGGGAGGGCACCTGTGGCAATTATTTACTATAGTTGTGCATTTGTTAAGTTGCAGTTTGTGAAGAAATTTAGAAAAATAAAAGTTTAAAATTATAGGAAGTGATTGAGCTCTAAAACTGAATCCCTCCACCTGTGATGTCATCAAAAAGCGACGTGCCATGAAAAATCCAAATACAATTTACAGGCAACTGACGCAACGTTCTGATACTTTAAAGTGTCATTCCACAAAATAAAGTTGTTTTTGGGTATTATTATTTGTAAAATCATAACCTTGTGTTATGTGTGTGGGTTTTGGCCCTTATTTTGAAAATGATTGCTAGGTAAAATCTGTAGAATTGTCTATAACTGTGTCATATTTGCTGCTCATGTCCAACCAGGAAGTACAGTTATAAACAATACAAAAACAGTCAAACTGGGGACAAAGTGTTTCGTTAAACTCTTAAATATAATCATGTTCACTACGTTCTACTAAAATGTATAGTCTAACCTGTCATGTAGACTTTAAAAAACTCACTTGACCACACTTTCACCTGGTAACCCCCCACGCCCCTCCACTGCAGCCATTGTTATCGTCTGCGGCGCATGTTACAACTGAGTGTGGGATTCGACAGCAGCTGCTCCAGTCAAGAAAGGGAGGGATGATATGACAAGAAACATAAAGCAATCATGTTAAATGCAGTATTTTGTAGTCATATAGTAACGCGCATTTATTTTAAATGGGAGCAGAAATGCATTTATAAGTCAAAATCAAGCTTAACATAAATACTGAACCACAACAAACTATTTACTCGTGGACATAACGTGCGATATTTCCTTTGAGAACTGAAGTAAGCATGTTCTATTACTGTATTCACATTAGGTCTGTGAACTATCTCTTCCTATCTTCCTTCTTTAGTAGTTTGCTCTCATACTTGGGATTGCTTCTTCTTTCCAGCTGCTACTCAAGTCAAGGGTTATATTGCTAGCATTATCCCCCCTCCCGATCATGCCCCCCCCTCCACCTCTCTCTCTTCTCATGAAAACCTCTAGCCTCTGTGTGTCAGCGTCCTCCTGCCATTCGCCTCGTCTCTCCCTGTCACATTCGAGCTGCTGCCTTCCCGTATCTTTCTCGCTCTCCCTCCTTCCCTCGCTCTCTCTCTATCTCTTCCTACTTCGCTTCTCGTCATCATGTGGACATCATTGTTTGGAGGAGAGACTGGATTTTTCCTTTTTTTTTAATATGAAGGATTACTATGTGATTTAGAGGCTACCGTTTGACACCACAATCAGGCAAGTGTACATTTTTTTACTCGTGGAAAACCGTGTGTTGGTCTGTGTGATGCTGTGTATATGTAGGGTAAGGGAATCGGGGAGGTGGGGGGTAGTATTATGAGAAGGGGGTGGTTGAAGCACACTTGGAGTAGGCACGTTCAACCCAGAGGGACAGATGGCCAGTATAGCTTCGCGGCTCTGTCTTATTTGCTTCTTCTGATCGGCCGCGACTCGGCTTTGTGTATGGGCCCGCCGCTAGTGCAAAACAGAACTCCCCTTTTCAAGAAGCTCGAGATACGGCTGTGTTCTTTGGCTACGTTTTGGGGAGAGGCGGGGTGTAGCGAATGGACAGGGGTATAGGCGAAGGGTTGCAGAGAGGTGGATATGTTCAGATTGGCAGAGAGAGGAATGCTGTGCTAGGAGGAGTAGTTGTGGTTATGGTGGTGTTAGGGGGGTCATCGGACGCGATCGCATGGAGGTCAGGTCCAGATGCTGCTTAGACAAAAGGGCTTCTCTTGGTGGGAGGGGGGTACAGACCTAGGGGGAAGCGTGGCACTCCTAACCATTGTGTGTGTCGCTGCATTGCAGGGTGCTGCTGGGGAGCCTCATGCTAATGACGGCCATTCATTCTGTTAACGGATGAGTGGGCCCCAGCTTCCCTGTGTCTCTCCAATGCTTTTCACACAAGCCACTGTTTATATGTTTGTGTTTGAGGGTACATGTATAAGACAGGCTGCAGGTTGGTTCTTGCAGTAAATGATGGCAGAGAAAAGAGATGGACACAATGGAAAAGCTAGGCAAATATGTGTTTTTGCATAGTAATGTTGTTGAAAGCCAGGTGCATGATGGACCGGTCTGTTTATATGCAGCTAACTTATATCAAAATGTCTACTAGACTTAACGCTATGTCTTAAAATAAATAAAGTCCAATATTTAATTATAAATCTCGACCCTACCAAGCACAGGCCATCAACACTATCCAGTGCATTGCTCATGTGACCAGCTGCAGGAGGAAAATGGTGGTCTCTGTGGGTTTTGTTTATCCCCTATATTATCCCCATCAAGCTTAAATTAAAAATATTTTAAGGTTGCACATACATATTAGAAATACCGTTGTTTTCTAATATACTCCAAGTTAGAAAATTACAGTTGTCGCTACAAACCTCTTCTAAAACAACACATAGCAGACAATTGTGAAAAGATTCTGTAAGTCTTTAAAGCTCCATAAATCCCAAATAAATCTGTGGTTTTCAAAGCATGCTTGAGAGTTGTTGATAGCAGGCTTTTCCTCAGAGGAATGAACTGTGTTAATTCATGGAGAAAACAAAGATTCTCTGTTGCGATCATGAATGTTGTTGCTGGGTTTGTGTGTGAGTGTCTTGTGATTATTTGGATAGAGGACGGTATGAGACACACTGTTTACTGGGATCAGTGCCTCCAAGTTAGTTTTATCAAAGAACACCCCTTTTATGATCAAACTACAGCGGGTGAATGAATATTAGCAATTTGAACAAGCAATCTTAATATACTTTGTCATTATGGTTTGAAAATATGATGTTTGATTGTCTGATTCTACTGCACTCAAAGTACAGGTCCCAGATCTTCCTGGTTGTCATTAAAGAAATATAGCTGTGTTATGCAACAAAATATCTTTGTTTTGGACAGAACTGACTTTTTTCATATGCATTTTAAAGTGTTTTTCTGTATAACAGACACTCAACTAATAATCAGTCTTCATTTATGCAGCTAGACCAGTTATGACTTAAACAAGTTGTTAGTGAATGGAATATATTATTATTATCATCACGTAGAGCTGTTTATTTCATTTGGTTGTATTCACCTTATTCTGCCTGTAGCAAATCTTAAATATGCTGAATAGAATAGTTTAATGTTCTTTAAAGATGCTCTATGTCACTTTTCTGGTGGAGGGTCTACCGCTGCTCGTTTCTATGGAGGTTTTATTGCTTTACCTGGAATGTTCAACAATATGGCATTAACCTTTGGTAAAGGTTAATTTTTTGCAAAAACAAGAGTGTAATGTAATTGAATTGTAATTGAATAAATACAAGGTAGATTTGTTTAATGCTATTCTGGGGAACATTATTTACCAAACAATAATTTATGGAGACAAGCAGGTAGGGAATTGTATAGTTAAATGTAAAATGAACTGAGGGCTTGTTGTAATATTTGACCGTGTGTGAACCCAAGCAGCATTCCTCTCCTCGGGGCACATCAGGGTTTTGTGGTCAGCTGCATGGGCAGTGGTCCATGTCCACACAGGTACAGGCCTGCCCTGCCAGCACACAGGTAAAACCCTCTTTGGCCTGTTCTTAATCTCTCTAATGTAGTCTCTTGGCCTTTACAGAACTATCAACATGTAGTAACATACAGTAGCTTAGCCAGCAACCAAGTCTTTTTCTGTCCCACTGAAAGTGTATTTTAATCTTCTAAATCACTTTGACTTAGACAGACCTATTGATCCACAAGGGATACAACATGGTCACGATAGTTCAGTTGATCACAGACAGAATTTCCTTTCCTCTGCAAACAACTTAATATCCATCCTTAATAGAGTGTTAACATTGTGGTTTAGACCTCAACAAACATTTATGAAGGTGCATAGTAAACATATATTACAGTTCCTGTATTCTTTAGAACAGAATTCTATGAATAAAACATACATCTATAGGAATACTACTTCAGAATACAAATAACAATTCTTCCAAAATTGTCAAGGTCTAGTAATACTATACTATAATATAAATGTTGAATACATTATATACATTATGAATAAGCAGGTCTGTAAAGAATTGAAGGTTATCAGTTACAGAAGTTTGTTGTCATTCAGATGAACAGAATACAGTATGTTTTATCCTTGTGATGCTGACCTTTGACCTAACCCTCATGTACCCAGTGTTCACTCCGCAGAAGTCTCCCTGTCATGAGATCCGCTTGGAGTTATGTCAAAAGTTTCCTTCAGGTTAACAGAAATGCTTTAACATTCAATGCTAATCACTGAAATTCTCTGGCCTTTTGTGCTGTTATTACTGTCACATTTCTAATCATACATTCTAATTAATGTTTAAAGAACAGTAATCTTGTCATGACGGCTGCACTGAAGCAGAGCAAAGATTCTGGTCAGTGTTGTTGACACTACTGTGTACCACGCCACTGCAACCAGACAATTATATTTCGTTCCATTTCATAAATTTCTGTTTTATAATATTATTAAACGTTGATATTGTGCGACTTGAGATACTGCCATATCATGATATTGCCAATACTGTGGCCTTCTTAAGGGCTAAGATAGAACCAGGCAGAGGGGAGGATGAACACAGGAGGGAGGGAGCAGTGGGCGGGAACTTGCAGGGAGCTGTGAATGTGAATAGCTCACATTGGCTTAGCCTGGGAGCTGGGCTGGACCCATCATTTGCTCCGCTTGTGGAGCTTTGAAGAAAAACGGCAGCTGCCTACTCGCCTGCCGCCTGCCTGGGAGCTTGCACCGCGGAGGAACGGAGACTCAGGGCTGGTGTGGATGTGCGTGGAGCGGGGAGGGCACTGCCTGGATCCTGCCTGCTCTGGTTTATCAAGATGAATATGTGTGGGGATTAGCAGAGCGCACGGAGGAGAGAGAGGAGAGAGAGCCGTGGCAGTAGCTTCAGCAGCAGCAAAGAGGTAATTCTCTGACATATACTTGTGTTCTAAGGAGTGATGCCCTCGCTTCCGGATTAGATTGGAAAAGATGTGGGTGGAGAGGATAGACAGAGACTGAGTGGCAGAATCAGGGAGCAGGTGATTTTGTTTGTGTGAGCAGACAGGCTTGTGTGGCAGAGCAGACCGCTGTGTGTGTTGATGTTTGTGATGATGGCGGATATCTGGGATGTTAACTTCAGGTTTCTACAGCTTTTGACCCTGCTTTTGTGACACATCCTTTGGCTTTGGCATGTCTCATCTTCTCTGTGAATATTTTACCCTTTTTAAACACCCCATCGTTGAGCACTTGCCTCCTCTCTCTCCTCCACTTTCATCCCCTTACCTATAACACTATGCATAAAAATAGGTGAAAGAGAACAGCGGCAGTGTCCTATACCGGCTTCATCTTTATGACATTTTGGGCTAATGACGCTAGAAATTGTGTGTGTATGTGCTGGGGCCTTCCCATTCATTTGCAGCCCCCGCCCTGACCCATTCTTCTGTCCTGTGCTGAAAAGGGGGGAGTGCAGGAGGGGAACAGCAGGAGAATAGCAGCCCGGGTCTCAGCTGTGAGGACTGTTGTGGCGCGAGCTCACAGAATGGCCTGTTGTGTGGGTTAGCAGCAGCAGTATTGTGTGTCTAGCTTCACTCTCTCACTCTCCCCCTCTCTCCTCTCTAATGGTTAGGTCCATCATGCCTCCATTCAGTGGATCTCAGCAAGAAACCAGATTTAGTTTTGCTTTAAAAGTGGCCAGGCCGTATGCTGTGGGAAAGTGGGGTGGTAAACGTATAAGTGAGACTTTAGAACGGCTTTTGTTTGAAATGGCTTCATAAGTGCCCAAAAGATATGGCCCAGTTTAGATGCTGAAAGCCTTCAACTAATCTTCTCGTCATGCTTTTTTTTTTCAAATCATAGACAGCTTTCAGGGCACATTAGCATATAAAACAATTATGAGATTGTCGGAGTTGTTTATCTTGTAATGTAAGCTTCCAAATGTGTGCTAGTCATTATCAATATAGCAGCAAGCCAGCTAGTACAGTCTTTGTTCCTGTCCCAAACCTTGAATAGAAGGATTTACATAAGAAGGAGTATCCATCATCTAAAGTATGTAAAAATGAATAGATGAATAAATGATAAATGACTTTAAGCTAGCAAACACATTATCGAACCACAACTGCACTCGAACTTTACAGAGTCCTGAAAATATATACTGTACATGTACTATCATAATATAGGCCTACGTTTTGGTACAAATGCTAATGCTAACCATTTTCTACATGAATACATTCCAGTCTCTAGTTTTGTATTGATGAGGAGGATGCATCTGGGCTGAAAATCCACGACACATGTGAGTTAATTGAAAGCACTACAGCATGACGAGCTTTTACCATCACCTTACCCCGACGTAGAAGCAGGGCATGCAGCTATTTGCTTAATCATTAATCGGAGGGCCCCTGCTACATTGATTCTCCCTCTGTTCCCCTTCATAAATCATTATGCTCTATGCAATCCCTTTAATGGGGGATGGAAGTGCTGACTGAAAAGCCACAGTGGCCCTAATACTCACCTTGGTGTTCAGGTCAGATATCCAGGGTTGAGAAGATCGCTGTCTGTGTGTTAGCTGCAGCTGCTTAGCTAGCTCTAATGTAATATGATGTAAGACGTGCTGTAGATCTTTGAAGCTCAGTCTTTGGTCCTCATTGAAATGTGGTTTAAAGGTGCATCATGTGACATTTCTGGTTCAGGGTACACCACCTGTTTTGTCTTTGTATTGACTCACCTGTAATGTTCCACAGTATGGCATTAAACCTTTTTTATTTTTCCATTTATTTCCATTGTCACTAGACCAAGTTACAGGTCAGATCTGTAGAGACCAGATCAGTGGGTATTTATTAGCAATAAATCATATGTATTTCAAGAAATGCATGATATTAAGTTTAATGTCTACTCAGTATCACCACCATTGCAGACGATGTAGCCTTCACCTGAAAAGTTACCTATTGCGCCTTTAGATTTACTGGACTTCGATGATTTCCTGTAGTTATTTTGATCACACTATACATTCTCGTCTTCTTGAATAATATTATCTTAAGTATTTTATCTTTGTTTTGTGCTTGTGATGCATTTTGCTTGTCATTAATTGCCAAATGTTGTTATGACATGGCATCAGGTGTAAAATCTATTCCGCTCACATTTATATCAACATCATAACGACACTATTTGGCTACTGACCGTAAACCAAAACCTAATCGAAAACAGATACTATTGTGTTAAACGTTACACCCCTGATCATTTCTGAAATCACACTTTAATGGAAGCAGATGGCGGCGTACGGCTATAGTTTGTGGTTGAGATGTTGCCATCATCTGACCAGTGTATTAAGGGAGTACTTGTGTAGATGAGGCCTTAAAGTGCTGGCTCAATCAATGCAGCTCCGGTAATTGGCTTAGAGGCCCAGGAGAGTTGCCTGCTAACTCCCCGTGTGACTGTTTGCTGGGTCTGCCCCTCCTCAGAGCTGCTGCTGTCGGCTCAGAAACATACGTAATGCTCCTCACGTCACCTGCCAGCCTCTGTTTTCATAACACACACCATGCCATGTGTTTGTCGTAGAAACAGTCCTAGATTTATGCGTTAGAGTTAGAATGGCAATATGGTCATTTAAATTTTGGCTCACAACATGCCCATTCTATTTTAAGCATGCATACTGTATAAGCTAATAATGATTGAAGATGTATTGTCATATGATGCAGTCAAACACAGCATTTGTACCAGAACCAATCATATGTCAGGAGGCATCCATTATTAAAATCTATGCTTTACATTAAAGTACATGTAATGAATCCAAATTAAATTGCAGAAGTGTCACATCATCAACTGTCATTCATACTGTTTTTGTCAGTTTAATTAACCACATGCAAATCTCAGGCTTTGCAACATAAAACATTTTACATACTGTACTCAAGATGCACATTCAGTTGAATAGATTTTAGTATATTATAACAATGTATCTGATGACTTACAAACATGCAAATACTTTCTATAAATGTGGCCAAATGCTGCTCACAAAAAGCGATATGCAAAATATTGTTAGCGTTAGCTCATGTAGCTTTCTTTTTCAACATATGTCTTTGTAAACTTTTTTAAGACTGAATGATTTATTTTATTTTATTTATTCTTGTGCACTACAGATAAGCGGCTCTGAAAGCATGGTACTCAAATTTCTTCAGGTAGTACACGGACACGGTTTAATGCAATTTAAAATAGTCCAATTATAGACCTGGTTTAGATCTGGTGGTTCTTTGAAGGCCAAATATTTTCTTCAGGTGATACATAGTGAAAAAAAGAGAATCACTGCTGTGGGTCAAGATTATTTTGAGGATTCTGTACCATTGCAGTTTAGATATTCTCAAGTCGCTCCAAAAATACTAACTCCAACTACAAATCACTACTTCAAAGTTTCAAGTGTCCTTTTATTACTTTTTCCCGTGTCTTTCACTTGCAGAGCATTTATCCCTTAACTAAAACATCTCCCAGCTCTGAGCTCAATCTGCTCATGACTACAGTCATTACTTGTCCTACATTCCCCTCCTCTTCTCCTGAGGTCACTGGTGGGGCCATCTCTGGACACACAGGGGTTAAACCTGGCAGATGTTGTGTGCTTTACATGTGTGTCAGTCTCAGACAATTACCCCAAAGCCCAGCAGACCATCAACAGCAGGAGAGCGATTGAGAGGATCAGATGTCACCAGGCCTATTGTTAACACTGGGGAGGACACGCTTTCACCTGGATTTGTGTAACATTATCATACAGGAAGCAGACATCGTGCAGGAGGAGGCACGTTGGGGAAAAAATCATTTGCATTGCTGTTTGCTCTTCCTGGTAAGCTAGGTTTGGTAGCAGAAGCCTGGACAGTGGGTCATGTGACGGAGAGATAGACAGTGTAAAGAGGTATTGAGGTTATCTTGGCCTGAGGTGGAAGTGGAGCGAGTGCAGGCCGAGGTCAGGACAGGGCACCAGAGCGAGAGCTAACAATAGAGGTGAGTTTGAACAGAGACATAATGAAATATTTACCATTTAGAAGTTAATGTACGGCAGTGTGTTTTCTCAGACCGAGCAGAAGTGTGGGAACAGACTGTGAATGGGCAAATTTCATTGAAAAATTGTACCGTTGTCATGGAAACCGAGTGTCAACAAAAATAGAAGCTAGTTTACACTATTACATTAACATATATTTAAAACGTTGATTGCAGTTTTGTGAATTCGTCACATTGAATTGATACCATTTTTTACCTAATGCTATCAAGTGGCTACGGTTATGTGCAACTTAAAATCTGATTTGTATCAGATTTTTTGAGTTAGACGAATATTAAAAAGCAAAACATCTGATTTCTTTCTGATCATGATTCCTCTAGCATCATGTGTCATTTAACTAAAATGTCCAGAAATCAGATAATAAGCAGATTTTGCTTGTAAACGTAGTCACTGATTTGATGAAATGTCTTTGCTCTGAAGTCGGTGGTCTGCATACATCTGACACCTGTATCATTTATTCTTTAGTTGTACGTCTCGCTCACATATTGTTATTGTAAATTAAAGACCACAGTTTTATATGCATAGCCTATTTTATGATAGAAAACGTAATACAGGAGTGTTCAAACTATTCCACGGGGGCTAAATGCATTATTTGAGTGAACATTAATTCACGTTGCATCTCAAAGAATTGTTAAGCTTAGTTGTCGTGTCATGAGACAATCCTGGACGCGACATGGACATGCTGCTGGTTGACTTTAAACATACCCAGTCATAGCTTGCTCAAATATTAAACAGGTTTATGATTCTAATAAAACAATGGTCTCCTTTGATGTTTCAAGTGTTTCTGCGTTGTTTTATACAGTGCTGACTTTTGCTCTGATGCATGACTGAAATATTTAGTTACTCTCCAAAGATAACAACTGGCATGCATGCGTCAACCGCCACAATGCATTTTAATACATCTTGGTCTCATGCTGTAGTTATATACTGCTCTTGTGCACTCCAAATCGTTTTAGGTGTAGGTCTGTGCCCTACTATTAGTCATAAGTCATAAAATATCAGAGTGCCAGAAAAGTGGAGACTGAGCCTTGATGCAGTGTAAAAGATTCAGGAGCCAGATGGCCACAGTATTTTCTCCTGCAGCTAAAAAAACAGCTTGCAATATTTTCTCATGTTCAAATATATTTTTTTCTAACAAAAGTATTGATAACAAACATGGCGCTAACTTAATGTTAATATTGTCATGAACCCTAATATCAAAGGCCATACTTATTTGTTTCTAATAAGAGCAAATAAAATAGAATCAATAATTGTGATCAATCAATGAGTAAAAAACAAATTCATTATTTTGGCCCTATCTGGAAATGATACCTGTTTGTGTAAATGCCTGATTATACTTTATTTTAACTTGAATTGTCCTTTTTCCTGTATAGTTGCCCTTACTAAAAACATTTGAGTTGTATTATTTTGAAATACTTGTGGTGGTTATGTTAAAGAGAGGATGTTAAAGTTCTTTCTTCTTGTTGAAGCATAGAATTAGAAGCTGGACAGCTCATGTTGAATGTCTTGGAGAAAATGTAAAGCTTTCCAGATTGGGAGTTGTACATTGTGATTGTGAATATGAGTAAATGATGCTGAGGTTGGAGCTGAGCAGAGAAAAAACACAGCGGAGCTTTGGGGAACTGGTTAAAAGGCATTAGAAGAGCATGTAGAGAACAAGAACACGACATCAAAAAGAGAAGGAGGTTTAATGTAAGGTCTTAATTCTCGTATTATTGTTCATGGATTGGCCGTTCTTGAAGTGGACAGATCTTCCATCTCTTTGTAATCCCGTATGTTGTGGATGTCAGAGCATCACTTCAATCTTCTTTATTGCATCCAGAGCTACAGATCCTATCTCAGTCTTATCATTTCACTATGGCTTGCCTACTCCCTGATGCTATCGTGTTTTCATATGCCCTTAAATCCTTTGTTTCCTCCCTGACAAAGACAGTTATACGTATAGAGGTATTGTCACTTTTGTGTCCTGTGGAAATGAGGCAGTTTGGTAGATCATAGAGGGAAAGGGCTAAAATGCTTGCCTGACCAGCCAAGACCAAAAGCTTTTACAATTCCTTACAAAGATGTTTCGGTCTAATATCTTGTCTCCTCGATTTACAATGGGTGAGAAACAAACATGGAGGTAAAATACGAAAGAAAAAAAAAAGTATTGAGAAACAGCACAGATTTCTACCAAATCAACATGCCAACACATCTGAGGTAAAATAAGTTATATTTTGGTCTGAATACAAGAATATTTTTGAGGAGATGTCTTCCGCATTGTTCTACAAATAAGCGGCTGTGATTGAAAAGCCTGAAGACGATTGTGTTTTCATCGAATACACCAAATTTATATATTTTCTGTGTCATTTTTGTGCAATTGCGGCTCAATTTAAGTCATAAAACTTCTTTTCTCAGCTCACGTTTGGAACCTATGTATATACCACTTAATGATTATTTGATTACTAAATTAGTTGACAGTTATTTCAATATTTCAGTTGATGAGCTGTGATTATTGATTCATTTGTTTCCGCCCTTTTGTTGTTTTGTTTTAATAGGATTTGAACATAGCATATTTCTTATAGATTAATTGAAACATGTTGGTGTCTCTTCATAAAGGACTTTTAATCTAATCAGTGCCATGGACTGTTCAACGGAGCCCTTGGATCACACGGGTTTAAGAGGCTCTTTTATATGTCTTCATTATGATAACTTAAGTGTTGTCCTTTAATTGAAAAGTCCTTTGACTCTAGTTGCGTTATATTGGCAATTTTCTATTTAAAAGAAACTTTACGGGGTATTCATTCACAATTTCTTCTTATCTCATTAAACTGGGAAGCAGGCCTGGGCAATATGATGATAGAAATCAAACCGTGATCTGATCCTGTGATGATCCTTTGTTGATATCGTCATATAGTGATTCAGTACATCTCTGTTTAATGCAGCTGTATGTACATTTTTCCTACCTACTTCTCTTATTGATCAGCCTCTGCTCTAAGTGAGTGACAGGGGGATTTAACCAACTTCAGGAAAGTGTGAACGCTCAGAAGCAGCAGATTGCAGTAAAAGCTACTTGGTGTACATAAAAAGTGATAATCAATATTGTGATGTAAGCCCCCAGAACAACAGGTTATAAAACACTGCCTGACCATTCTGATTTCAAACTTCTGGACAGCACTAAACATGGCCTTATTACAGTGTGTATGTTCGTGTATCTCACATGTTGGCAGTATGTTGTGTGCAAGTGCCCCAGTATCAGGCGCAGGATGTGGGTCACTGCTGGATGTCTTGAGGGACCTATGTGCCCTGCTCTGGAGCGTTTTATTCAGTGCCAGTGAGGACACAACCTGGCTCCCACCACTGTCTATTAATACTTCAAACTCGCAGTGTTTATGCACCATTTCAGTCACTCCTGTCGCTCCTGCGCTCCATGCCATTTCCACACAGATGCTCAGACCTGCATGCATGGGCGTGTTTACTGTCAATTCAGCCCAGTCTATAGCGCTTATATTTAGACAATGAAAAGGGAAAAGTAGCACCCACAAAAGCACCACTGGTTTGAAATGTTATCCTCTCTTTACCGCCGACTGAGGCTATGTTTGTGTGATTGATCCTGTGTCATCTTAGGTGCTCTGTCCATATTCTCTGGTGGAGATGTTGCTTGGCCTGGAGTGTTTCACAGTATGTCTTTAAAGTATCTTGAATTTAAATCACAGGTGTTTTTATTGCTCAAAAACCTTGAAAAATATGCACTGTGAGCGGGGAGCCTCTCCACAGATCTGACTTTTAACTTGATCTGGTGGCGTCACCTTCTTGTCTCCAGTGAGATGTTTTATACCATATTGTGGAGCATTCTTGGCAAATCATAAACATCTCCATAGTGGCACCGAACAGGGATGTACTGACACCAGAAAAGTTGTAAAGTGCACTTAACTACAGTAGATCATTTGCTTATAAATGTTGTTTTGTTTTTTTCTTCTTAAAAATCTTCTAAATGTGCAAATGTTTTGTTTGTCTCTTTAACTCAATAGGTTCTAACCTGGTTTAATAAAGGTTAATAAAAATAGAAAAGTTGTCTATAGAAATAATCTGATTCATAATAATAATAATACTTGGCATTGGCATTGTCATCTCATTTGTGTTGACACCCAGAACCTTGTATTGCCCTCCTCATTATGTTTAGAGCTGGTCAATGGATCAAATTATCAATATTATATTGAATGTTGTTTTAATAATATCTGCTAAAAGAGATGATTTAAAGATAAAAACACATTTTAGCACATTTGGGCTCACCTGATCATTGTCATTGGGATACTGTGAAATATTGAGATTTTTTGAGACTTTTTTGTCAGTATTACCCACCACTAACTACATTTTGAGAAATCTAGTGAGCTGAACAAATACAATTACAGTGATTCATTGTAACAGATTAATGTTCACAATGGTCACAATGTTCAACACAATTTGCCACTTTTTTTTTAACCTTTACTGGAATCTGTAACACATAGACTCTTCACTCAACAAGATGCAAAGACAAGATAATAAAAGACAGTGGCTGTAATACATTGTTTCCAGTATATTACAGCCACTGTGTTTTATGTTTTATTGGCTACGTTCACACTGCAGGTTTGGACACTCCATTCTGATTTTGTCCCAAATCATATTTTTTTGGAGAGGCGGTTCACAGCTCAAACTGCCCTGAAGTGTCTGATGTGAAGAACAGGACAAAACCAGCAGTCCAGATGTGATGATTATGAGCCAGAGGAACCACCATTTGTCAATACAAGCCTTTAGCTATCTTTATCTTTTCTTTAAATGGACAAAAGTTGATATTTTATTTTCGTCACAACTTTTTCTGCACTTATCTTTGCTGCTGTTGTCCGGTAGGCATTTAAAGATTTAATCTGTTCAATTCCTGTCTTTTCCTATGTAAAAAAAATGTGTCTCTTTTTTCATTTCGGCGCTGTAGAGGTCAGATTAATAGTGTGACTGGCACGTCACGACAGCAGTCACTTTGCAAAAGATCAGGTTCAAATCAGATTTAGTACCACATATGAAAGTGGCCTTGGTCGCAATCGAAAAAAAATCAGCTTCGGGCTGTTCACACTGTCATGAAAAAATCAGATTCAGGTCACATTTGGGCAAAAAAATCTGATATGGCCTGCAGTATGAACGTAGCCGTAAATTCTCTTTTATTGTGTTCATTTATACCTGTTGTCCGTGTGTACCTACATGAAAATTGTGCTTCCATTCGCATTGTCTATACAGCATTAGCGGCCATGACTCGGGTTGTGCTCAAAAGCTTGTTCTAAGATTTCATAGTCTTGATGCTTGATGCATCTTGAATTTGATAGAGGAATTAAATGGGAACCTGTACACATCTTTGCACTGCTGAAACACCTCGTAACACCTGCTGCATTTGACAATTAGTTGTTGTTACCGTGTGGTAAGCTGGGAAATTAAATTTCACTTGTGAAGAAAATTGAGTCTAATGATTTATCACTTAAAACTAATGGTCGGATATTAAGTGTGTGCATTTTGTTCATTTGTGTTACATGAGGAATGTTAATGAAATGCCTGAGTGATGTTGATTTCGGCAGATCACTTACAAATAAGGCTGCAAATAATGAGTATTTTAGTAGTCGACAAGCCAGCGAATATGTTTTATGCACCCTGATTTATTTTATACATTTTTAACCAAATAAATGTTTGAATATCACGAATGAAAGCTTCTAGATATAGAATATTTACTAATAAAGTGTATTATTGAAAATCAGACATTTTGATTTAATAATGCTGCTATGTTTGTTTTTGTATGTGTCATACAGCACTACTTTTACTTTATGGGGGAAACAAAATGTACGCATTTACGTGTAAGTTGATAAAAGATAATGCCACTTTAATTTTTTTTTTTTTTTCATGATGTATTGTTTTATGTATTACATTGATTGATTGATTGATAAATCATGATGATTTATTACAAACTTCAGTTGATCTAGACTACGTTCTGAAAGGCCATATTTTATCATTGTGTGTTGAATTGTTTACTTGTTTGCTTAATGTCTCTGTTATATAACATACATTCCATTGTCGTCTGAGTTGTTGGTGTCTTGACTCTCTGAGTCTCTGTTCTGACACTGACAGATGCGGTGTCTGTCTCTGCTGTTTGTGTGAAGATCAAACTGACAAAAGTTTGACTTGGACTTGGAAGTGATTCGATATAGAGGCCAGAGGTCAAGGGTCAAAGTCACAGGGACCTCACAGAGCCAGTTGGTGGTGGCCGGTTCACATCCTTATGTTTTAGCCAAGCATTTATGCAAATTTTCTATTTTATGGTACTCTGGTGTAGATATAAGACATTTTGTGATGTCATTTACTATGAAATAAGCCCCTCAAAATATTGTTCATCTGCTAAGGTATTGCATAAGTCAATAAAATAATTACTTGAATGGAAGCACCGGTCAGGATTGTGAAGAAAGCACATTATAGTGATAGTGAGTAAAGCCACATTTGGACTGTTCCTGTTCTCCCAGACTGGTTCACCCAGCAGCATTTTGGCACATCTCTTTTAATGGTGGAATGCATTTCCATGCTTAGGTCCTGGCTCTGGGTCCAAAGACAGAGGTCTGCTACGTGATCAGCTGACACCCAAACAGCTAATGTTTTCTTAATGAATGAAATCTAACATACCTGAGTTTTACTTTTTAGTTCTAAGGCTGATCTCAGCAATCCACAAAAAGACACTTGTTTGTCTGTGAGACGCAAAAACAGGAAAGTGCTTCTGCTAATCGTCAGCTTTTTCTGCATTCGTTTCACTTCTCTACACCTCTACGCTGCAGTTTAACGTTTCTTTATGTAATGCATTTTGGTGTTGGATGCATTATGGACTGGAAATATAGTACTTGATCTTGAAAGGAAACAGCGGTTACTGTTTTGCTAACCACTTTGGCTCAACGTGTAAGTTACCCTCACAGGAAATACTGCCTATCAAGATCAATTCTCTGTTTATGTCTGCTTTTTTTCTTATTATTTTCACCAGAGTCTACCTTATCCCTTGTCCAATCATCTCGCTCTGTTGATCTCTCTTAGCTAAAGCATACCAGGAGCACAAAGCGAGCCAGACTGCTTTAGAAGTTACTACCTCACATGGTTCGCTTCGGCCCCCTCAGTTCACTTCAGACCATACCAACCTGCTCCAAAGCGAACCAGTGGAAAGATGTCTTAATACACACCTGCAACATGATTGAAAGCATATGACTTGAAATGTCTGAATTTATAGATAATTCAAAGGAGATTTAGTCTGGAGAAAATATTGCTGCATATGACTGCTGAAAAATGTTCTTTCTTTTTTTTTCTTTTTTCAACTTTCAACATGGTGACCAAATGTCTTGAGACAAAAGATGTGGAGTAACTTTTAATAAAGTTGAGAATAATGTTCTAAAGTAGCATTTGCCTTGTAATATTTGATATAGCCTACAGTTCTAGATTTGTTCAGATATGCGAAAGTAGAGAGTCTTGCTGTGAACTGATGGTTTGAAAATGGATGCATACTGATTGTCGGAGTATAATGTATTGCTACATCAAGTCTCGGGTGTTGTAATATTATTCGTTGCCTACTATAACTTAATCATGTACCTCTAATGTGTGTAAGGTTCATTTCCTACATGAAAGTGAGTATAAGATTGAAAGTCTGTCTATATTCTTTGGCATATCATGTTTTACGGCAGCTGGTCTTTCTTGACAGATATTCTAGGAACAGTACAACAAGTACTTGGTATTTGATCTTGGGTGTCTAGATTATATAGTAGCAATAATGTTTCTGTGAAAAACCATCTAGCATTTGTCAATAGTTTCATAAGCATCTTGTTTTCTTTCTGTTCAGACAAGCACAAGGCTGCTGTCTCAATTGTCAGGTGTCATTTTCCTTTGTTTAGCTCAATCATCACCACAAACCACTAATCATTAACATCAATTCCATTCAAGCTTGGGACAGTTCTCTTGTTATTATTATTATGTGATTTATTTGGTTCTAAAATGATCATTCATAATTATATGGCCGCTATATGTATTTACTTTTTTTTTTTAATTTAGTATTCATGAAGCTTTTGCCCTGTTTTCAATTCTCAGACATTACTGGCTGTGGTGACTCTAATCATGGCACTGAATTACAATCACACCATCTTTATTCTGCACTCTCTCATTTCCTGCTTTGGAGAACCACCCTGTGACCAGCTCAAAAGCACTGGATACTTGCTATTTGATATCTTCATTGTTCTGTTGACAATTAGTTTGGCAAGTCCCAAGTGCCAACATGGGTGATCTCTCAAACTGAAACTTTTGCCACTAATCTACAGGGTGGCAGGGGCTCCAGCTCCAATTTGTACATATTGTTGTTGTGCCCATGTGCCAGACACTTCATCCATCTTGCCTATGAATGTATTTGATTGATTGATAGAAGAGATTGGGAGCCACTTTTTTGTCAAAGGAGGAGCATCAATCTGCTGTGCCCTACTGGTTTTATATATTTTTTGTGTTCTGTTTCTTAATCAGCAAGTGGCCCGCACATACAGCCAGCACATACAGACAGCTATTTGATTTGCTGCTAGTGATAGCTGCACATTTAATGGCAATTGAATCAAAATTGCTATTTTAATTCAAATAACAAATCGCAAAGGCTGTAGATTTTGAAATACTGTCATTTTGTCCACAAACATCTAAGTATTCTGTCTTATTCCGCATAAAAACTGCTAAGCTTGTAGTTTAGATGAACAAATATGTTCTAAAATACACCTGAGTCTTGTCAGTTCACAGGCCTATTTCAGTCTTTTTGCCAATGTTCCTGTTATTAAAACATAGATTGCAAATCTAACCAGTATTGCAACACTGGTCAGAAGAATTGCAATTAGATATTGTTCCCAAATTGTGTAGCCATGACTCAGTTTTACTTGTCTTTGAACTGTGTGATGGAGCAGGAGGAACACGTCTGTAACAGAGTCTGAGAGTTCTTTTTTCTTTCATCTCTAGGTACAACCCGGCCTCCTCGAGACGGTGAGGTCCCAGGGGTGGATTACAACTTCCTGTCCGTGGAGGACTTCCTGGAGCTTGAGGAGAACGGCACTCTTTTGGAAATAGGAACGTATGAAGGTGAGGGCGGCGGGCATGACGGTTATCTCAGCTGACACACCGTGCATGTCACCGTAGTTCACAGGTGTCCCGATTAGCCACTGCTACGCTGCGACAACAGGCAGAGCATAGCAGCCATCAACATGTATTCTTCTCAACATGCAGAAAGCCTAGATTTGAACGGTTGTGCTCATGGTGGGAGTTGAAGCGCAAGAAACTAGTTGGAATTTAGGGACAAAAATAAACTGATTGATTGTAATTTGCAAACTTTCCTATGTGCCCAGAAATTTTCAAGATACATATTTACATTTTGTCAACAAATTGATCAAACCAGGATTAAATTAGGGTAAGACCTAGTCAAAACTAGAGCTGAACCATACAAATTTTAGACAAGAAACCAATACTGAACAAGATCACCAAAGGATTGAGCTAGGACTGCAGAGTTGTATAACATATATTTAACAAATATATTCTACCTGGGTAACTGGACTCACATTCACAGCATGTATTAACAGCATCAGGTCAAAGGTGATGAGTTGTTTACATACACAGGTAAATCTGAGTACACTCGATTTTGAAGAGCGCCTCACAATAGAACCAGTCTGACCACTCTTATCCCAGTCAAGCAGGTCTAAGAATAGAAGAAAAAACGAGGGACTACAAGACGTTCAGGGGCGTCAGTAGTTTGACATTTGTAGCTAATAGCTATAATTGCACCTGCTATCATACATAAACCCACACTTTTGGCATATATAAATAAACAATAGTTTTGAAACTACTTTATGCCGCACTGACACATCAACTCTAAGGCATAATAATTTCAGTGAACCATTTTCAAAATGTACAATGTCATTAAAAAACATGAGCTGCAATAAATAAACAGCAGAATGAAACATTTTAGTACCTACTGTCTGTAGTGAGTCATAGAAGTTACTTGTTGGCTGTCTACATCTAAAATATTTCTCAAAAGTAGGGCTGAAACGATTCCTCGAGAAAATCGAATAATTCGATTACAAAAATGCATCGATTATTTTTATTCTGCCTCGATGATTCGTTTTATTTTCGTCTTACTACCATAGACATACGCGCGACTTGAACATATGTCCGACCGCGGAACTTTCTATGCTCGGAGCACGTTTCCGCACGGCCGCTGCACCTCACTTCAGCAGAGCGGACAGCGGCATGTTTGAGCGGCTGCGGAGTTCTGTGTGGCGAAAATGTCGAAAGACGGCTCGAGGAAAGAAAGTGCAGGCAACGACGGAGAAACGGAACAAGGGGCAAAGAAAAAGACAGAAGTTGTCTAAAGTATGGGACCATTTTACATTAAAAAAGCAGACAACACGGTGCAGTGTTTACACTGCCAAACGGACCTTGCATTTCACAGTAGCACAACATCCATGATCCAGCATTTGAACAGAAAACACCCTGCTTATTTGACATCAAGCGCCAAAGGCAACACGAGGTGAGTTAGCTTTGCGTTAACCCTATTTTACATAACTAAAAAACGTGCTGTTTTTGTTGTAATTTGCCTGATAAATGGCTAGTTATCCGCGGTTCGCACTGCAGTTTGGGAACAACTTGTTCATGTCAACAGTCCGAATCCTTTAAAGTCTGTGTGTCATACACAGCTAATGGATCATGCATTTGTAAAATAGATGACAAGATCATAATGTATTGATGAATATGTGAATGTGCACTGCTGATTCATTTCCCTTTTTTTTGTTCAGTACTTATAAGAAATATTTTTTAAGTTTAAGTCAGAGCAAATATGTAATGTGTAGGCATATAATCTGGCAATATTATTATAATATAAATTATAATAAACATTTATTTGTCCATTTCAGCACATCTCAGCCCCGAATGGACACATTCCTGAGAATGGCCCCACCATGTTCAACACAGCAAGCAGCAGAGTTCACTGATGTCATTCTGAACATGCTTGTGACTGACATGCGTCCACTATCAATGGTTGAAGGCAATTAAGACAGAAAAGTTTAATTTCATTGTTCTTTGCATTGTTTGTATGCATAAATGTTTACGCACATCACAAAATGCACTTTCAAGCTCAAAGGCAGC
This sequence comes from Rhinogobius similis, assembly GCA_019453435.1. NCBI lineage: Eukaryota > Metazoa > Chordata > Actinopteri > Gobiiformes > Gobiidae > Rhinogobius > Rhinogobius similis. Next base: position 15,997,271 of record CM033624.1, on the reverse strand, counting down.
TGTTGCTTGTAGCCATAACATTTATTTCTGAGCTGAGTTTTCTTTTGACATTTGAGGAAATATTTAACTGCAGAGGTCAGTACACTATACTGCTATGCTTTATTATTTATGTTTATTTATTATTTAAATATATTTTATCATTTGACAACTGGTCAGTGTAATTTTATTTAGTACCCCAATTTATGGTAAACCTCAAGCATTTATTTTTTTGTACTTTAAATTCTTATGTGAAGTGCATTGTGAATCCTTATCTGAAGAACAATGTTGACTGTTGAGCAATTATTAATAAATGTGATTGCAAGTACAAATTTTGAATGTTATTTTCAAGAAATGGCCAATAAAGTATGTCTTATCCGATTACTCGATTAATCGAACTAAATAATCGATAGATTAATCGATTACTAAAATAATCGATAGCTGCAGCCCTACTCAAAAGTGCAAGAAAATTATACCCACAATAACAATTAAACCCTAAAATATATTGTTCCATCTATCATTTATTGAATGATAATTGTAATTATTGTGACAGTTGAACTAGAAACAGCGTTGCTCAGAAGGATAAACACTCTGAAGATCTGGTAGTTGTTATTTCCCCTTTAATGTAGAAGAGCAAAAGAATAAACCAACACAAGTTAGTCTGCGTTATGAGGGACAGTAGTTTGTGTCATCGCCGCTGATCGAAACACATGTCTAATATTTTCCCGACTGCTTCTTTCCCCGTGCGGTGGATGTGATGGGAGTGAGTTGTTACATGCAGCTGTGAATATCATCGGAGTTCTCTAGATAAGTGCATGGGAGCTGAAAGATTTAAATCACGACAACTCCAATGAGATTTCTTGGTTTACATGCATTTTGAAAATACTGTTTAAATAGGAGTAGGCCAGATATCGGGTTTTCCTTACGTGCTTGTAAACGTAGTGGTGACTGATGTCTGATGGGTGATACTGACAAAGACAAATTGACACATTTGTATATTATCATGATATTATGATCTTAAAACATATTAGTTGAGGTTTAATTATCAGACAAATGTGAAATGTCTGTAAAATTCATCACAAAAATATCACTTTATGCCCATATTTGAAAGTTTACAACATAACTTTTTTTGTTTTAATTTCCATCAGCTCTTTTTATAGCATTTTTAGCCATAAACAACAGACTCAATATTAAAATTTAGCATATCTTCAAAACAACATCCACTATTATCTACATTATATTGCCCACCCCTAGTTTGTCGTTCAAAATATTTGGTGCTTTCAGACAGGAGTAGGCAGTTGTAAGCCTTGTAGTCTTTTGGTTTTGATTATGTCGTGCATGATGACCGAGAGGATATATCCAGGAGGCAGCAGGTCACTCCACATCTGCCCCTCTCAGCCTGATTAGGACTGCACTAGTCTGACAGAAAGCCCCGTGAACAGTGTGTGTGCGTCTGTGCGCGGGGACTCCAGCAGTTGTGTGTTTTGTTATGTGTATTTGGTTGTGAGTTTGTGACGGTGAGAGTAGCAGGAGACACTGTTACAACGATAATCTGCTTGGCACCGGCTCCTCTTGTGTTGGCACGTTTCTTCTTTTCACACAGACAATGTCAAATACCTGTCCACAGGAGTCAGCCGGCCCCCAAAAGGGACATGCTCTGAGTGATTCAGAAAAAAACTTTAGGATTTTGTTATCACGGTGGGAAGAAGACTAAGTAAACATGAGGACACTGTTAGAATTGTTACAGGATATTTGATAAAACACTAAACATTCTATAAACATTGAGCGGAAGCAAACTGTATAAAACAATATTTTTATTTTATGGTGTTGTTGCTTTGGCCTTTTATTTCCCGGCAGTTCTGACAAATTTTCACACTCAGTTGAAGAAGCCAATGATTTTTCAAAATTGTTGGCTGTCAAATCAAGTGCTATTACTACTGAGCCAATGAAAGTAGTACAATTACATAATCATAATGAATTATTTATGTGTGAATCATTTTGGATCAGCAGTATCTTGTATCAGCTGTTAGCACAGAAAAGAGTATTTCTGCCTCTCACTCATCGATTAGATTGGATTTTAATTATGTTTTGATAATGTTGAGCCATTTGTAAGATAATGAACTTTAATTGGCACATTGCAATTAATGTTACTGTAATATGTGATGGTATAATATAAAGAGCTAGAAGGGATTTCAGCAAATCTATTACATTTTATATTCTCCCCTGGAAAGCTTGCACAGTTCTTCTTTTGGCTCCTTTTCGTTACCACAAAGGTGATTAAAAACCAATTAGGTGTAACTTTCAATTTTGGTGTTATACAAGTTCGGACATTAATGAAGAGCATTCTAAAGCTTACCAGGAAAGATCCAATTCTGTCCTTTTCAAATTATTTTTTATTTTATTTTAATACCTTCCAAAATTAATATTTAGTTTTGATACCAGCTTTAGTACTGAACCATTGATTAGTATCTGTATGATTTTATTTTTGACAACTCTCGTCTCTGCCTTTATACAGTGTAACAAAATAGCATCTTTCTTGTTTTATCACTACAGTCATCTCAATGATCTTAGCCTGCTTTTCCCATGTATCTTCTGTATACCCTAACCATCTTGGGTCTTTCCAAATCTAGAAGAGCAATCAAGTCATCTTTTGATTATTTACGTTAATCAATATTTTCAGCTACAATAATTATCTTGCTGTTAGGAGATACATGGTTAAACAGTTTAGTGGTTATTCCCTCAAATCCTTGCAATCTTTTTCTCTTAGCTGCTCAGAATTAGACCGCTTTCATACAAGTAGATCCCCTGCATCCCCTTACTCTGTTTTATATCCTCTGCTTTTTCTTCCTCCCCTCTCGCCGCTTCCTCGTCGCTCTCTAAGCATGCTAATGTCCTTCCTTGTTTCCTAGGTAACTATTATGGGACCCCCAAGCCTCCGCGGCAGCCCATCATCGGGACAGTGATCCTTGGTGCTCCCGACTCACGACAGTCCACCCCGAAGCGCACCAAGTCCTACAATGACATGCAAAACGCCCGAGTAGTGCCTGCTGACGACGACGATGACGACCAGGCCACGGAAATGAACAACAGTTTCACAGGTGGGCCCCTCGCTGCTTCTACTGCTGCATGAGTCCCATCTTTGCATGTCTCTTCACTTAGATATGTTCATTTCAAAGTGTACAAGATTTGTTTATCAAGCCATTCAGTGCTGATCTGGGCATTACATCATATTTATTGTGATGTTGAGTCATTTTTGGTAAATTTGCAAATGTGGCCATCTGTCAATAAGGAGGGAAATAGCAAATATTACTATTAGTTTGTAATTGTCTGATATTGATGTATTTGGATAGAAAATATCATCTGTGTTCTGATTTCAAAAACTGTGTCCAAATGACTACCTTTGAAACATTTTCCACCAGTTCTATGCATAGATTCGTTATATGGGTTTATGGCTATTGGTGAGTTAAATCAATAATCCCAAAAGCCACCATTTAGTTGTGTAAATGCAATAATCAACTACATTTTTAATTCATAATATCCACTTCAGTCTTACTTTTTACTGAGCGTCTTTCTCAGGGTATGCCGTCTGCCTGTTGCTGGGAATGTATTTGCTTCTGTGTCCCCATGCCAAGCTGCAGAGGGTGAATTAGCATTTGATCAAGTCTGAAAGGCCCAGGAAGTGTTGGAGCACAGTGGGCCAGAGCTGTGGCTGAGGGGGGTAGGGGTGAGAGTGCTTTCAAGAGAAAGGAGCTTAAGGGTGGGGCAGTAGAGTGGGGTGAAGTGGGGGTTTGGAAGTTTGGATAGAACTGTGGCTGAATAAATTAGTGTAGTCCAAGTGCCTTGAGTGCACCGGGAGAGGAGTGGGCGGGGAAATCCAAGAAATGGTAGAAATAATCTGCTCAATATAGTTAGCAGTAATAGTTAGTGTCCATTATACTGTATTTATTGTTGCATGCTTTGTGTTTGTGCATGTTTTCCTTTTTGCATGAAACATAAACTCTTTCTTTTCTCTCTTTTTGTTGTCATGTCGTGCTCTGCCTTGCCCAGGATCCTTAGTGCGTAGTCTCTTCCCCTCTCCTCTGCTGTGCACAGGTAACCCTAACGACCCGGACGAGAGCCGCGGTGGTATCCTCCGGCCCTACGCAGCACATGCTCCCATCGGTCTGAACAATGCAGCCATCTCCACATCAGACAGCGGGCAGCAGACACTGGCTGAGCCACAGGTCTCTCCTGATGACCCTTTGGGACCACTGCCCGAGAACTGGGAGATGGCCTACACTGAAAACGGAGAGCTGTACTTTATAGAGTATGTATATTACTTATTTTTAGCTTGAGCAACACTAGCTTCTCTGTATTTTACCTGCAGTCTTGTTTGTCCAATGGCTTCCCACTGTCATTGTGCTTTAAGGCCTCCCCTCTCCACTTGCCCCACCTGCTGGGTGGCACTGCCTTCCTGTTAATCCCTACATGTCCTGATCTCTGAAGGAGATCGCCTCTGATCACCTGACTACTCCACCTCTCTGTCTTCCAGCAGCACAGCAGAGGTGCCCCACACGGTGATGGCTGTGTGTTCACAGGGCCTGTATGTCTGTTTATTACAAAAATATGATCATTATCAGGAACTGTCAGTGCTCTTCTGCTTGTGCTGCTTGTTGTTTTCTGTGTAGTTCTGCAGATGCTTCTTACAAACTTGCTGACGTGCTTGTTTCTGTAATTCTCACTGACGCACTCACGCCCCTGCTGTGCTTTTCCAAGTCGCATTGACAGCTTTTGTTGAATCATGCTCTTGTCTATTTGTTCCTCTCAGCCACAACACAAAGACCACGTCATGGCTGGATCCTCGATGCCGAGACAAAGGCTCCCGACCTCTGGAGGAGTGTGATGACGATGGTAAGCCCAAGATCATTTGCACAACATAAACTACATTAACACTTGAGTCACAGTGTGTCCAGGTACTACACATAGTCCGTTATTACTATGGTGTTCCTTTAGTCTGGACACTTTGAGGTATTTCTTATTTGATAGCAATTCAAGATGCACTACAAGAAAATCTCAATGCTTCAACAATTCTATGTTGAGCTGATTGATGCTCATGACAAGTGATTTAATGTTTTGCTGTAAAATTGCACCATCCAGTGGCCACACAGAAACTAGCACTAAATTATTTTGTACATTTTTAAAAATGACAAATGTTGGGATGTGTTCTGAAACTAAGGAGGTTTGTTTTGCTTCTTGTTTTTCTCTGGACTGTTTATTTTTCACCCTTTATTTTCTATACTTTTCCATACTTTTCTTTTCTTTTATCCATCTTGGCTCTCTTCATTTTGTTTTCTTGTCTCATCCTGCTTTCGTTTTGGAGAAGAGGGGATACATACAGAGGACCTGGAGAGTGAAATAGGTAGGAACATTTGCATTTGACACAAAACATGTCCATGGTTTACAGTGAGTTGTATAATCCTACTATACATACCAATACCAATACAAATGCTAATTTAATGTCTATTGTTAGCTCCGGGCTATGATTTATCAAGCGTTTTCCCTCTTCAAATGTGCTTTGATGCTTTGCACATTCACTACCTACCTACCTAATGTAGAGACAGTTCGTCGTGACAAAGTGTGGCTGTATATAGGTGAGGAAACATGCAAGCTTTTGACTGTTGAATCCCTTCTTTAGTAGTAGAGCCAAACCACAATGTCAAGAGCTTGGATCAAACCAGCAAACTTTGGTTTGAGGATGAATGTCTCTCCGGTATAAAATGAATAAAAGAGTGTCTGACTAAAAGAGTGTCATAAATTCTTCTAAAATACATGTCATTCTGTGGGTTTTGTTGAGGACACTGGCTTTACATGTCCTTGGAGCTACTTCACAGAAACAGAGGCTCAGCTGGCGATCCCATCTCATTTGTAGCTTGAAAAAACATTGTAAAGGAACGAGCTGTGTGTCTCAAACAGGACATTGAATTACTGGCTCTGGCCTTATTATTGCTGGCCCTGCACATGAGGACAGTCTGTGATTATTGATTGCGAAACCCAGTCTCTTTTAAAAGTTGTTTACTGGACTTGGGGAAAAGCCTGTAACGCGAGGAGCTAAGGTTTTAAACTGAAATCAAATACCGTAAAGGAAAACCGTGATAGTAGTGGTGTGAAACATGATGACATAAACCTGAACAACTGATGACCACTTCCTATTGTGCATGGTTTGCTATGTGAACATTTAATCTAGAGTTAAGAGTGATCAGTTACATAGCAGAGTTACTAGACGCAACAATAAAGCAGTCCTTTGTGTGGTTCAAAAAAAGCAAATTCAATTATAAATGTAATCACAGCATGCAGAGACTGGCATAAGAGTCAGTGTTTGTTGTGCTTTAAAAGTATATTACGACACAAAAACATGCTTTATTTGATTTATTATTTGTTTGATGCAAATGTTGAATTTTGTGACATACAGCTTACAGTGTTTTTTTCTCCTTTTCCAGAATTGCCTCCAGGATGGGAGAGGATAGATGATCCAGTGTATGGTGTATACTATGTAGAGTAAGTTTGTTTCTCTATTTGTCCTTTCATTATTATGCTACCAAAAGTTCACAAAGTACACATTAAGTACTATAATAGCTACCCAGTTTTTAATGGTTTTGCAAGGTTTGTAACATAAAGCCTATGTCAAATGAATGAATCAACAGGTTTCTCACAGCATAGTAGAAAGCAGACTCTTTGAGGGAAAATCATTTTTGTTTTTGCAATTGAGTTTATTGAGTTTATTAATGGTCAGGTAACCAAGGGGCCAATACTCCTGTATAATGCATATGTTCATGTCTGTTTTTCAGCCATATCAATAGAAAGACACAGTATGAGAACCCGGTGGTGGAGGCGCGGCGCCGCAAAATCCTGGAGCAGCAGCAGCCGCAGCCTCCTGAAGGTGAGCGGTATATTCGAGGTTCGTTTCCTGCCCTGGCACGGCACCATTCTTTCTTTCTTTGTGTTTGTCTCGTCTTTATAGTGAGAGTGTCAATGCCACGGGTTTGGACCAGCTGCATCTTTGTGTCTGTGATTTTTGTGGCCGTGCTTTTGTAATCAGAAACTTGAACATCTAATGAATGTTGTTTCTGCATTTGCACTGGTTCAAATCCTGGTGCTGTCGTCTTGTGTGTATGATTTTATTTATGTGCGTTACAATCATTAGTGCTGTGTCTTCATTCATAAATTTAGGGGTAAAATATAAATTTAAGTTTGCCGTTATTGTGACACTAGCTGAATTGATTACTAAAATGTAACAATTTAAAGCCATAAACCAGGATTATTATTATTATTGTTATTATTATTATGGATCTAACAGGAATTAACATAGTATACCCAACATAATCCAGAACTAAGCCTGGGCTGAAATGGAACTGATTAATCCCCAAGGCAAGACAACGTAGGAATAAAACTAGCTCTAGATGAAGCTACAGCTTAAACTACTTAAGATTCTTGAGATACTGCTTAAAGAAGACCTCTTTATGGGAACATTTGGTACATCCAACCCACCTCAGACTGTAGTTAAAAGGAGGAAACTACTTCAAGACAATAACATATTTACACGTACACGTTGTGCTTAAAGCTTTGTGTGTGAGTGGTGTTTGTAGCTAAATGTTTACATGTTGCAACCATCAACTGAAAATATGGATGTAATAAACCCGCCTGGATTTACTTAAACAGAATGGATAGAGGAGCACTCCTCAGCTGCTGCTCCTCTGGCCAACTATGCTCCTAATCACCTGGAGACTTACAGGGACCCACAAGTCCTGCCCACTCTACCTCCGGGCCCCACTGGAGCCAAACGTAATGCTACATTCTATCCAAGGCTAATTTTCTGGATATATCATTGACAAACTAACAGTTAAGACTCTTTACCATGCTCTACAGGAGGGAAGCCTTTCTTCACCAGGAACCCAGCCGAGCTCAAAGGAACCTTCATCAACACAAAGTTAAAGAAGAGCAGACGTGGGTTTGGTTTTACTGTGGTCGGAGGAGATGAGCCGGATGAGTTCCTCCAGATCAAGAGCCTGGTGCTGGATGGTCCTGCAGCTGTGGATGGGAAGATGGAGACAGGTGCAGTACACAGCCTCCAACTACAGGGGTCTCTCTTGTGTGGGAAGTCATTGACAATGTTATGGTCACATGTTGTAATGTGATTGACTAGAGGCTTTGAAACATGGCACTGACACTGACATGATTGTGGCCCATATCAAAAATACTTTTCAGCAATATTCACAAACATGCACAGATGCAGAAATGTTTGCTTTGTATAATTCATACATTATTCTTTATGTAATTTTACTTTCAAAACAATCTAACATATCATGAATACATCCCCTGATACAATGTCTTAAAACAAATTCCCCTATTAAACATGAGATATAGCTGTGCAGTCTTTATATGTATACTTCACTGCAGTCTCTCATCCTATTTGCAGGTGACGTCATAGTGAGTGTGAACGACACCATTGTACTCGGATACACGCATGCTCAGGTGGTCAAGATCTTCCAGTCCATCCCAATTGGTTCCATGGTGGACCTAGCCTTATGTCGTGGCTACCCGCTGCCATTTGACCCCGACGATCCCAACACCAGCCTGGTGACCTCGGTGGCCATCTTGGACAAGGAGCCAATCATTGTGAATGGACAGGAGACTTTTGAGCCCCCAAACCAGGTGGGACCAGTGAACGGTATGAGAGAGCCCAGACCACATAGCCCCTCTGCAGATGTGGCCTCCAACGGGTCACACAGCTACTCAAGCGATGTGGTTACTCTGGCGTCCTCCATAGCCACGCAGCCCGAGCTTATAACTATCCACATGGAGAAGGGAGACAAGGGCTTTGGCTTCACAATTGCGGACAGTCTAACAGGCGGAGGTCAAAGGGTGAAACAGATTGTGGACTATCCTCGCTGCAGAGGCCTGAAGGAAGGAGACATTCTGATGGAGGTCAACAAGAGGAACGTCCAAAATATGAGCCACAACCAAGTGGTGGACCTGCTTAGCAAATGTCCCCGGGGGAGTGAAGTGACCATGCTGGTGCAAAGAGGTATGTGCGTCATCTATATGTTCTATGTATGCAACCACTCAGATATTTAAAAAGAAATAATCTTTTGTACATATTATATAAGTTATGCAATAAATAACTATTTGTGAGAGTCGTTAAATACTTTTCCTTGTGTCACAAAATACAAGGAAAAAGAAAAATTGATAAATTGGGGATTTTGCATTGTTGTTTTTACTCTCATTGTACATCTGTCAAAACAGAAGTTTTTGTGTAGTTTATATATCCGTATTTCACAAAACATAGATGTGGACATCTGCAAAACAGATCGAATATCTAGCACAAAACATTTAATAAAGGAAGCAGGAAAAGAATTAGTGGGTGGACATCATCGTGGATGATGTAAAGTGTGGACACGAGAGTGAATGGTGCTGCTGGAGCAGATGACGGTGGGAGGGTGTGGGACGTGCAAGTCCGACTCTGTATGCTTTAAATATATCTAATTAGATTGACTTCTATGTATGGAAAGTTGTATTGGTTGTTTTCAGATGGTAATGACGTCATTCTGCCGGGTATATTATATCATTTTATTTGATCACTAAATTAGTTCACAATAATTTCAAAAATTTATTAGTTCACATTTGTTTTGGCCATGTACCAAGGAGATGTAGGTCAACAAAAGCTTACAGGAAGACCAAATATGTACAAGTGTAGTGACAGGGCATGGATTTGAGGAGACAATGCTGACCAAAACGTTACATAAAAGCAGACGATTTCTGAAAGGGAGAAGATAAAATAAAACAGTGCACTGTATAACAAATACAACAACGTATGGAGCTATTTGCTTGTTCTTCTTGGACATTTTTAGCCCGAGTAGTTGGATTACTAGAGCGCAATACACAAATTAATTGCTCATTAAACTGACTGCTGGACGCTTCTGTACTGTAAATTTATTTAAAGGTGTAATGTAGGCTGAAGTTCTTGCTGAGAACAATGCCATGACCTTTTAAGTGTGAGCTCTATAGTAGACAATGTATAATCATGGACAAGTAACAATTACTGAAGCCAAGAGGAGTTGTGTGTGTCAGATCTGAGTTGACACTAGAAATACGAGGGCCAGGGATCAGGGAGTGAGGAGGAGGATTAGAGAGGAGAGCAGAGAGGAGATTTGCTGAGCATGGCTAAAGTTGGGCTCCAGGATCATGTGCATGAAGATTGGTTTTGAGGAATAAGGTCCTGGATGTGAGACCGGACTAAGAACGAAGAGGAAGAAGTGTTGTAACCTGTAATCTGTGTAACCTATGACTCCTGTATCTATCTGAAGAGCTAACGAATAAAGAGCAATTTGTCATACTGTAAGTCACAATAGAATACAATATTTATAAAAAACGTATTTTTTTATTGAATAATATTTTTTACATTTGAATCTGTTAAGGTGTTGATACATTTACAAAGAGCCACAAGCCAGTGCACCTTTTCTGCTGGTACCAAACCCTGATAAATTAACAGAATAAAGTGGATTATATAAATTATGTATTTATTCTGAATTGTGCTCAAATTATGACACAGTTACTATGTCTCACAGCACCTTCATTAAAATGAAATGCCATTACATGTTTTTGTTTATGGATTTTTGCTTTAAAGAGGCAAAACCCATGAGAAAAAAATGTTGCTTAGATCAAGGTTCTGACCCAGTTTTGATTTTAACTTTTAATCAATAATGCATTGCAGCCTATAATTTAAATTTAAAAATTTTGATAATATTGAGAGAAAAATGCATATATATATATATATATATACACACACACACACACACACACACCTACACACACACACACACACACACACACACACACACACACACGCAAAAATACAAATTAAAATAAGTTGTAAAGAATGTTGTAAACTTTGAAATAAGGTTATATTTCATGACATTACATTTTACAGACATTTCACTTGTCTGATCATTAAACTCTATTGCGTTTAAAGACACATTTTAACACATTTTTGATGGACTTACATAATATTGTCTGACTACTGTTATCAGGATACAAAGGATAAAAATATTGAGCTAATCATTTTTTTTTAATATTGCCCACCCCTAATTTAAAGCATTATGGAGTCACTGCCCAAATCAACATATGAACACACATTTTTATATCTTAAAGGTAAAATTTACAGAGAGCTATGAGCTGTTTTTAATGTACATCTGTCAGAAATGTATCTGGTTAATTCCTTCTTTGCTCCTGGTATTCCTGCAGCATAATATGCATATTCAAACACCTTGCTAATTGCTACCTTAATCTATCAGCTTCACCTAATAATTTACTGCTTAGCCTCCTCCCCTCCCTTAGATAACATCTGGCTCATTCACATGCAGTTCCCTCCCTGTAAAAGGAGGCCAGGGCAGCTCCGACTCCTCCATCTTGTCTTCCTCCCATCGACCGCTGTTTCCATGACAATCGTGCACCGTGCTCCTGTCCCTCGAGACTGAGCAGCGCAAGGCAAGAGAAAATGAGAATCCAGGAAACTAAAATTAAAATCAAAAGGTTGAAGAGTAACACCGCAAATTAAAAACAAAAGTGTTATCATTTAGAGTTTGGGAATTAGGACTGGGGTCGACACATGCTTTGGATACAAAGTCAGCGGATAGATTCAATTGTTTTGGACGTGTATAAAGTAGAGCTGATGGACGGGTTAGATCTGTAGGCCTAGAGGAAGACCCACGTGTAAGAGGAGTGGATGCAAAAGATTGGCCAAAATGGAAGCATATAATTTTGTAAGTCAAGAAGAAGATACAAAAGACCACAAATACTTCGATTACTACTACAACTAGCTCAACCATTACCAAAATATCAACACTTTAAATTCTAAATCTATTTTCAGTTCTTTGACCAAGTGACGTACATGAACCACACCCTAAAAATTACTATTCTATGTCAATCTCCATTACACTCAGCAAGATTAACCGCATTGAGGAGGCGCTAATATTGAATGACTTTGTATGGGCATGGCAGGCAGAGACCAAGGCCACGCTACACACCAGCGCCACATTGAAAAACCCTGAAAGCATGAAAACCTTCTGCCTCTCTCCAACGCCCACTTTCCTTGTTAACTATCGATGACACCTGCTGTTTGTACCCTGCACCCACCCACACGATCGCATCTTACACACAGTTCTCACTAAGATTTATTAGATGTGACCACTTCTTCGCGTGAAACATTAATGAACCACAACATAAAGCAAAATCAAGGCAAAACTAGTTGTTGTGTGTTGTCCTGTAGGTTAGCTTCTTTAATTTCTTGCTGTTTTAGCGCTTATCAACTATACATTAGCACACTCTGACCTGGCATGACATTATGAGAGAATAACACAAACTCTTTTTTCATTGTTGCATGAATAGGATGTAGGCTATTAGGTAGCTGTAGTGAAACTTTCCAAATGTGTGTCTTAGAGCTAGAAGCGACAAAAGTGGGTGAGGACTGGGTCAGAGAGTCTCGAAAATAGCAGCTCTTATGGGTTATTCTTGCTCTGCCATGGCCAGTGTCTTATAAAGTAATTTTTTTTTGGTATTGAAAGGGCTTTACAAAATGTTGCAGTTGTTGTGTGGTGTTACATATTTAGCAGGTGGTCATAATGTTATATCAAAGTCTGTTCAGCGCAGTGACCGCATATGCGATTTGTTTACTTCTCTTCTCTTATTTGAATGACAATAGAGACAATCTTTGGTAGAAGCTGTTTAATAATAATACGGGGATCATGGTTTTATCAAAGGAGCCACTGTTAAGGATATGGGGATGAGATTTACTGGCATTTTTCTGCTTCAGCAAAATGAAAATACTTGGATTATGGTGTGGATGCAGAATTTCAATGTGGTATTGTTTATGGGGACGCACACAGATGAGGCAAAACAATAGTTGAAGAGAATAACAGATTATTTCTTCATTATGGCACCAATAAAAATGTTGGGTCAGAGCATCCTCATAGCAGTGGCATTTACAGGCAGTTATAACAATAGATCTTTATTGTCTATCTCACATCAAATACCTGGATTATAGAGACTCTATTCCCACGAGTAGGACACAAGATTTGGTCCATGAGAATGAGGCAAAATTATTTTTTTCTATAATTTACTATATACAAATTTTCTTTTGTTTGTGCGGTTCACTTCACAATTTTTACTTCACAATTGTTCTATTCACTATTTTTGTTGTCTTTGCAACACTGCTTTTGGAACTGCAGCTCCTCAAGAGGTGTAACTTAAAAACGCTTAACCCTGTTTTGTCAAATGCAATTGTTAGCAAAAAATCTCATAGGATTATTTTCCACATGTGTGCACAATCTTTAAGCAGTTCCATCTTGCGAGACCTTGTGACATGAGATCTTGTTCCATCCCTTCTGGATTATAGCACAGATTAGCACAATGCTCATCAGCAGATGCAAAGATGTGGTGTATCAATGTATCCAGTAGGAGGAGCACTTCTCTGCTGCCTTCACTCCCATATCACTAATCCATAGCAGAGCATACATTTTTAGATGCTGTGAGTGTTGCTTGCGTGCTCAGGGACACGTGATTCCCATATTTCTTTCAACCGTTGCTCATAAATGTTGCATTCGTTCAGATTTGATTATTACGTGTATACATCAGCGCCACTGCCATGTTATGTTACGAAGATGTATTTTAAGTGTGCATAAAATTTCCTTTGCCAAGTAATGTGTATGGAAATTGGTTGCTGACACCGGCGGGATTGTTCAATTCATTGCAGTTGCAGTAATTTGAGCTATTATAAATATTTACACTCCTTAAACGCATCATTAAACTATTAACCATATGGCTATACCTCAGTTTGATTAATAGTAAGGTGTGATGCCAATTATGACCGCATTACCTGTGAGAAGACGTGGCAGAGGTTGTTTCAAAGTGAAATTCAGCCTCCTGTGTAATTTTTGGCTCTCAGGGTCACGACACCTGCTGTTACAAAGAGGAGATCCTTATTATTGACTTACGACCTTCTGTTGCCTGTCCTTCGTCCATTCACAATGATACAAACATATTTATCAACGTGGGACTTTGCTTTGTTGCTTTATTTCAGGAGTCTATCATCTGTGAGGAGAGAGGAGGCAAGGAAGGAAGGAAGGAAAACAAGAGCTGGATGAATTATAAATCGTGGAGAGAGAAAGAGAGAGAGAGAGAGAGAGAGAGAGAGGAGGGGGGGGCTTTGTAGCAACACAGAGTTTTAACATTTAATGATTTTTTGCCAATGCAGCAGAAAAAAGACAGATGCTAGCATGTCATTGCATGTGTTAATATGCCAATGTGCACCATTAATAACCCTATACCTAATGAATTTTGCAAAGGAATTTATGACATGAAATATAGGTTGCTACTTTTGCATTCAACTTCTATTCTACCTCCTAGTTCTGCCTCCTTCTGTCATTCATTTATTCATTTTGTCTATTTTTACCTCCACACAGACAGGAGTAAGTGGCAGCTGCATAAGAAAGGAGGCTCTTTTTGGAGTTCATATCTTTTTGTAGAGAAAATAATTAAGCGGCTGTTAATACAACCAGCAGCAGCCAACGTGACAAATGCTTAAGTTTGCAAAATGATGAATGGGATTTTTACTAATTTAGGGGCAAGTCTAATGATATCCTACATTTTTGTGCGTCCTTCTCTTTACTTGGATTTGGGTATCAATATTTCAGCGGCTCAAATGATCCAGTGGTGGCTCTGTGTTAACTGTCGGTGTGATACAGAGGATATTTATATATGATGTTGAAGAGATGGAGACAGATAGTGCTAGGGTGTTGAAGGAGGAGAGTAGGGGGAGGGAACAGGGAATAGGCACGGAGAAAGCAAGCATCAGCTCCTCAATGTAAGCCCTGAGAGGTGAAGGCAGTGCACTAGAATAATAAAACTCTGCTTTCTAATATGACGTGGAGAGCGTTTTTGGAGCGGCTGTGTGATTTTGAAGGAGAGAACCTGTAGCTTAGAAGGACCAGTGGGCACTTTGTTAATGCGATAGATCAGAGGCTCGACTTTGAGATCCTCAGAGCCAGCGGGAGGGGGTGGAGATCGTTGCGAGATTAGCGACTTTCCGTGTGCACACCGCGCCGTTGTTGTACTGGGGAGCGGTAGGAGGGAAAGGGGAGAGCCGGAGGTAGCCCGCTGCAGCAGCACCGTGCGAGAAGAGGAGGCTGTCCGTTTTTTGGATCTCGTGGGGGGAGTTTTTTTGGGGGGGACAGCGGGACGAGCCGGTCATTAATGCTCTCTCTGTCTCTCTGCCGATGCTTTGCAGGAGTGGTGCCAGCCAAGAGGAGTCCGAAGCTGGTGGTGAGTACTAAAAAATATCTTTTCCCTTCTTTGTGTCAGTACATGTTCTCTACACTCTGGCGAGGAAAGCAGAGCTATATTAAGAACAAAGGATAAACAGATATGATAGTTCTGTGATGCGCATCTGCTACTTCTGTTCTCACTCTCCTGACAGCATCACTGCTCCGGGCGTTTCAAGTTTGTCTCTGTGTTGCTTGTTATATCTGCCATCTCTATTGCTGCTGCACAACAGTGGACCAACATGCAATTTGCAAAACATGTTGAAATGCAATGTATAATAGAGGAGAAAGATAAGATACTAGTAACACAAGTTTTGATATTGTATTCCATCTTGAATCAAATTGAATTTCCAAATCTAGTTCATGCATTGTTTATTGTTGAAGTAAATTCTTGATAAAAAACAAAAAAAACAAGGGCTAATAGTCACTTTTGCAACCACGTGTCAACATGCCCTACATCACGTCAAGTTTAGTCATTACAACCAGGGTTGAACCTGACTTTTCATCTATAAATAAATTGCTTTATATTGTATTGCAGTGTTTTATCCCATATTTAATTTCTCAAGACCTACTCTCAGCGTTGTTTAGATCAAGTGTATTATTGGTGATGAGCAGAAGCTTCAGGAATTATAATTATTAATATTTATACTGTATATATGCACCAAAGAACTGTGGGTGTGAAGGAGTCGCAAGGATATGACCTAGAAGTGTTGAGAACTTTTAAAAGGTGATTGCAACAGTCTCTACTGGGACCTGTCCTCTCACAACATCAACAAGAAGTACAAAGAAGACACAGAGCGGTTTATTTTTATATCTCATCTGGACCTGATCAGATAATCAATACGGAGAAGATGCCAGGCTAGTTCTAAATGCCTGTCACCCTGATTCACCCCTGGATAGACCGGGATGGTAACGCAAAAGAGCATTTTACTGCGGACAAACTCAGCCAACGCTCATTAGTGCAGAGTTCACACAGAAGAAGGAGAAGGCTCTGATCCCACAGCTCTTGATCGACATTAAAAGCCTGTGCTGCAGTCGGCTGGATATTTGGGATTAGCTTGAAGCAGCATCAGTCAGAGCCGGGGGAGTTACCTATTCACATCACACGGCCTCAGGGGCGGGGGAAGTGCAGTTTGGACTTAAAGCAAGGCTGTGCACTGTTTGGGCTTAAATTATAGTGGCACATCAACTGTTAGTAAGACACCCTGCTACGAGACTAACAATTTTAAGGCAATAAGTACAGTTAGTGTATTATTAGACAACAGGACAGTGGATTTTAGATTGAGCCTAAAAAAATACAGCCGGACCGGAGTAAGCTTGTTCATGTCCCAAACCGAAGCGGACTCGAACCAATCATAGGGTGAGCTTGACCTGACTCACGCCAGCGCACTTTGTAAGCAGTTTTGCATCTGTTAGAGACAAGTTTTATTTTATTGACAGAATTCCAATCTCCAAATAATATTGCTGTTGCTAATGCTAAATAATATTTGTCTATACTTTAACTTTAACTAATCTAAAAACTATGAAAAATAAAGGGACACAGAGGAAAGACAGCAGCTAAATTGCATAGTTATTTGGGCGGTTGTATTATTGTCAACTGGGGCTTGTGTATTAGAAAATCAAACTGCTTGTTCAAAGAATGTGTACAATTCTGATCTTATGGTATGCTTTCATTTATCTAACACAGTGATTCCCAACGTGAGGTCCGGGGCTCCCTGGGGGGCCTCCGAGGCACTGCAGGTGTACCCCCAAAGAATGTCCACATGACAAACATAAAAGAAATTTGATCTTGAGAACCACTTTACACAATATGTCTGCTTTATGTTGTACTTAAAATCAATTAACCCCACCGTCATGACCATTTCTATGTTTATTTCTAAATGCTAAATGTGAAAAGAAAAGACATATTATTTTGAATATAGAGCTAATTATTGTTGGGAGGGGGTGGCTGATCTAACGAAACACAAACGAGTTAAAAATATTCAAGGATGTTTACAGGAGTTTGCACTAAAACCTTGTCAAATAAAAGTAGGATACATACAAATTGGACTGAAAGAGGTCTCAATATTAATTTCACAATAATATAGAGCTGCTAGGTCTACTGAAATAATAATTTTATAGTTGCAGGGGACAAAAACAAAATGCACTAATGGCTCACACATTATATAAAACTGACAAATGTTACTGTAACAGGTTGTTGAGCTGGACATGGGAGAGGAGTTGTGGCCCCATAGCTCACTGTCAGTTCAGATTAATCTTTTTGCTCAGAAAAAGACCGTTTCCCCCTGTGCTGTGTCACTGAAATGTCACGCTGCACGCCCCAGACGAACCACTCTGCCTCCAGTTCAGGCGCACTATTAAATCATACAAAATAGTCCATTTTAGATGGTTGTTGTGCTCATTATGAAATATTACAGTATTATTTGACCCTTTGTTTCATGCAGCTGATGTGTGGGAGACTGGTCTACCATTACAGGAGCAGCTTTATTATTCATATGAGCTAAAAAAAAAATGATTCAGTTGTCAGTAATTGCATTGTCCCAGCAAGACTAATTTCTCACAGAAGCAGTACAGTGATTGTAATGAGCAATCTTACCCAGCATGCAAATAACAACACACAAATGACTTCTGTAGCTTCGGAAGCAATGGTGTAATATTACAGCTGTGGCAGTTTATGACATGCACATGTTTGGTGAAATGGTGACTGTACAGTGCAAGGCATGGTTGTCGTTTGAATGAATTTGTCTTAATTAGGAGTGTCACAATATCAAATTTTAGCAAGAGAAGAGACGTAACCATTTGTCAATTTTTTTATAATTACGAGACTACGACAAACAATAAAATCTTTAATTAACTTTCTAATAGATAACAGTTTCTCTAGTCTGTGCCGAGCTTCATGAACTCAAAGTTTCTGAATAATAAAGTAACGTTAACATGACAAAAACAAAAAAAACAAAGCCAAATATAAAGATAGATTTACTATTTTGGACTGTTTTTATTATTTGTTGTTACTACTATTTTTTAACTTCATTATCAATTAATCAATCAGTCTTGACGTTCCGGTTAATTGTACAAATTACAGAATTAAGTTAAGTCAAACGATTATGGAGAGGATTGCGCCAGGACGGCATCTGGTATAAAATTTGTCAAAACCAATATGCAAATCAGATCACATAAGGAGACAGATGCTTTGCTCTATAGCCTCAGAAAAGAAAATCTGAAAGGAAATCAAACTATGTAAAAAGACCAAGCAAAATATGTCTGTTTACGCCATCATTACCGTTGAGGCTGGTATGGAGGCTATTTACATTAAACAAGGACAATGTTGATGTCCATAAAAAGCCAATATCTACGTTCATTACATTCCTCCACATTTCAGACTCATTTCAGTTGGAATCCATGGAGATGCGTCACCATTCAGGAGGCTGTTGAAAGAAAATGACCTTGGCTATTTTGTTTAATTTTTTTTTTCCATTTCTTTATCAACATTTCTTCTCCTCTGCACTGACTCACAGCTCACATGGACTGCATTACTCACACAGGAAATGGACATTCAGTTGTAATTATCAATATGATCAGAAAATGCTAAACACATTTTTTTAAAGAATGAAAATGTGTTTTCCCATTGTCAAAAACATAATTCAGTCTTAAATGGATTGCATTCACGATGTTCTAGATTATAATTTCAGATGGAGAGTAGGGCTTATGAAACAACTCTATGAGTGATTCATTGTTTTTGAAAGAAATATCCAAAATGAAATGTAACTACAATTGTTAAACCTTATCATCATCTGTTAGGGATCCATGCACTTGCCATATCCTTTCAGCTGACAGTTGTTGCGCCTTTGTGATTGAATTAGCTCAATAGCAATTGTGAAAAGACTACTTTCATCTAAATTAAATTATGCTGACGAAGAAGACTTTCAACTTTGTTCTAGTTTGTGTTTTATCTAGATCTACGCACAGTAATTGCACATTTTTACGTAAATTTAGGTTGTTTCATTTGTATTTAGACAGTTAAAAGACAAATTCTGACAATAAATGACAGCGCTCTCCAGTCTGTGAACCCGCCTATTCCAAAACACAAACTGTGATACACTATCTCTGAGACCCACATGTCATAAAGACAAAATACAGTCTTTCAATATATGTTTTTTCTTTTCTCATACTGTGCCGCTCTGACCTACACCTGTGTATTTGTGTTTTCAGCACCAGTTAGAGAGGAAGGACAGCCAGAACAGCTCCCAGCACAGTGTCTGCAGCCATCGCAGCACCCACACAGATTCGCCCAGCCACCCACTGCCCTCTGCCATGCCTGGTGAGGTGGTGGCCCAGCCCCCAGCCGCACCCACACAGCCTCTGCCCGGTCTGCCCCCCCTCCAAGACCACAGCGTCGATGGGACACTTACGCTGCAGAAGAAACCAGACCCGTTCAAGATATGGGCCCAGTCCAGGAGCATGTACGAGAGCAGATGTGAGTACTGGCTTTGACTCAAGGTTCGACGACTGGTATGGGGCATTATTTCAATAAAGGTGAATGTTATATTTATTTGTGGTTAACGCACAGCATAGCATTTGGAGGAGCATCTAGTAAACATGTCACAACAAATCAACAAATCATTATACAGAAGTCACTGCATTTTAAAGTCTATATGACAGGTTAGAGAACACATTTCACCAAAACGTAGTGAACATGATTCTTTTTAAGATTTTACAAAACATTTTGACTATTTATCCCCAGTTTGACAGTTTTTGTCCAATTTATAATTGTACTTCCTGGTTGGACATGGGCAGGAAATATGATAGCGGTAGAGGTGATTCCATAACTGTTACCTAGCAACCGTTTTAAAATCAAGGGCCGAAATCCATTTAATTAATCAAATAGTTATGATTTGACAGATAATAATACCTGAGAATGACCGTTTAAACTGTCAGACAAATGTCTCGGTGTGACATCACAGAGGGATTCTGTTTTAGAACTCACTACTTCCTGTAATTTTAAACTTTTATTTATCAACATTTCTTTACAAACTTTACTAATGTAAAACTATGATAAATATGAATATAAATGTCAAAGAGACTTTAAGATTCGCTAAGTTTACCCCAAAGAATGTATACAATTCTAAATGTGGTTAACTGTAAATTTGACGTAAAATGTATATTTTAAAAATGATTCAAATTCATTGTTTTGCTTTAATTGGCTTGTATGGGAAGTACTTAAAATGAGGGATTTAGTTTTTATTCATTGTGAACACACAGTGTTGCATTGAAATGAACATCCAGTAATCTAAATTGATACACCCATTGAGATACGCTGTGTTGACCCTGAAGAAGATTAATTACTTAAAAATCTGTATGTTTTAAATCTATCTAAATCTGAGTTTAGCACTGAATTTGGTCTAAAATGTGTAGCTTTATACCGCACACTAATTCCCTCCTAAATTGGATGATGTTAAAACTTTTGAATGTCTGACTTTGCTTGTGGTGCTTTAGGAGATTCCTTTTTATCAGTTGTGACTTTTTCAAACCCAAACACCAAAGAGTGTTTAGGGTGAGCACTTTAGGCTGTCAGAGTTTGCTAAACAGCGGTGCACTGCGTGAGTCAGTTTCAGTACAGTCATATAAGGTGCCTCTAAGAGAAATGTGTCCTTGGAACAGAGCTGCATTTACGACAGAGGTAAATGTTGCATACAAACACACCCAGTTGGCGGCATCCTGTTTACTCCACAGAAAATACTTAGAAAATTAAAATGTTTTCTGCACATTACTGAGTGGAAAGAAGAAACAGGTTTATTTAATTTTTATATTATTTATTTATTATTTATTTAAATGGTATGTGCTTAAAGTAAAATAAATAAAATATGTTAAGTTTATTATTGGTATCCAACTGCTCGCCAACTGGCTTTTGAAAAAATGTGCAGTATATTGATTTTCTTTTCCCTCCAAAGAGAAATATAATTTATTGATGGGGCAAAGCACTGGCGTTGCAATAGTAATAGCACTGGTAGCCACAGGAGTTGTAGTGGTTCATAGTTGTATTGGATTAGCTGGATGTTTTTGCTGTGAAATTGACTGTGAAATGATTTAGCTCAACTGATTAATACAGCTGAATTGTGTATACTTCTGTGCTTGTTGTAGGCGGTGTAGTTGTGTAAGGCTTTCTTAGTGGTTGTTACCAGTCTCATCAGTTTGCTGAATGTCTCTTCCCTCTCTTCACTCATTTCACTTTTTTGTGTGTGTATATTTCTATATGTTCTTTCTATTATTTCTGTTTATCTTCTTTTTTACAATATTCTGAAGTAAAAGTACAAGCTAATTTCAAGGCTGATCTTAGATTTTCTCCAAACTTTAACTAGAGCAGCCATCCAAAATCTTCTGTTTTGTTGTTCCACTATTGCATTATTCAGAGGATTGCGCATCTCTCTATATTTGAGGAGAAACAGTTTTGGTTACGATGCTATCCAGGTTGGATATTGTTTCATCATAACAAGTTTACGTCACTGACTTGTGTTTTAGCTGGAGCGGAGGGTTTGTCCAGACTTTCTACTTGACAAGCCGCTCGATGTCTATGTGCAGCGTTAGTTCATAATTATGGCTTGCCCGTGTAAAAATCTAGGACTGAAGCTGATTAAATATTAACAAGGCCCAGAGAGAGGCTCTTTAAGCTGTGGCTGATTGGTATATGTGTTTGATAACCCCTAAAGGAGCCGCAGACCCCTTTTTGAGTCAGCGGGGAGGTGTGGAGACGAGATCAAACAAGAAACTCAGCCAGAAACAAAGACGCTTGGCTCAAATCGTGCAGAAAAATATGATGGAAAATCTTGGTGCTTTATGGAGCAGTGTCTCCCATTAATCCATCACATCACGGTGGCCCTCCAAAGATATTGTCCCAATTGTCAAACGCTTCCTTCATGGCGCTTGAAGTATTATTATTGTAAAATAAAGAAACAAACAAATGGAAAAATATTAAATACAGAAATCACAGAATAAACAACAAAAGTAATTGCTAATACTGTGGTAGTAGCAATAATTTGATGAGCATGCTTCACTGACATTTACGCTTTGATGCAAACAGGAGCACTGGTCTGGGAGTAGATAATTATGCAGCCAATTTACATAAAAGATAGAAATAGATTGATGCTCGATATAAAGCTCAAGTCCTGGCTAAGACCGCAGTGAACCTAGACATGACCAAGATTAAGACAAACTAAGAGCAGAGACTATTTAACACAGAATAGACACTAGTCTCAAAATGTTGTCACAATACTAACATTTCAAACTCTATTTTAATACGAAGGAATAGGCTAGAAACTAACTAACTTGATATACTAATTGGTTTCTGATAATGAGCATGACCATTGTAAAACTATTCAAGAGAGGTCTAATTTTGTCTTATGTATATGATTTTTTGTTTTCAGTAGTGATACTTGCTAAAATTAGTTGTAATACTAGTTTTAGTATTGATTAGTATCTAATCTAGGGTGGTTAGATATACAACATACACAACAGATGAAAACATTGGCATGTCTTTTGTAAGCAGTGTTGTAGTTATAAGTTCATGATTAAAACAATTTAAGACTGATGATTGATTGAGAAGCTTTTCTCTAGAAAATTTGCCAATGGGACTTTAACAAAAGTACTCAAACAAGCAAAAATAAACAAAAGAGATGCATTCATTTTTTTATTTTCATTTTTTATAAATCGTCTGGAATGTTACATTGTATGGTATTAAATGGGGACAACCAGGAGAGGCAAGCCCGCTTAAAAATATTAGAAGTCGTTTTAATCACTCATCCGTGGTCTGCTATTTTTAAAGCAATCAAAACACCTGTAATTGAATAAATGAAGTCAGATTTTGCACGTGAGGTGAGTGGACAGCAGGCGGGGACCTCCTGCACGCGGCTTCTGGCCTTGTGGGCTGAACAGATTGACACTAAACTGAATGTGTCCTGCTCCACAGTCTGCTCTGAGGCGGATGTGTGGGCTGAGAGGAACAGTAGCAGGGAAAACGAAGAGACTTTCACACACAGCAATACAAAGTGCATAATAATGAGGCCAGGAGATTATTAAGTCTTCACTGCTTGGATCTGATGCAGTCGCAGTTGCAGTAGTTTGGTTTGGGTGAAGATAAAGCTGATTCTCCTACTTTGGTTTGTGCTGCACTGTGCAGATGAGGACTTTATACTTATGTTGTGACAAATCTCAGTGCAGTGAATATTAAATATCTGATTGAGGCTTGCTGTCTTCTAACGATCAATTTTTTTTACATTTTGCAGTGCCGGATTGCCAGGAGCAGGACATTTTCCTCTGGCGCAAAGACACTGGATTTGGTTTCCGTATTCTTGGCGGGAATGAACCAGGTGAACCGGTAAGAACCTGTCGAATCATCATTAGTTAATTTGTCTCAGAGATCTTCCAGGTCAGCTGTAAATGATAAATAATCTACCAATTATTTTCATGGACTGTTGGTATCTTTGGTCTACATCACAAAACGCAGTTATCTGACAATAAAAAGAGGTATATTTTATTCCCCTCTGCTCTTTATTGTGCTCCTGAATGTTGTTTTTAAAAGATGGCAGAAAGTATCATTTCCCACTGTGCTGTAGGCCTCATATCAGTTATTGCTTGTCATTTGTGACTGCATGCTAGTTATGCGCCTGTTTCTGTAAGAGGTGTGCTCACTCCCACGCGCTCTGCCTAAAGCCATGTTGGTTTGAAGCTAGAAAACAGGCGGCAAAAGAAGCCTCAAATACAGCACTGTAATGATTCAGAAAAAGACACAGCAAGTTCACAAATCAATACAATTAGATAAGACGCCCCTGTTGCTTTGGAGATTTGTGTAAAGAACCTTGTGCGTTGGTGAAGATCCCCTGCACAGTTGTACCAGTGACACCCCTAGTTCTGGTTATATTCTGATGTTATAAATCCCCCTGAAAGGAATTATGCTTTGACTTCAATGATCAATACCACCACACGTGTAAACATTCAGTCTCTAGGATAGCAGGCCCAAAACATCTAGTGCTATGGAGCTATGTGCATCAAGATCTGTAAAAATACATTTTGAGAAAGATAATTAAATCGTCCAACAGTTAAACAATGTAAAATAGACCATGAAAATAAAGTATGATTTGTTTGCTGTTTGCCCAGATCTACATTGGCCACATAGTGAAGTATGGCGCGGCAGATGAAGACGGGCGTCTCAGATCAGGGGATGAGCTGATCTGTGTGGACGGCACTGCGGTCGTGGGGAAGTCTCATCAGCTCGTGGTGCAGCTGATGCAGCAGGCCGCCAAACAGGGCCACGTCAACCTCACCGTGAGGCGCAAGACGGCCGGCTACGGAGGTGAGGATATTTACTGTATTTAATTACTGCAACAGGATATGTCAAGCCAATGAGTGGAAATAATTAACCACATCAAAATTGTTGTTTGGACACCATAAAGACTGATAGTTTGGATAAATGCCTAGAATGTTTAGAGATCCTCTTCAAAATTGAGGTGTGCCCACATTCAAGAGTTGTTCTATGCTTTTTTAAGACTTGTGATAATTTCCGTTCCCCCAGCACAATGCATGTTCTGCCAATATCAAGAAGCTGTTGTCTAGGTTGTGTTAGCCTTATTTATGGTTTACTCTAAGCACTGAAGAACTCTCCTGTGGGAACTAGCCGAAATTAGAACCTCAGCCTGTTTTCCATACATACTTTTCACAACATTTCTCATCTTTGGATTGCATTCATTCCTGACTGGCCTTTCCAATGGTTCCTCTCTTTCTCAGTATCCAAAGGGGAAGGAGATGTCCCGCCTTCACCGGCCTCCTCTCACCACAGCAGCACCCAAGCGCCCAGTCTGACAGAGGGCAAACGCACTCCGCAGGGCAGCCAGAACTCCCTGAACACAGTGAGCTCAGGCAGCGGCTCGACCAGCGGCATCGGCAGCGGAGGCGGAGGGGGCAGTGGGAGCGCCGTGGTCCCAGCCAGCCTTCAGCCGTACGACGTGGAGATCCAGAGAGGAGAGAACGAAGGCTTTGGGTTCGTCATCGTGTCCTCTGTCTCCAGACCTGACGCTGGCACCACATTCAGTAAGTGAAATACTGGTGCTGTGAAATATTTCAAGTAGTACATTTATTTTGATGTTAGCGTATGAGTTTTACCTTAAGCTTAAAGTGCATAAACACTCACCACACAGAATCCTTCTGTCTATCAAAAATACAGAGACAATTCACAAGTTTTTCTGACAGATTTAACCACATAAAGATGTTATCAAGTACGTATTATGATTTGTCGATCCAAACTATTGTGTAATTGATATAGATTTTGGCCCTTGTTTACAATGCGGTTGCTAGGTAACAGTATTGGAATGACCTGTGTCACATCAAGCCCAACCAGGAAGTAACATTAAAAACGTCCCCAAAATTGTCAAACTAGGGAAAAATTGGCAAAATCTTAAATCTAATCATTGTGAATTTATGTATAATCTGTCAATACCCTTTTTAAAACTCTATATGGTCTCAAATGTATTAATTTACACTGTACTATAATCCGGGGGTCCTTTTTGTTTTAAATCTAATGTGACTTGAAGTGAGCAGAGTAGAGCAACAGACATTTCTACTACAGTGGGCCCCCTTGTGGCCAAATATCAATACTGCTTTAGTCTCTCATTGATTTTCCCTCTGTTTTATGAGGGGTGTCAGTATCAGAGCTGTGGAATTGGACAGTCACACTCCGAGGTCACTCAGCTGCTGAAGGATTAGGAATTCTCTTAAGGACGAACAGTATTCCCAAAGGACTGCAACCTCCATCATCTCATATTCACATCTCACAGCTCCAATTTAGTGTATAATTGAAGTCAACACACTCTGCAGCTGTACTGTTTAGGAACTGGATCAAAGAAGTTGAATTTTACATTACGTTTGGGCAAACATTGATGAGCCAACGTGGGCAAGTAGCCAAAGACAGAACTGAAAATAACATTTCCCAAGTACAAAGTAGTATGATTTGGTTTTAAAACTAGTCAAACACAGAGTAACTTTTTAAACATTAAAGAAATTCAGATTAATATTTACATGTTAATAGACAAAACATATCAAACAGTGTATTTTAGTCTACAATAATAATAAATGACCAACAAGCAAGGCACAAAAAAATCTAATCTAAAAAAGTAATTGTCTTGTCTTGTCTTTAACTAATCGTTAAAGATAAAACGATGCCATGTCATTGTTTTAAAGTGTTCATTATAAATAGCTATTATGACGACGCAGAGAGTTGTGTCACAAAATAATGAATGAGACGCTGGGTCACACATTGATCCCATGGGTTCATGGCAGAACAGAAATTAACACATAATTTATTGTGTCAGAGCAAGTCTACAAACATGTTTGAATGTCTTCAGGTGTTTAGTGGTTAATCACTGCCTGTACACACTACAGAGCTATAATATAAAATACTTAAGTGACATTTTGAGCCGCTACCTTCACTAGAGCAATACAAACTAGACATTATTTCAGTCCTCACACAAAAGTATCATCCCTTGTTTCTACAGTGGTTTTCCATACGTTAATCTTTTCTTTTACTACTATTATTATATTACTACATTTACTATACTATTATACAATGCAGTGAAATTGAGAAGTTCACATTTAAGAAAGGAGACTATGCATACATCTATAATATACTAGTGTGCGATACTGCTATAACATCTTTCTGTGTCTTCTCTAATGGGGAGCAGCCGTTTGGGACACTAGGCTGGGACAGAGAGATGTGTATTTCTAAAAACACACTGTATATCTCAGAGGATGCTTAACAGTGCGGAGGAGAACAAAGCACTTTTAGCCGATCCAAGCGCTCATACATCATAGATACAACAATATTTCTACTGTGTCCTGGTTTAAGCTCTTCCTTCTGCCTCTTTTGTGACCAGAAGATTGGAGACATTACTACAAATCCTGTTGTTTGACACACTCGGAAATGTCCAGTATCTCATTATTGGGACTGAGTGACGTTGAAAACAAGGAAAGCATATGGTACGACCTTTCTGGAGCACGAAGCTTCGACAACTTTAGCTAGATCCATCATGGTCAGAATGGTTACGTTTTTAACAAAATACATGTCAATCTAATCTAATTAAACTGACTCCTTCTGAAGTCAAGCAGCTGATTCCAACTCTCCAGATCATATTTTAACTCCAGTTCCAATTCCTATTACAGCACATGGCTTTACATAAGTGTCCTACAAATGGCAGCAAAAGAACCTGGTAGTCCTCACTCAGTGAAGTGGCAGTTCCGATCCTGAGAACAGAGTATTGATGGTCTGCCAGACTCGAGCTGCTCTGGGGCTGACCACTGCCATATGATTCACACTCATTGATTCAGATGTCAGAGGGAGGGGGCAGGGGACAGTTTGTGCACCTCCCCACCGGGACCATCACTTCCACTTCTGACATCACATCAATTTGCTCTCCTTTATACAGCATGTAGTGTTTTGCATGTGAACATCTGAGCTTATGGTTTTTCTATGGGGGAAATTCAGGAATAATTCATAACGGTGGGTCTCAAACTATGAGTCATGCAGCACTTGGAATTCAGGGTATGTGTTTATGTTCCTATTAAAGAATAAATTGCAATTTTGGAGCAACTGTGGTGCTATATAGCCTGTACTAGGGGTGAGTGATATTGACAAATTTGCAGATAATCCCTATTCAGACAATATTATGTCAATCCAAAAAAAAGTTGTTAAACATATCAGTTGAGGTTTAATTATCAGGCAAATGCGAGATATATGTAAAATTAATCGAGCGCACTATATACCCTTATTGTGTGTTTTGTTTTAAATCAGCTCTTTTGTGGCATTTTTTCTTTTATATATTCAAATATTCAGCATATCTTCAAAACAATATTATCAAAATTTCAATATATGCCTACCACTAGCCTATGCATTTAAATTTGACATAAGAGCATATTACACCTGTTTCAGTTCAGCTTCAGCCCTTGCTGGTCAATTCACCCTGAAATGTTGTTATATCTCAGGTCTCTTCTGGTTTTGTCCACTTTGTATTATCATCTATTGCTTATTTTAACAGTGGTGCTTTGAACAGCAAATATGTATGCTGGTATGACTGATCTAAATAATTATTTTCCTTTTCTTTCCTTTATCAACCAAACCCACTCAAGCTGGAAATGCCTGTGTGGCCATGCCCCACAAAATTGGGCGCATCATCGAGGGCAGCCCCGCTGACCGCTGTGGGAAGCTGAAGGTGGGGGACCGGATTTTGGCGGTGAACAGCTGCTCCATCACCAACAAGTCTCATTCGGACATCGTCAACCTGATCAAGGAGGCGGGGAACACGGTGTCTCTCAGGATCATCCCCGGTGATGGTAAGGCCCGCATAGATGTTACACACAGTAGATGTTTCATAATGCATCGGACTGAGTTATTCATGAGCGAGTGGTGGAGGGAAAGGAGGGAAACTGTTGTTCACTACTCAGCTACTTCAGGAGGCTGTGAACCCAGCTCTTAAACTCACAAGAGGCTGAAAGGAGGAGCGTAAAAACTGCCTAGGCCTATTTAGTGTGTTATTGTACCTCTCAACTTCTGAAAGTAAGTCATATTTCTTGAGTCGACCCAGCAGTGAACCGGTAACAAATGATTGCCACTGTTATTGTTCAAAACAATAATGAACAATGAGAAACATAGAGAAAAACACAGAGAATATGTGTGAACCCCATTTAAGGTCCACACATCTTGTCTGTGGACCTTTCAGCCTCTTGACTAAATCACAGTCATATTTGTTGAATAGAAATATATTTAACGGAATGTTTAAGAAATTTCACAATGTGTGTTTTTTTGTTCTACAGAATCTTCCAATGCTTCTCTGCTGACCAATGCTGAGAAGATAGCTACCATCACCACAACGCACACACCTCAGTCCGAGTCCCGGTGGGTTCAGCTTTTGTTCACATCTTATGATATATACATGTTTTTTAAACATCTGCATTAACATGTGTTGTTTATTCTTTTACAGGAACAACTCAAAGTCTAAAGGGGCCCCACCTCCTCCGCCAACACAGAATCAGGTAAACAATAACAGAAGAAACAGATTGAAATAGAGAATAACAACGCTATTGCATTTTAAAGCAAAGTTATATAAGCCATTTCAGTCTATACATTAAAGCACAGCTCAGCATACAGCAGACACAGAAGGTATTGAAGAAAACTAAGCACTGCACAGAAATCACACTGAACACCTTTGTGTATAAGTGCATTAGTGCCCTGCCCCCTGGAGGACAAAAAAAGAAACAGCCATGTAGACGAATAGTACGTCAGGGCTTGTGAGAGTTGAACAGAAATATTCAAATGCAAAGTTTATACAATGGTACATTCTGTACACAGCTCCTTGTTTTATTCAAAATCCTTATGTTTTCCAGGATGCTGAGTTCTACTCTGTGGACCTGGAGAGAGACAGTAAAGGCTTTGGGTTCAGTCTGAGAGGAGGACGAGAGTACAACATGGACCTCTATGTCCTCAGACTGGCAGAAGATGGCGCTGCAGTCAGGAACGGGAAAATGAGGGTATGAAAGAAAGCGCTCAAATCTTCTGTAGAACTTGAAAGTGACAGCAAATAACTCCTCGTGTTTCAGGTGGGAGATGAGATCCTGGAGATAAACGGAGAGAGCACAAAGAACATGAAACATTCTCGCGCGATCGAGTTGATCAAAAATGGAGGTCGAAGGGCACGGCTTGTCCTCAAGCGGGGCGATGGCTCTGTCCCTGAATACGGTATGTACATGACCGTTCCCCTGTTATCTTACGTATGAGTAAAAGAGACATCAGATTATATTTAATCAGATGTAATAAATAGCACAAATTTGTAATTAAATTCAATGTCTGCTTTTATGAATTTCAAACACTAACTTTTCATTCCCAACAGAAGTTTTGTCTTGTCGACTCTTAACTCATCTGACTCGTAATGGCTGTGGTTTAGACATGTTTGAATCACTACAATAGTATTTTAAATCAGTCTGGAGTTTAATGTAATTGCTGTTTTTAGTTTTACTCTCCATCAGGACACAATGTAAACCAGCTCTTGTCTGTATGTTTCTATGCCTCTGCTCTCTCTCTGTCTGTGTCTGGGCTCTTCCTCCTCTGCAGCGATGATGGCTCCTCATCTCGCTGTGGGGACTTTGAGGAATGACAAGATGGGAGAGCCCTGTTTCTACCTAATGGGCCAAAATCAGACCACGGTTTGTAGCCAAAAGTCTGTCCCAGTCCACCCCCCTTTGTCATCTGTTTTCCTTTGGGTTTGCAATTTCAGCCCCTCACAACATCAAAGGCCTTGCCTCTAAAGTTTTGTACATAATGAAGGTCAGAGGTGGAAGTAACAAATTACAAATACTCAAAAATCATGTGATTTTTGTGTGCAATTTGTAATATTTGAGTACAATTGTTACAATTTTATTTAGATTTTAAACACAATCTTAATACTATGAATACTACTATACTATAAAATGTTCCTACTAATGCAGCGTGTAGTCTTACCACATTCATAACATTCTGAAGGGTAAAATGCAGATATGTACGGTTAATGGTATATCCGTGTTGATTAAAGGGGGAAAGTACCATGTAGCAACAGGAGACAACCACAAGCCACAAGATCCATATTCAAAATGAGTAGCTATATCTATTTAAAACCCAATATTTTGCATCAGCTGTGAGTATTTGAACGACATATAAGTTTGTCAAATAGCATGATATTCTCTTTTTCGTCACATCACTGAACATCAATAACCAAGAACTAATTTATTTCATGAGTGGTTTGTATGTGAATTACTTTAGCCATGTAACAACACTTTACCTTATAGACTTTGTCTGTACTCGCTCCACCTCTGGTTACATTGAATGTGCTTCATATCGTGTCATGCCTGACCTCAGCTGTGTAACATCTGTGAGTTTGTGCTGCGCTAATATATGGACAATTTTAACATTTTTGTCACACGCTTCCCCCTGAAAGACCCTCACTTTTTATGATGTGGCCACTCTCAACCAGTCATTCCTGCTTTTGTTCTGTTTCTTTGGTTTGGTCATCCCAATGGTGCACAGTCACATGTCCAGCATTGGTCTTGAATGGTTCCTATAGATGTATTTTGTGTCACTGACATCCCCAGTCTATACTGTATATTGTTCACTCCATCTTCATCAATGCAGGTATCGGTAGACTTTGAAGTATAGTGGTCAACATTTGGAATAGATCTGTCAAACTTACTCCATTATGCATATATGTATTAAATGTCACGGATGGATTTACAGTGTACTTTAACAATTTATGGTTTTGGTCATTTCTAAACATGATTGTTGGTAATTTAAAATCAGCTTATGAGTACATATTTATACTGTTAATTTGATTTGGATGAGTTTAGCATATCTGTGTGAACGATTTCTTTGTAACGAGTTCAAGAGTGTCTTTTTACTTGTGATCCGATATGATTTGTATTCACACCTTGTGGCCAACATTCACAATGATTGGAAGGGATAAGCCTTGAAAATCGATTGTTGAAAGTCATTTGATTTACAATTTAATGTTCTAATACCTGTTTGCCTCAGCACACATAGATTCCAGTGTTGACTACTATATTACAAAACTACACATGATGCACAGAATGTATGCATGCCCAACAAAATAAACCCCACTTTAAATAATGACTGTAATAGACAAATGTTTCTGCTCTCTGTCCCTCAGACGGCAGCAGTGACGGGTACCCTGCCACACCCGGGGCACAAAACTCTCCGGAAGTGAGGACGCTGCCGAACAGCCGATACCACACCTCATCGGAGTCCAGTTATCCACCCGACCTTCACAAACCATCACGGCAGGACGAGGCTGTGCGCGGCCGCGACCGAACCAAGACCCGGGACAGGGACAGGGCTGGGACCGACCAGATACCGGACTACCAAGGCCAGCAATTTAACCCCCACCTCCATCACACCTGGAACAACAACCACAGTCAAAGCACCCCCAGAAACCAGTCTCCCGCGGACAGTAACGGCAGCAGCGGCGGCAACAAGAAGGGCAAAGGACGCAAGGTGAAGAAGTCCGAGTCGGAGAGCGGCATCTCTAAGCTCCTAAAGACTTTGAGGAAGGACAGTTCGGGGAAGAAAGCGGAAAAGCAAAGAGGGAGAGAGGCGAATACCAGCAGCTCCACTCTGGACGGCCGGTTTAGACTTCAGCGCCGCGGTTCTCTCGATCGATCGCCCACACGAAAGCGCGGTGCATCTCCAGACCGGCGCCGTGCCAAGTCCATGGACCGGCGGGCGGAGCGAGCGCAGCGGGACCGAACGCCAGAGAAGGAGTTTGATGATGGAGGGTTCCTCGCTGTTACACCAGAAAGGAAACTTTGCGAGAGGCGCGTTTTGAAGGACTCGGCAACACCAGGAAGGATGAGTGTGCGATCAAACAACAACTCGGATACTTTGTCGTACACAAGGGGGCGCACTCTTGACCGCCCCACCAAGAACGGCAACCTGCTGAGAGACTCCTCCTCTGAGAGATTCAGAATCAATGGGACGCCCGAGCGGAGATACCGTGACTCTTCACCCGACAGCACCTACAGCCGCGAGGAGCTCAACTACGGAGCAGCAGCGCCCCCTAGGCTCAAGGACTATTACAGCATGATGAAGAACAACGCGGCTCAGTACAACCTACCTGCCTACAACAACGCGGGCCACAACAATAACAGCGCAACAGCGGGACGTGGCTCCAACCAACTCCCCGAACCCAAGCGCCGCCTGTACAAGGAGAGCCCCAAAGACCTGAGCATTTAAAGCCTCCTGTCTTTCTGTACAATACACTGGAAACGGACTTCACAGGATGTTATAAGTCTTGTGCTATTTGTTTGACTGATTTATTAATAATTGATTGAATTTTGATTTTATTGTGATCTCCCCCATTACAGAGATTCATAAAACAGCAAAAGTACAATCCTATCTGTCCACACTGGTTGTTTTTCGTCATTGTTCTAGTTATTTTTTATCAGAGTTGTTGTTCTATAGTAACGTTATTGTTATGTGCCTGCATATGAAATCAGTGATATTGCTTTTTGTAGGCATTTGCTGAATCTATGAATAGTTGTTCCCTCCGAGGCCTAAAAATGCTTCCAGTTGTGGTCATTTTTATAATTATGAAGTTTGTTTTCCCCATTGCAGACTTGCTTTACTGAACAAAACTATAGCACAAGACACTGTTGGTCCACAAAGACTGTGAAATTTATGTGTAAGTATCAGACTTGAATTGAAATTTGTGGTTATGAAAGAAATAATATATGACCATTTGGGGATTTTGTCACTATTTATTGTTCATTTGGCACATATTTTAAGCTCATTAAAAGTTTCAGGATGGTAGGAACACACACTGTACCTGGGGAAAAACGCTGGACTCTTTGAAATGGCAGCTCACTGTATGCCTCAACACAACTGCTGCTCAAGTTTTAAGAACAATGTATAAATTGGCAAAATGTAATCGTTTCCCTCTTTTCAAAACTGGATCTTACTTTTACTGTAGCCACAAAGAAGATGTACTTTTAACTTCAAGGCAAAAAGAAAAACTTTTAGATGGCTAAACCCTGTTGGTTCTAATTAGTTGCTCATCAAGTATACTGAGAGATATTTGAGCCAAGACTGCATTGTGCCAGAGAACCAGCTCCACGCTGCCATAAAGATAGATGTTACCTTGTATGCCAAAAAGAAATGTAAATTTACCTGCACAAAATGTACACAGTTCCTCATCAAACATAACATTATGACCACCACAGATTCGAGCGCATGGAGAGTGGGCTATACTACGTTTAGGCGGGTTTGACAAGGATGATGGAAATTGTGATGGCTACAACTGGCTCAGAGCATTTCCAAAACAGCTTGTATTGTTGAATGTTCCCAGTCTGCAGTGGTCTGTATCAAAGAAATAAGGCTGGTTGCTCTGATTTACAATATGTGTATGTAATACACATAATTGCTTGTTAGGAAGGTGGTCCTACTGTTCTGCTTTATTGATGCAAGTTGTACCCCCAAAACAATTCGACTACTCTGTTCCCTTGTCTTCGACTGGTGCACTGACTCTGGGGTCTCAAGCTGATGTGGTTTTGGTAAAATGGGACGGTCCCGCTACAAGAGTTTGACCAATCTGCCGCGCTGAGCCATGATGCCGTCACTCCACTCTCAGTCTGACTGCTGCTTGTACAACATGTTTTTATGTGTATTTCTCTTTGTTTTATGTCTCATCCAGAAATATATTGAGTAAAATCACATATGCATTGTTTGATCACTGTCGTCACCATGGTACTGTATTGAAAAAAAATTGAGGAAAAAATTATGAAGTTTGTTGGCCATCACCTGTAAAGAATTTTTCCAATGTTATTATTATTAGGAAGGAATTTTAAAATGTTGCCTTTTCTTGTACAAAAGAGAAATTTATGGAGAGAGCCTCAGCAGTGGGGAATGTGCTATTGTGTTGGACCTGATAATGATTTATTGGAAATATATTAATTTTACTCTTGGATCAGGTATGTAAAGATTATTGAGAGACTGTATTGGTTGAATCTGCTCAGTTTGTTTGGTCTGAAATCTCGATGGTTATAGCTTGCCTTTGTATTATAAAGCACTTGTATGCAGTCTGTGTTTCTTCAAAAAGCATTATTTCTTGCAACGTGCTCTGGACATAATTCTGTCTGTGTGTTGATAAAAAGCAGTACATGTATATTATTATTATGGGCCAATCTTTTTATAAAACTATGCATATATAAATATCACATTGTTCATAGCTTTATTTGACCCATGAAGCTAAAAACATAACATTAGTCGAAGTACAAGTAGATGTGGACTTATCCAGCTTCTTTCCTCCAGATGGATTACAATGTATATGTAGCTATCAAAAGAAGTCTGTGAATGCTATTTTTATTATCAAATAAAGTTTTCCATACAAATCTAAGTTTGTCAATGTTTTTTTCTGACCATTTGCCTCCACTTTACATTGACTAGTTCAGGTACCCTTAATGGATTGAAGACAAAACCTGAAAGAGAAAAACAAGAACAGGTTTTACAAAAAAAAAAATGCATTAGTTATGGAAAGAGTACTCAAATACAAATATAAAGTACACATAAATAATACCACTCTTTATTTACTCATTTTTGTAGCATTTCAGATTGTTCTTTTGGACAAAACGTAGTAGCTGTACTCTCTCACTCTTATGATTTAAAAAATATAGGTAATTACAAATACATGGCAAGTATGTTTCATAAAATCTACAAAAGTACTATTACTCCAAAAAATCTACTCAATTATAGTGTATTTGCAAAGCTATGGCATAAATTAAACTGAAACCAGCTAGTGAAGACTAGAGAAAGAAAGTATTCATTTTAAACTAATGTGCTGAGTTGAGGTTAAACAAAAAGTTATTATTATCATAATCATTATTATTATTAACATTCTGTTGCCCGATGATGGTAAACTATTTGAAAATCATGCAATATCGAATAAACCTTTTAAAAGTTTGCAAAGACAAACATTCTAAATTCTGGTATGGAGGCAAAAGTAAAATAGAATTTA
The DNA here is from genome assembly GCA_019453435.1 of Rhinogobius similis. Classification (NCBI taxonomy): domain Eukaryota; kingdom Metazoa; phylum Chordata; class Actinopteri; order Gobiiformes; family Gobiidae; genus Rhinogobius; species Rhinogobius similis. The sequence continues at coordinate 15,961,360 of CM033624.1, read as the reverse complement.
TTTGCAGTTTCAATGGAAACTAGGATTAGTTGAATACCACAAAATATAAAAAATCAAGATGATTTTGTCAAATGAAAACCACTCAGATAAATCTGTGGGACATCAGAGCCCAGTTTAAACATTTGTGATTGTATTTTACATTATTTGTATATTTAATACAAGATTACCCCAAAACGTTTAGGTTTTACTGGACGCCTCTGACATTTCTACCTTGAAAATTCAACAAAAATGTTGAAATTTCAGTCTTGTGTCTATTAATTTAATATATTTATTTATCCTATTTATTGTGTTTATTTAACTTAGGCTTAGCATTTTAGTTGTATTTATTTATTATTTATTTAGTTTTACTCTATTTCAACCCACTTATTGACCTATTTCTTAATATTTATCTATTGTTTTATTCATTTTAGACTCTCCAGTGTTTCCTCTGAGGGGCCCTCTGTACCAGGAGCGGCGGTCGTCTGTGGCTGTGGGGCCCTGGCTCATGGGCCCCTGGTGGAGGTGTTTGCCTCATCTCTGGGCCCTGAGTTTGTGTCCTGTGGCTGTGGCCGACTCTGCTCCTGGTGCAGACGGCTCCTCTGATGGTGCTTGTTCAGCTGGTGTATCTGTACTCAGCCTCATGTCTTTTAGAACATGTGTGTGTGTGTGTGTGTGTGCGTGCGTGCGTGCGTGTGTGTGTGTGCGTGTGTGTGTGTGCGTGTGTGTGTGTGTGTGTGTGTGTGTGTGTGTGTGTGCGTGTGTGTGTGTGTGTGTGTGTGTGTGTGTGTGTGTGTGTGTGTGTGTGCGTGTGAATGTACAGGTTTGTATATGTGACTGTCTATGGGGGGGGGGATGTGGGAATGTTTTAATGCACTGTAAAGCATTTTGTGTTACATTATATGTATGAAAAGTGCTATATAAATAAAGTTTGATTTGATTTGATTTGATTAATCTTAGAAAAGTTTAGTTAGTTTATGTTTCATGTGGATAAGACCAGTACTTACAGAGACGCTAAACCAACAGTAACCAGATTTACAAATCTACAATCTTACAGAAAAACAGGTCATTCTTCCATAGTATTCTGACCTGTCCCAGCTCAGTTTTAAACTCCAACATTCTGGAATGTTGTGCTGTCACTGGAACCCAACCAGTTGTGTTCAACCTCAAATGGAGGGCAGGAGCCACTATTCTCTATTATAATAACAACGACTTTGCCATGAAATAGCTCGAAGAATCTAGAATCTGATTTGAGAGAGAGATCTGATTTCTCTCAGTAACTAGACCTAAGAACTAATTGTACCACAACAAAAATCATAATTTTAACAATAGTCATTTAAGCTGGCCACCATCTGTGTTAAATAGCACTGGCTGACGGAATGTTGTGAAGGGCTTTCTTTCTTTCTAACCTGTTCCTCCTTTCACCAACTCACTCCATGTTCTGTCACTCTGTACAGCATAAGTCTTTGGTCTTACAGAAGGATTCCTGTAGCAGCTCCAACTTCCACATTCTTATACATTCACTGCTCCTTTTCCCCACATGTCTCAATCTTGTCCAAACTTTTACTCTCTTATTCATCTAGCATGAACTTTTTCAATGAATCACTGTGTGAACTGTGTAAATATTTTATAAATGACCTTGGTACAAATGTGTGTCAGACTGATAATACTCTTATGTGTAATAAAATAAGCCTATTAGTAATTAATATTCTTAATATTCATCATAAGATAAAGTGAATACTATTTGCTAATCACAACTAATTGAATAATCTTTAAGGTCAAGGTGACCTAAGGTTTAAATGTGCACTAACATCCCTTTGACCATAATTAGATCAAGTAAAAGACCAGGCAAGTGGTAGGATAATTGTGAAGCAAAAAGTGACTCCAGACATGAATGCATTCTGAGTAAGTCATTCACATTTATTGATTTGATTAAATATCACTACAATCATTGGTAAAACCTCCCCAAATGAAAAGTAAAACATAAACAGGATTTGCCATTTGCAAAGTGCCTTTTATTTTACATTGCCTTGATTACATGCCTCTACTATTAAAAATAAGCCAGTAACATTTAGGATCCAACTATGAAAGATTTCTCCTCTTTCTTTCAGGACAAAATCTCAGATAGTAAAGTTGGATATCTGTACATACAAGAACAACTTTGTTAAGGGCGGACTTCTTCTGGTACTGTCTTTGGGTTGAACCAGCTCATTTGTAAAAATACAAAAATTGAAGTTATTACACTTTAGTGGTTTCCCAGGGGAGTCGTCTTCGTGGACCGTCGGTCGTGGTGATGGAAGGCCTGGTCTTATGCTGGAGACACAGAGCTGGAGGACACTGAGGAGGCCTCGGTCTTGGTGGTGGAGGCGCCCTCCTCCTCTTCTCCGAAGGGGTTCTTTCCGCAGCACAACGTGGTGATCATGCAGTGGCGGAACTGCTTGTTCATGAGGATGTAGATCAGAGGATTGTAGAGGGCGGAGCTCTTGGCAAAGAAGGCGGGCAGGGTCATGAAGAGGGGCCCGAACTCAGAGCCCTGGTGTGTGAAGATATACCAGGCCACACCAGCATATGGCAACCAAGACACCAGGTAGCCGATGACCATGATGACGACCATGCGGGTGACCTCGCGCTCAGCTCTCTGGGTGGTCTCGGATTCCTGCTGGGCAGCGGCAGCCTCTTTGACGGCACACAGCAGGCGGCCGTAGCAGAAGAAAATCACAATAAAAGGGATAGTGAAGTGAACTATGAACATGTAGATCACAAAGGACTCGTTGTTGAAGCCCTCAGCGCGAGTGTAGTAGTCAACTCCACATGAGCACTGCATGCCCTCAGGGATGTACCGGGACCAGCCCACCAGGGGGGGCACAGCACAGCTACAAGCCATGATCCAGGTGAAGGCCACCCCCATGATGGCATGGTTCTCCCCAAAGCGGAAGTTGCTGATGGGTTTGCAGACGACCACCCACCTCTCAATAGCCAGGACCACCAGGGACCAGAGGGCGATCTCACCGCCCAGAGTAGCAAAGAAACCTTCCAAGTTACAGCCAAGGCGTCCAAGAACAAAGTAGCCGTGCATTGAGGTATACATCGTAGTGGTGAAGCCTCCAAACACCATGAAGAGGTCAGCTACCGCCAGGTTGAGCAGGATATAGTTTAGAGGGGTCCGCAGCTTCTTGTGTTCGATGGTGACATAGAGTGTGAGGAAGTTGATAGGGAAGCCCGTCAGGATAAGAAAGAACATGTAGGCGCCCAGAGCTGCGTAGGCTGCAGGGTTGACTAGGTAGTACTGAGGGTATTCATAAGGACTCCGGACGATGCCGGTGGTGTTGACCATAGGAACATAGAAAAAGGGTCCCTCCGTGCCGTTCATGTTTGCGGTTTGTTGTGATCAGCCCTTCTCTGGTGGTTCTTCGGCTGGAGACAGAGATGGAGAGGGACCTACAGAGGGGCTCCCAGGGCCTCACTCGCACTTATAAAGCAACACCTGGGATTATCGCTTTCCAAATCCGTCAGCACAAAGTGATTTAGGCCATGGTTAATATCTAATCCAGCGATCACTGCAACATAACTGACCACTCATCAAGATATTAAGGTTACATATGCTCAGTAACATCACCCTCAAATATAAAGAAAGATTAAACCTTTTCAGGTTAACTTAAAACTGACTATGCATAGAGCCAGGTAATGTATCTGAAAGTCTTTCTGGTTTTGGAATTGGCTTTCATAGTGTGCCTCTTCTAGAGATTTTTCATCAGTCAATTTTTGAGATTAACCACCCACAAAAGTGGGTCATTTTTTGGGGGTATGGTCAAAATGTATGATCGCAACATTTTTGGCCACCTTAGGATACATATATTTATTTCTTTGAATTATTTTGCCAAAAATCAAGGGTGAAAAGTAAGTTATTGGAACTGAGTAGGTTTTACACATACAAACGTACTTTGATTAATAGTATTTTATTCTTATTGTAATACTGATATTTAATGTATAGTTTCTTCACAACAACTACCTCACAACTATTTGCTCCTTTGGTAAACCTACAAACGTACTTCTAGTCTTGTTGAGGTCTCTCAAAGCGCTACACTGTAGTCTTGCTTTCTACCTGTGACTCTTTCTTCCTGTGACCCATCGAGGCACATCTTGCTGTGATTTTGAGCACTACAAAAATCAATTTAATTGAATGTGTGCCCTGCCTAAGGCCCAAAGTTACTGGGATATGCTCCAGTCACAACAGAACAAGCGGGAGAAAATGAATTAATGAATGAATGTAAAGTCATTATTCTTTCACACCACACTATGTGGTGCTAAGTTAATAATTATCAACTCTCGTGCTGCATTAACTTATTGTTAATGTAGCACAAGAGACCACACAAGCCTTGTATTTTACGTGCCATGGTTTTTAGTGTTGGGAAGAACATTTGGATTAAAATCTGATTTTAGATATGAACGCAGCAACAGATAATATCTCTTATAATGTCTCAACCTAGTGAGACATGTGATTCTGAACACACATTTCTGAAGAAGAGAAGATGAATCTCCAGTGAGAGCTGGAGTCTTATCAGTGTAAAGAGCTCAGCACTTTCCTAATGGCTGTCGTATTAAAGGGATTTGTGGCTCATGAAGTGTAACTCTCACATGCCTGGAATGGATTTAATGTCACTCTGGGTCACTCCCTAACTGTCAACTCACTATCTGCAATTCGGTTCATACTGCTTTTATTCATTCCATGAATTTTGAAGACTGTGGCCATTGCTCAAAGTAATTTTCATCCCTTTCATTAGCCCTTTTATTTTGATGAGAGAAAATATATATTATTATAACTATAATGAGTTGACAAATTAATGAAGTGTAATAATAACAAAATGATGTGTAGTCCTACTCTAAATAATAATGAAAGACCAAACAGTGGACCAAACCGTTTCAATTGTTCAGAAAGCTAAAAGCAACTGGAAAGTGTTTTCAAATATGTTATACTCTGATGCTTGTAAGAGTCATTATAAAGGGCTAAGATACTGGAGGGATTTAGAAAAATATTAAAAGCCTTTATTGAATCATGGCAACCCTTTTTACTGCTGCATGTTATCTGTGACTCAGTGGTGATATATTTTATATATACCTTTTCTTTATCTGGGTAATATTAATGCCAACAGTACAGATTTGTAATGTTCCTGGCTCACAGGCCAAGCATCATCAATGAATCGTAAAGAAGCAGAACTTGAAGTTTTGGCGTCCTCTAGAGGACACATTCATAGTTGCACTTTCGAAGGTCCGACACGTCTTCTGCCATAGAGGTAGCGTGGTACAAGTAGTAGCACAAGAAATGAGTAGGCCAAGAGTAAAACGTGAGTACCTGTCATTTGGATCCAACCTAACCAAAATTATTGTAATAGGAAGGACTAAACATTACAGACATAACTACAACATAATTAAAAAGTTACTGTAAGTAAATGTAACACAGCAGTACTACACACCACTGACCATAAATAACTGAACAGCAGCCAGTTAGGAATAAGGGTTTAAAAAAGTTAAATAACTAAACAGATTTGGGGTTGACAGTCACTATAAATTCTGATGTAAAAGTGCACTTTATTGTCCCTTTATGGAAATTGTGACACACCCCTAAATCCAGCTGAGGCAACTGGAGGAGGGGACCTTTGTGCAGAAAAACGTGAGCTGGAAGATTTGACCGAATGTGTAATTCCCTTAAACCCACCCAAACAACGAGAGAAACATGTAACATCACACAGAACCCAAAACTTTCAAGCTATGAGGCGAGCAGGGCCGGCCCGTGGCATAAACAGTCTAAGCAAATGTTTAGGGCCACCACCAATCAGCGGCCACATGCTCTGGTAAAAAACATGAACACTGACACGTTAAAAGGCTCAATATGTGCTATACTCCTGCTTATATTTAAATGCAGCATAAAAGAATAATATCTTGTGTAGTCTATTCAAATGAATAGTGAAGTAAATAAATCATTACATCTAAAATGTACATAAATACAGGACATGACATGTGATTTATTCAAATTTTCATGGGGAAGGACCCTCAAACCCCCCTTTACTACCGCTATGAAAAAAGAAACAAATCACTTTTTCTCCCCAATCTACTCCTGATTTCTTGTCTTTTATATTCCACTGTTATGTCCAACCATTTAACCCATATAACAGGTTTTAACAATTTTCTAATTTGGATTTTAAATTGAGTTTTACACCAATCGAGTAATAGTTTGAGGAGAAAAATCTGTTACAAGTAACAAGACTCGTTCCATCTAAAGGTTATGCATAATTTCCCTAAAATACAACGTTTCTTATACCCTTAAAACTTTAATAAAAAAAAATAAAGGCTTTAACATATATTTTGATTTGTCAGATTAAAAAAAATCTGTGACATGAGCTGAGTTTTAACCCAAAGTATACAAAGTAATTTCCTACTGTGATGTCATCATTTACAAACAGGAAGGAATATTACAAAAAAAAAAAAGTTAAATTGTGATTATAGACAGATAATAAGAGTGTTTGGTGGCCCACAAACAAAGTTTTGTTTAGGGCCTCCAAATGCCTAGAACTGGCCCTGGAGGCAAGAGTGCCACCATGCTGCCCAAGCTGTAATGGAAATGAGACACAATAATTGGCCTACTCAAGTAAAGATCCACCTATCAAATCAAACTACAACAAAAGAGCATTCAACGAAAAGAAAAAGACATTTAGGCCTATGTTTTAAGTTGAAGTTACGTCACGTCTGAGATTATTGTCTACCCTGCTTTCTTTTAATTTGATTTAGCCTCAGTTTATCTTGGTTAGCCTTTTGTATCAGTGCACGCTTCTCATAGCACCACTCATTCATTCACAAAACACAACTAGTAGCACAGTTCAGATTGCTGTCTGGCTTCTTTAATCTTCCTACAATAGCTTATGCCTTTGTGGTGTCAAAATCAGCACTATCAGGCATTTTCTTAAAATTGTGTTAGAAATAGCCCAGATCAGTGCCTTGCTCCGCTGTTGAGCCTCTGCTGCGTCTGTGTCTGACTAGGCCTGGGTCTTGTATTTGCAGATGACAGTGGTTTTTAGAGGACGATGAGTGGGCAGTGAGTGTGATGCTCTCTCACTCGGCCCACAGGAACACTCTCTTTCTGTATTTGAAATGGGCCGCTGCAGAGGAGGAGCTGCCAACAGAACATGCTCTAGATCCACTCGTTCGCTCAACACATGCATGAATCTGAGCAGTGGGAGGAAGAGGAGCGGGCCTACAGAAACACAGGGTGACATGTGTACTCCACTCGAAGAACACTTAACTAATCACAAAAGACTTAAGAGTACATACATAAGGGCAGGGAGCCAAGTTGAAAATGCCTTTTCAAAATGTCGCTCTATTTGATATGTTACATACTGTTTTTACCTCCACAGGCAATTAGCAACATCCTTCACTCACCTAATCTGTATAATGGATTGTCTAGGAAAAGCCTGTACAATGCAAGGCTAGAGCTTTATATTGGTCCAAACTTTGAGGAATATCTCCTACAGAGATTATGAACTGACATTATTCTATTGAAAAATGCTCTTCAACATTCTGGGCAGCACAACTGATAAAATGTGCTTTTTTGGCCTCATTTTTGTCCATGGATCTATTGTTTAACTCATATTAACTTTATACGGCAAAATGGAAACTGAACGCACACACACAGAGACACATCTACAGGACAAGATATAAAATTTAGAATTATTATTTATTATATAAATGTATTTTATAACAATGGAAATGTAGTTAAAAGTTAAGACACAATGTTAAATTGTTCACTTCTGTTGTCAACATCTCCCATAGATCTTGTGGGAGCCATGTTCACAAACAGGACAGCAAGACTGCTTCAACCATTCAGCTTCTTTCTTATTCACAACATAAAAATCCTATCATCTTAGAGTAGGGCAGTGCAGACAGGAACCTCTTCTGTATGTAACTTAGAGCAATGTGTAATTAAACTTTTCACAATGGCTGGCTGCTTTTGACTTTTTGACTAAAATTGAATAATAGAAAGGTGATCTGTGTGTGCGTGCTTGTTGACTTGATTTTTCTTGTAAGATGTCAGACACAAACTAAATATTTAGCAGAGTTGTAGACTTGTAGCAGACAGCTTTTTCAAAAATGTAGAGGTGTTTTGAGCTCCTACTGGAGAAAAAGTTATTACTTACCGCTGATATCATCTGCATAACCTCTATAAATAGGCAGAACAGAATTACATTGAAGTGATTATGCCTGATTATAAATAATAACTAGGTTGTGACACAGAGTTTTTCTTCTCATCAAAGATGCTTCTTACATTTTTATGACTGTTGGTCCTGTGGGGGGATTGTCTGTCTGCAATGATCAGTGTTGGGAAGTTTTTAATGCACCATAAAGCACTTTGTGTTACTTTTTATTTGCATATATAAAAGGCACTTTGTAAACACATTTGACTGACTGATTTATTGATTGATAAATAACACCCAACACGGCAACGATTTTTATGTGTTATTTAGAAAAAAAGTAGTTTGTAGTTAGTATACACACAGTTATTCACAAGACCCCTTTGAGGCATATACACATTCATCATCACTACGGCACATTTACAACTCACAGTCCATCTACCACATACTAGTGTTGTGATGCTAGGAGAAAATTTGTAATAAAACGAGGACATGCAGACTATAACACAATGTCCTTGCTGAGGGATAGTTCTTGCCTTCTTGCATGGTCTTTGAATCCTAAGACGCAGCTCAACACTTTTGAAACAGTTGATAACAATGTGTCTCTGCCTCAGGTAAACACATTATCAGTTAATGCATGTTTAAGCTGACAGCCATTTAACTTTAATGAACAAGAATAAAACAAGAAAATTATGCAGCCAGAGGAGATTTTTCTTCGATGAACTCACTGCACACTTTTTCCTGCTTAAAATGCAGAACTGAGTGACTGCAGCAGTGACTAATCTATTGTCAGAAAGTTCTCTTGATGATTCTGTGTTCTCGGTCTGGGGTTTTATAACTTATTGTTTAAGCATTATATAAAAATTACGTTCATAAACAAATAGAAACGTATAGAAATACTCAGCAGCAGGCGATATGCCCAAAAAAAATTTTTTTTTAATTCTTCATTCATTTTTAAAATATACTTTTTTCCTCATAAGGATTATAAACATAGAATGTCGGATGTAAACAAAATAGCATGCCTTTGAATCAAAAGTGCAATTCCTCCAAGGGATTAAAACTCTACTAAAACTAAGTAAAACTAAAGTTTTACTTGAGTGGTATTACCAGCCGTAGAAGCATTTTTATCACAACTAATTACAAGGGTACATTTAAGCCTATTTCCACCACTACTATTGTTACTTAAGCACTTCTATGATTCACTGCTAATCATTTCTAATACTAAAATACCACTTAGATTAGTCACTAGACAGATTATCGGGTCATAATTGGGTCTACATAAAACGCTCTGAATCTACAAGCGTCACAGATTGATTTCCTGAGATTTGCTCTATCTCGTCCAGCAGTCGGTGCTGTTCACCTTCCAGTCCCTGCCTCGTCCCAAATCACACTATTGTATCGTTTAGTGAGTCAGTGGGAGGAGACTAAAGCACCATTTGCATCTACTTTCTGCTTCAGGATAATTTAATTTGAGGCCGCAAAATGTGAGCTGCTGAGCTTTAGGACAATTTGTACAA